>CM023453.1:96809015-97121335 GCA_013339765.2 Haemaphysalis longicornis | reverse complement strand
CACCGCGTACCCCGAGCCCCCTACTTAAGCTCTCACCTACCGTGGCTAGAAGTTGAAAGGTGAAGGGTTAGAAGCCGTGAACGGTGGCCGTCGGAGCCTTGGTCAAGCTCCGGCCGATGGGCTCCCTGCCTGTCTACCAGGCAGGGAGCTCCGGGACCTCTTTGACTACCAGGGTAAGGTCAAAGGAGTAGGTATCCCCGTCCCCTGCTTTTATACTATGCCGTATGGTATTCTCAACCCCCCCCCCCCCCAAACGTGATCGGCCCCATAAAGAGGCCGCACCGAAGTATCGTTTCCCCGATTGCCATCTTTGACATTTCCTGAACCAGATCATTACTCTCGATTTTTTTTCATGGAGTCCCTCAATCCAACCCACCCTCTAGCATCTCAGTCAGTCTTCTTGATCGCCAAGTATCTTGAAGCCATAATAGGAAAATCGTATAAGTGCAAAAAACAAAGGTCTGGTGAACTCCTCATTGAAATAAATGACAAGCAGCAGTCTGCAAAGCTTCTAGCTCAGACTAAACTGGCTGATCTAGACATCAGGGTCACACCCCATCGGAGCCTCAACAGCTCGTAGGGTGTGATATCCGAAACACATCTCCTGAACGAAACGGATGTGGATCTCCTTGCCGGCTTGAAGGATCAGGGCGTCACTGCTGTGAGACGCATCACTATCCGCACAGATGACAAGGAGATTCCGACCAAGCACATTATCTTGACTTTTGACCGCGCAGTTCTTCCACAACGCATACATGCAGGTTTTATCCGTTGCTCCATCCGTCCGTACATCCCGAACCCGCGGCGCTGTTTTAAGTGCCAGCGGTTCGGGCATGGCACAAACTCTTGCCGCGGCGAACGACGTGTGCGAAATGCGCGGCGCATGATCATCCAAGCGACAATTGTCCATCCGATACCCTGTCTTGTGTGAACTGGGGCGGGCCGCATGCAGCGTACTCCCGCAAGTGTGAAAAGTTCCAACTTGAAAAAAGATAATCAACATCAAGGTTACCGAGAACATCACCTTCCCGGAGGCGCGAAAGAGGTTCGCCTCTTTCCCCTTAGGGAGGTACGCTGACGCGGCTCGCCGGGGGGCGGAGCGGTGTCTGGTGTCCACAGGGAGTCAGTTCAGCGAGTCTGACCTGGTCCCCCCCCCACCCCCGCTGGGTTGCCTCACGCAGCCCAACCCGGCACCCGCCCGCTTGCTGATGCAGCATCGGTTGTGGTGCAAACACTTCTTTTGGGACCGGTGCCGCTCCCGCCTCTGCCTCCTCGTCCTCCAGTGCGTTGGAGGGTACCGAGGTGATGGACACCACGGGCCCCGCATCGGCTCCCACCACCACCGCACCGCCCGTGCCACTTTTGGCGTCCCCGACGCCCGCGGCGGGGGCGGCTCAAACGAAGGGCTCCCGAAGGGGGGCCAAGTCCGGGGGGCCCGGTCAGTCGGGCACCCCTCGGACATCCGACGACGAGATGGATGTCGGCCTGTTCCTGCCTGCAACGCAGCACAAGGAGCGGCCTCCGACTTCCAAGCCTACAGAGAGGCCTAAAAAGCCCAATCCCAGAGTAACAGCCCCGAAAGACGACACATGAACACACAGACAAACTCCATTCATTCTTAAATGTAAATAATGGGAACAGAAAACATCATTCAATGGAACTGCAGAGGCCTCCTTAAAAAACTCGATGATGTGATGAGATGCTGCATACCAATCAGACATGTGTCAGGTGTCTCCAAGAAACATACCTCCATTCCAAACAGACAAATTAAGTAGGTACATGGTATTCAGAAAGGCAGGGTTGGCTGCACACACTCTTCTGGTGGGTGTGGCCATAATCTCCGGAAATCCTTAGCATGCCACCCTGTCACTTGAACACTGTCCTTGAGGCTGTACAATTCGCATAACAATAATATTCAATAGATGGATAACGGGTGTGCAACATATACATTCCTCCTGATCATGCACTTTCGAGCTCAGACTTTCGAGGCGCTGGTCTGACCAGCTGCCCGAACCATACATCCTAAGAGGCGACCTTAATGCGCACAACTCTCCTTGGGGGTACCTTCAGAACGGATTCCCGAGGTTGCCTGATAGAGAAATTCCTTACATCTTCAGGAGCATGCCTTTTCAACAAAAAACAGCCTACATACCATAACTTAGACACACTACATACATCTTGACTTGGCTATTGGTTCTGCAATTCTTTCCATGTCTTGAGTGGGGCGTGGGCACGGACCCGCATGGTAGTGACCACTTCCCCATTCACTAATGTGTATAGGTAGAGACCCAAGCAGTCCATCTTCCCATAACAGGTTTAACGAATCAAAAGCAACTGGAGCACATTCACCGAAACATCTAAACTACACCACACATCCATAAAACACCTACACGTGGATGAAGCCGCCCAACTCCTCACGGCACACATCCTCGACGCCTGCCAAAAGTCCATTCCCAGACCTCCAGTGCGTCCCGCAACCTAAGGAGGCCCTGGTGGAACGAGGACTGTAGGCGGGTGCGAGAGGCCCAGAACAAGGCGTGGGGTGTCCTTCGTCGGTACCACCACATCGCAGAACCTCATCTCGTTTAAACGGGCAAAGGCACTTGGGAAGCCCGTGCGCCGTGAGGCGAAAAAGGAGAGTTGGCACGCTTCCTGACATCCATAAACGCATACACAGACACACACAAGTTATGGAAAAGAATACGGAAACTCAATGGACATCAGACACATAGCCTGCCCCTGGTTAGTACAACAGGGGACACACTTGAAGACCAGGCTGATGCACTCGCACAACACTTTGAACACGTGTCCAGTTCAGCACACTACACAAACACTTTCATGAAACACAAAACATCTGCAGAAAAGAAGTCCCTGCATGATAACAACAAGTCGCACACTTCCTACAATACTCCTTTTTCAATTCATGAGCTGAAGGCCGCTCTGACCACACGTAAGCCTTCAGCTCCAGGTGCAGACAAAATCACATACACCATGATACAACACCTACACCAAGACACTCTTGAAACACTCCTACATCTATACAACAACATATGGCTTTCGGGGCAGATTCCAAACTCTTGGAGGGAGGCCATAGTAGTGGTTTCCTGAAGGACGGAAGGACCCTTCCTCTCCCGCCAGTTTCGACCCATCGCCCTGACCAGCTGCCTGTGCAAGCTTCTCGAGAAGATGATCAACAGGAGACTCGTGTACTTTCTTGAGTACAATGGTCTTCTCGACAGCTGCCAGGCTGGTTTCAGGGCGGGGAGATCCACCAACGATCAATTGGTTGCGTTGAATCATATATAAAGGATGCCTTCGTACACAAACAGTTCTGTGTTACGGTGTTTTTTCGACATCGAGAAGGCCTACGACACCGCTTGGCGTTACGGCATACTTAATGACCTCAAGTCATTCGGTGTCTCGGGTAACATGTTAAACACCTTTATTAGTTACTTGTCGAAGAGAACGTTTCCAGTGAGAGTCGGTAGTGCACTCTCAAAGATTCACGTGCAAGAAAACGGCGTGCCTCAAGGTGGCTGTTGAGCTGCACTCTCTTCATAGTAAAGATGAACTCTCTTGGGAAGGCATTGCCACCTACAATCTTCTTATTCTATTATGTAGATGACGTACAGATATCTTTAAATCATGTAATATGTCCATCTTCGAACGTCAAGTCCAGCGGGGTGTCAACAAACTTTCCAGCTGGGCTGACAAGAATGGTTTCAAACTGAATCCAGAAAAAGCTGTGTTGTGTTCTCCAGGAAAAGTGGGGTCCACCCAGACCCAGACATCACTCTTAAAAGCGTGTCGATTCCTGTGAACAAGGAACACAAGTTCTTAGGTATTTTATTCGATGAAAAACTTACATTCATCCCCATATCAGACAGCTTAAAAGCAAATGCTTAAAAACTATGAATATTCTTATGGTCCTCTCACATCAATCTTACGGGGCCGACAAACAACTCCTGCTGCGCCTTCACACGGCCTTGGTGGGTCTCTCGGCTCGACTACGGCAGAGTCGTGTATGGGTCTGCTACAAAGACAGCACTCAAAATGCAAGACCCCGTGCTGCATCTTGGCCTTCGCCTCTCATGCGGCGCTTTCCGCCTAGTCCTGTCGAGAGTTGTATGTCGAGGGTGACAAATGGTGCCTAGGGCATCAGGGGGAGTATGTTGACTTGCTGTATGCATCTAAGATCGTGTCTTTTCCCAACCGTCCTTTTAATCCTATCATCAACGATACGTCAGATTTACAATTTTTTAAACAGGCCATATATCTCCCCACCTTTCTCTCTCAGAGTTAGAGGGGAGGCTTCTGCACTGAAGGTCCCTCTGTCAGACACGCACAAGACACCCATCCATAATTTTATTCCACCATGGCATCTTCGTCCTGTATCATGCGACCTATCATTCACACTAGTGGAGAGGAATAGGGTACCCAGGAGTGCCTTCTGCAGCACTTCCTGTTTCTGAAGGACAAGTACAGGTGCGCAGAATTCTATAGCGACGCGTCGAAAACTGGTTCAACAGTCTCTTGTGCAGCGCACGGACCAAATTTTTAGAGTAAGCAAAACAATGAATTTTCGTAACAGTATTTACACGGCAGAAGCATATGGCATTTTACTCGTTTCAAAACCACATCATCAAACATAAAATTCCCAAGTCCATTGTGTAAACAGACTCTCAAAGCGTTGTACAGGCACTGTCATTAGGAAGGTCATCTAAAAACTATGTGATCAATGCTCTTTTCAAGGTACTAATGAGTGCATATGCCTCAAATCTTGAAATAACTATATGCTGGGTACCAGGGCATTGTGGAATCCCTGGCAATGAGGCCGCCGACCAAATGGCTGGTGATGCTGCTCTCATGACTACAGTTGACATTACAACAGTACCTTACACCGACCTAAAGACACACATCAGACGCCCGCTTCGTAACACATGGCAATTACACTGGAGTCAACAAACAGAAAACCAAACTACATGTAAAAAAACCCACAATTGGGACGCTACACCACTGACTCACACAACAGATACACTGAAGTCGCCCTGGCTAGGCTGCGGATGGGCCATACACATGTGACGCACTCCCACCTGCTCACTGGAACTTCGGACCCA
The DNA here is from genome assembly GCA_013339765.2 of Haemaphysalis longicornis. NCBI lineage: Eukaryota > Metazoa > Arthropoda > Arachnida > Ixodida > Ixodidae > Haemaphysalis > Haemaphysalis longicornis. Next base: position 97,116,218 of record CM023453.1, on the reverse strand, counting down.
CGTGTAGCAGGTGGGGAAAGGGCCTATCCCGTAGTCCACATACTAATCACATGCAAGGCACTTGACACAACACGACACAAACATTTCCCTGAATTACACAGACGACACATTCCTTTGCACCCATCATATTTTTTAGCCGATGAACCAATGTTTTCTACTCAACGTGTTCTTAATTTTAGCGGAAGTGAACTTTCTGCAGCTCTTATCATATCACGTGTAATCATCCTGGCCTATACACCAGCCACCCCAATTGTCTTTTGTTTTGTGTCACTTTTATTTTTAGTCACATGTTTTAGTATTTACGGTCTCATCAAAATTCAGTAACTTTCTTTGGCGCTCTTTGCCCATAGTCGGCCTTGCGCCAAAAAAACCCAACCATCATCATCGGTTTCCTTTTGGTGCGCGATTGCAAGAAGTAGTTGCCGGTCATGCATCGGTTTGAACACTTGCTCTGCCAGCCGAGCACGCACAGCCCGCATCCGCGAGGAGCATTTTTCCAAGTAGGAAATTCTTGATGATTTCTCGCGCTTTATCCGTTCAACTGCGAGCGATGGACCGCAAACTACAAACCTGTCTAACTGTTGGGGTAACCTAAAAAAATTTTCTGAGAAAACGAGCTGCAGCTCCCGCTTTGGCTAGAGTCACGTGGAATCTCGCTGACTGTCCCAGGGGCGCCAAAAACGCAAACTCTTCATGGGTCGCTCAGTCAAACAGCCATCTTATGTAAGTATTCTTTTTGATGCGTTGCCTTTTCGCGCCTTTTCAAGCGAAGCTTTCTGCCACTACTCTGAAAGTTTTTTTTGCACCGTTGGTGTAAGCAGAAACCTCCCGAGAACAAATAAAAGAAGGTACTGACTCCAGAAGGAATCCAAACTATAACGATTAGAGAAATGCAGCCAGCGCCAGTTGTCTTACCGATTGAGCTTCGACCTCACGCGGAGACAGGGAGAAAGACGGTTCGCTCACCGAGGACATTTGCGGGTTTAGCCCCTGCGTTCTCGCTGAATCCACGTGATAGCGTCCACGAGACCTCTTGCGCCACTGTGCGCTTTGTCCATTCCACGTGTGGCGGCTGTCTGCATGCCTTGCGCATGCGCCAGGAGGAATAAAAATTAATGGAAGCTCACACCAAACTTGCCATCGCACTTCTCCGTCTCTGCCATTGATTACGTCGTCTCCGTCAGCGGAGGCAGAGACGGAGAAGTGACAGCGTCTAAAACCACGTTTGAGGTTCCCTTAATTTTACAAAAAAAAGTCTCCACTCATGTGCTTCACCAACACAACTCAACCAAAGCCCGCTCATGAATGATGCATTCATTTAACCTTAGCAAAGAATATCTCTTTAAGTCACAATGGGTGGAGCTAAGTGCATATTCGCTTTCTCTGTTTTTACTCTTTGTAGAGCAGCGTGTCTGATTTCAAGTGAATTCGCATGGGTAATCGGGGTGTCATTTACACCTTCGCTTTCCAAAAAACGGGGCATGGTAGATTGGAGCACAGTTTTTTTTTCAATGCAAACATTCTTTTATGGCCGGGTGCTGAGTGCCCACTCTATTGCCAAAATCGCGTGCACGTCCCAAGAGAAACAAGAATTCCCCAGATGTTTGGGTGCTGCGAACGCGGGCGATGGTGTGTCCCAATCCGCTCGAGCAGTTAAGACCATTGGGCTGCTATTCTTCATCTCCCTAATGCCTCGTCTTTACTTTTCGTCTGCTTTCGCATGTCGCTTATAATGCCTCACAACCATTGCAGTCATTTGCCTCATGCGCAATATCTGTTCAGTCGTATTGAAAGCGACCATGGAACTATTTGCCGTTTCTAAGTCAAGCTCCATAGGCAATAGAAATTGGCCTGGCGTAAATCCCAATTGCCCTCGATTATCACAGCGGGCTAACTACTTGCATCACAGGAGGCTAACTACTTACATCCTCTATAAACTTTCGCTCCCTTTCTCGTGCCGACTTTCCTGGAAAGAAAAAGTAAGGGTAATCTACTCCTGAGCTCTACATTGGTACAGTGTTTTTATTTTAGAGAGATATTTACACGTCCAATATTTTTTACTCTTCAATTATATTGGATAAACGAAGCTGTGGTGAAAAAAAAGAACTGGTGTAAACGAGAATCTCGAGTGTTGAGAATCTTGCAGATGTAACACTACGCTGCCAATGAGCAAAAATAACGATGGCAGCGCAGTTTCATTTTCGAATTAGAATATTAATTGTTAATAAATAAAGTTAGTGTTAGGAGCGAATACATAACCACAAGCACTCAAGCTGTAGAATAATAGGGTACACCTTTTGAACGTAGAGCAAACGTTATTTTAACGGGATGCCCTGGCTTGTTTCCCCATTAAATACAGAAATCGCCCTATTGTTGGCGTACTTTATTTTTTGATATACAGTAATCCCTGGTTAACTGGAATTCGTAAAATTTGATAAAAATTTGGGGATAAGCAGAGTTAGAGATGCGGAAAATGGGAAAGAGGGGCACATCCCTGAAGTAAGAGGTCATGCTTGTAACAAAAGCTCCGCTGTACAGAAGCTTCCATTATAAGGCCAAAACGTCCACAGGAAAAAAAAGAATTTTTAATATTTCAGAAGAAACAAGAGCGTGATGCCTGTTTCGCGTTTGCTCTTGTCCTAGAAAAGCGTTCACGAGCTGCTGAATGCATCGACTGAAATGTTGGTCGCCACCGCTACATTCTAGCTTGTCACGAAGCAGGCCGAGCATCTTTGGTGTTTCTGTCCTTTTAGGCATTCCTAAAGCTCCTCTTCATTCCCATCATCAGCTGCATCGTACACAACTCTCTCAACAATTTAGCATCGGACGGCTTTCCGGTAACGAGAACAGCCGCCTCATATACAGCGTAAATTTGCTGTTCACGACGGCTTTCGGCGAGTAGGGAGACCTAAGCGATAAACAATTGACCATATCAGCTGTCTGTTGCGGACATTGCTTGGTGTCAACATTGCAAGATATTTGTGGTCCTCAGAAAAAAGACGTTTCGAGATAAAGAGACCCAATACATGGCGCCTATCGGAGGTAAATGCACGGCGAAAAATAGTTTAGACTCAACCAATATTTCGTGATATCCGAGTTCGAGTTAACGAGGGAGAACTTTATTTTCATTTCGGAACATTCGAAGTTGAAGGAGCTGAGGAGAGTGGAATTCGTAATTTTGAGAACATAAACCTGTAAGCGACTTTTATGTGCTTTTAAAGGTTATTACTCCTCACTGATATCCTTAACATATGATTTTCAATTTGTTACGATCAGTATTTGCCTTAACGGATAATTTTCAAGTTCAAGTTTCAAGTTCCATGTATGATTACTTCCAAAAAGAAGTTATTACGAAATTGCGGGGTGTACGAGACGAGAGTCCCAGAGCCAAATACTCTATTAGGACCCTCGAGTCGTAGATGCAAAATGACCGTATAATTTATGCACAACTGAAACATTCTTTTAAAATATGGCTTCGCAAGTACAATTTTACATCACAAATCAAGCCAAAAACACTAAACATGGTATCAAAAGAATAGAATAACAAACAAGTCAAACAGTTTTCATATCATAATTACAGTTAGTCTAGAAAATAATTTTTGAGACAATTTTTGAACATTAACGATGAAGTGCAAGAGTTTATACTTGAAGGTAATTCATTCCAAAAGGAAATCGCACTGAATGCGGAAGTTTTTCCCACATTGGTATAGACTGGGGTAGCAGAAAATTTTTATGCGCCGAAACTCTGGTCACATTTTTATCTGCAAAAGGTCTGATGAAATAAATGGGAATTACAGGTATATATTTGAAACTTTTTTAATAAGGTGACGATATTCAACTGGAACAAAACATTAACGGGTAGGATATTGTAAGAGCGGAGTAATGTGTAGGCGTTCGACTGCAAAGAAATAGAAGTGACATTGCGTATTGACTGATTTTGGATGTTGTTGAATGATGATAAGTGACAAGCGCATGTGATGCATATGGGTGTATACCGTAAGTATTATTACTCCGAATGACCCGCAGCGGTGGCTCAGTGGCTAAGGCGTTGCGCTGCTGAGCACGAGGTCGCGGGTTCGATTCCCGGCCGCGCGGCCGCTTTTCTGATGGAGGCGAAAAGCAAAAACGCCCGTCTGTACGAGATTTCGGCGCACGTTAAAGATTCCCAGGTGGTCGAAATTAATCCGGAGCCCTCCACTACGGCGCGCCTCATCGCCTGCGTTGCGTCGGCGCGTTAAAACCTTACAATCAATCAATCAAATCAATGACTCCGAATGAAATCAAAATACGGCAGCAGTGCTGCGCGTGTAAAAAGGGCTAACTTTGACCAATGCACGATACCAAACGTTGTCTTCTGCTTAAGATGGATAAAGTGACTGCGAAAGGTAAGGCTTGGGTCCAGATGTATGTCAAGATGATATAAGTACGTAGACAAGTAGAATGAATACCATGTTTTATTACGGCAAATGTAGATGAACATAAATTTAGCTTTTGGAGAGTTAATACCTAAGTTATTTCTTCGGACCAATTCATGATTACACCTATAACAAGATATAACGTTGAGATAGGAGCACCAATGGTTTTATCGGATGAAAGTATGGCTATGTCTTCTGCATACAAAACAGTTACCGCCGTGATAAGAGCTAAGAACATCATGAAGATTATTAACATATAAAAAAAATGGGACGGACCTAATACTGAGCCCTGCGGTACTTCTTCGTTAGCATATTTCATTGCAGAGACGTTTTTGGCCGCGTGTCTGTGTACTGTCGGTCAAGTTCACTTCAACTCAAAGTCCAAAGCCAATTCCCGTGCAACAAACTCATAAGAAGGCTGAGTGACCTAAAATCGATGATAAACAGATCGTATAGACGTACATTGTAGGGACGGGAGGCGTTTCTTTTTGTTTTAACATAATTGCCATCATCAGGTGCTCCCGCGTTGTTTAAAGAAGGCCTTTCTTCACTGCGTTTTGGTTACGACAGCGCCATAAGTGACACAGAGAGAGCTTCGTTCCAATAACTAGTCCAAATTGCCATATATTGATTTTTATATTTATTACCCGAAAACAATTTATTACCCGATCATGTAGCAGCCAGGTTTCTTGAGAGGTAACTTAAGGTGCACGTTAAATTGCCAGGAAAAAGAAGAGGCGTAAGTTTCCTCCCCTTTCTGAAAAAAACGAGGTAAGCCGTACATGTATGCCATGTGTGTGATCGTTTGAGCACGAGTTGCATTATAATTTTAACTTCATTGGGACGCATTTATTACGAACCCATCAGTTTATCCATGCAAGGTAGTGTATACAGGGCGCATTTGATGTATGTTGCGTAATATTCCATTGAAATGAAATCTCGCAGCCGTATTGTAACCACGTTTAGGGGCTTTACGTGTCCTTTATTTCACAGACGTTCCATAGCCTTGGTGTTCGAATGCAACAAGTGCATTGCTCTACAATGCTGACATTTCACGGATTTCAAAATCCTTGTTTCCAGAACACGGAGAGTCATTTCTGGGTCCCATAGGCAGTAAGGCATTTTTTCGAGTATGCAACCAAGAAGACAAGAGGGTTGAGAGAACAATTCATATAATAAAACAACTCACGAGTGCAATGGTAAACTCAACAGAGCTAAAAAAGTTACCACAATTGGCCTGATTGCTGTATGAGCTTTCATGAGTAGCCCAAGTGGAAGAGTTTCATTATTAAGTACCGAGGTAGCGCAGCCTGCCGCTTCTTTAAGTATATCTTCGATTCCTTTATTTTTACATTCATTAGCTAGCCACTCTACTCCGGTAACGGAACCTCCCTTGAAAACACACTCACCGACAATACGGTAATGTGATGGGGCATCGGGCGTTCTATCACGCGCGTTCTACCGCTTTGAGGCTGGCGATTCACGCTACATTTGTCAATAGCCGAGAAGCTCTGTTCCTTAAGCACAGCCGTTATTTTTCATAATTCGCGGGTTTCGATTCCCGGCCGCGGCGGCCGCTTTTCTGATGGAGGCGAAAAGCAAAAACGCCCGTGTGTACGAGATTTCGGCGCACGTTAAAGATCCCCAGGTGGTCAAAATTAATCCGGAGCCCTCCACTACGGCGCGCCTCATCGCCTGCGCTGCGTCGGTGCGTTAAATCGTGCAATCAGAATCAGATTATTTTTCATAATTCACCCGCTCGGACCGCAGTGTTACACCGGCCAACTACCGCCAGCGACGTTTGCCTTCGCCTCGCCGGATGTCGCCAACGCCGGAAAACTAGATGACACGACAAATGAAGGTGAGGTCACTGGGAAAACCACGTCTAACATGCCTCTCGCCGCGAGTGCCTTGAACAGATTTACGTTCGTCCGTCCTCATGCTCAAAACCAAAATTCAAGTAGTCGTTGATACTGTTAGAACAATGGCCTTAGTATATACGGGTGCAACAGTGTCTATGATGAGCGTTGATTTTAAAGCAAGCTTGGACGAAAGGTAATGTTTACGTGGCACAATGTGGTTACATTTCATGGTGTGCGTGGTGAATCGCTGCACCCACTTGGAGTATTGACAGTGAATCTCTTCTTCAGCGGCCATTTATTCACTCCCACGGACTACACATGACGTCCATCTCGGAATCGACTTTTCAAGCAGCGTGAGCTACGGTTGACTGTAGAAGTCGAGACATTTTATAGACGGGACTGGCTCAGCTTCTCTTGTTGAAAAATTTGGTAGCCACCAGACCGCATTGGACACATTTGCGTGTTGGAGGACACCGTCATTCCCACATGATGGGCCCTATTTTTTCCCAGTATGGTCTTCCGGAGCCCCACTTTGTGAATTTGATGCTTTAGTGGAGCCCATTTGCCTGAATTGTGCCAAGAAAAACATCGTCGTTCCTGCGCGGTCGTTTCCGTTGTCGATGGTTACTCTACGCGTTTGGATTGTAAACTACTCCAGAGACCGTAGTGTTGCAAGGACGTCTCAAAAGTGTGCAAGAGATTCCGTATGCAGCAGTTTTGAACAGTTTTGAACAGTTTTGAACAGTTTTTTTAGCAGTTTTGAACGATGAGCTTAACGCATCCAATAATATTTGCCCGTTGGACTCTTCAAATTCCCTACACAAGATTAGCAGGTCACTTCAACCTGATGAACGCCGCTCCCTAGCTGATCTTTTGTCCAAGCATGCAAGTATTTTCCGACTTCTGCAACAAGCAACAGTGATTTCTAATTCCACCAAATCGCACTCACCATTCACTTCATACTGGAGGGGCAGGAACACTTCGGCAGAAGCCTTACCACGTTTCTCCACCAGAGCGACTCCTAATCAACGTCATGTCCAGGAAACGCTAAGAAATGGCGTAATTCAGGAATCAAACAGTCCGTGGGCAGCGCCTGTACTACTCGTAAAAAAAGACGGGTCATAGAGATTTTGCGTCCACTATCGACGCCTCAATGCTGTAACTAAAAAAGATGTATACCCGCTAGTTTGCATTGACGACGCCATTGATTGTCTTCATTCAGGTTCCCATTTTTTTCTCAATTGACTTGAGATTAGGATATTGGCAAATTCCCATGAGCCCCAACGATAACAAAAATCTGCTTTCGTAACACCTTACAGATTGTTTAAATTCCACGTAATGCCCTTCGGACTTTGCAATGCTCCGGTCATATTCGAACGTTTTAGGACAGCGTTTCGCGCAGCCTCAAGTTTAGAAATCTTCGTGCGCTAACCTCGACGATGAGGTAATTTTGGCTGAATCTTCAGTGAGCACAGCAGTCGCTTGGTTACTGTATTGGACTGTTTCGAAAAGTCTGGTTTAGCCCTGAATTAAGAAGTGCCGATTCGGAGATCGCCAAACGCTTGTAATGGGCCTCTTGGTCGATAAGTACGGTGTCAGACCATACCCACGGAAGACAGAAGCAGTCAGTGGTTTCAAAGGGCCACATTCTGGCAAGGAGCTACGAAGTGTTTCTTGGCCTCTGGTCTTATTTTTGCCAGTTCATACCTGGATTTGCTGACACAGCCTAGATTTGACATTCCTACTGCAGATAAATGTCCCATTCTTATGGACTTCTGAATGGGAAAGCTCGTTTTGACGTCGGAGGTAATCTTCAACACTTTGACCTCTTGGCTTCTACAGAGGTTTATACCGACGCCAGCGGTGTAGGAATAGGGGCCGTGCTAGTTCAACATCATGTGTCTGATGAACATGTTATTTCCTACGCTAGTCGGGCACTGTGTAAGTCAGAAAAAAACTACATAGTGATAGAGCGTTGTGTCTCTCTGTCGTTTTATCAGCGCATAGATTTCACTCCTATCTCTATGGACATCTGTTTCCATCGTAACTGATCATCATTCGCAATGCTGAATCATCAACCTTCGTAATCCTTCCGGCTGCGTTGCACGTTGGGCCCTGCTTCTGCAATAGCTATACCTTCCCCGTGTCGCACAAGAGCGGCCGTAAGCATGCGGACGCGAACTGCCTTTCTCGCCTCTCGCCTGCCACTGGAAAGAACCACCTGTGATGGCGACAGTTTCGACGACTGCGTTGCTTTGTTATCAACACCCTTCCCCGATCTCTCCACCTTAAAGATAGAGCAGTACCGTGACAAGAGTCTGCAGCCATTACTCAATTGCGCCCGTGCCGACAGGCGTGATAGCCGCTTATGCATATTCGATAGCCTACAGTACAAAAATAACTACAATCCACTTGTTTGCTGCCTTTTGCTTGTGGTACCGCAAAGCCTCCGCAACAGCATGCTAAATTTCATGTACGACGATCCCACGTCTAGACATATGGGATTCGCCCGTATACTCCACCGTACCAAACAACGTTTTTACCTGCGAAATATGCGCAAAACCATAGAACATTACGTTGCAACTTGTATACAATGTCAGCGGTGCAAGCTAACCACTGCCGCTCCGACAACGAGGCTTAACTTTCTTCATCCCTCTTAATCCACCAACTACCCTTATCGAAAAGGTCGGCACAAACTTACTTGGACATTTCTGCGCTCATCGAAGGGTAATCGAATTATCGTGTGTGTCGACAAGCTTTCACGTTACCCTGAGACCGCCGCGCTACCATGTGCTACTGCTGCGGAGGTGTCCCTGTTCCTGCTCCACATTATACCACTTCGCCAGCGACATGCCCGCGCCATCATAAGTTAAGAGGCCGTCAGTTTACAGGGGACAGTTTTACAGCCGAGTTTTAAAAAATCAAGATGACGTCAAAACGTCGAGCAGAAATTCGCGAAACACCCTCGCTTACAAGACAGCGAATCAATATTTAGAGATAGAAGAGTATTATAACTACCTCGGGCCAGTTCTGTGGCATGTACTAAATTGTAGTAACCGATTAATTGATTTATTATGCGGTTTAACGCGCCCACGCTGAACAGATGACAAGATGCGCCGAAGGGGAGGGCTACGAAAAAATTTTGGCCATCTGCGGATATTTAAAATGGGTTAATATCTCGAACACACGGGAGTTTTTCCTCTTCGCCTTCATCATAAAAGCGTCCGCCTCGGCCAGGAATGGAAACCGCGTCCTTGGGATCAGCAGCACAACAGCATAGCAACTGAGCCACCGCGGCGCGTCACTGTACACGATATAAAGCACCAGATTATTTGGGTGGGTTCACTTAAGAACGATTAAGAAATGTTTGCTCTAACTCAGCTTTTCAGCTAAAAGTACGGATGCATACACGTGTTGTTCCAGTGATGACATAGGAGGTGGAAGCTAAGAGTCTTGTTGACTTTCCTGAAAAGTAACTTAGATCGGCCAATGACCCACGTAAAGTTGAATGATTAAGCTAATAGTCAGAGATTAGAAAATATCAAGGTGGTTTCGGAGAATAGGTGTGCGGAGAAGATAATCTAATAAACATCAAGGGTATTGGCGTTGAATTGGGTACGGCGTACAAGGTTGAGTATGGTCTACAGGTGGGGGATAAGTTTTTGTTATTTTGCCATGGCAACCGAAATAAGGGAAGGCGGAGACTCCACGCGGTAAAAAAGAAGGCTAGTCCGTTCTGCGCGTCAAGTGAGCGCTGCAGTTCATTAGTGGAGCAGGTGCCCCTCGGCCGTTGAGATATTTTTGAAGCTGGAAAGCTCTGTGGTGAAGCTTTACCAGTCTGCCGGCTGAAGTATTTATGAAAAAATACGAAGAAACCAAAGCGAAGAAGCAGTGAAGATTCTATATGAGTTTCGCCAGGCTTTCTTCCTTAGTGCTCATCAGATGGCTTCAGTGCCCGAAGGAATTTCTTTCAGGTTTGCAGCCTTTTTGTGTATTAGAGATTCCTTGGCTAGACCCACTACAACCACAGCGATAGCTACTGGAACGCAATAAAGCTTATTTCTTAGCCATCAAACAAGGTTTCCCTTTTCACGGGAAAAACGCTTGCTTAAATCAACCCTGCGCTTTCTCTAGCTTACGGTTAGAACTGCTCTATTAAAGGTGAACAGTATCGAAGTGGCTTGCGATCCGAACCCTGAACGCGTATATCTCATCGGGGCCCACTTTGCGGGCTGCCAGAAGGATCGTTACACGAGAGCCTTACTTTGTAAGTGGGTTGTCCTCCTTAATCTCTTTCCACTCCCACTTTTAACGATGTCCGTTCGCTCGCCTTTACCCGCACTTTAAGTGGCGCGTTCTTGAGCTGACTACTCTCAGCGTAGTATAAAATGACTCACGCTAAAAAATGCCGAAACTACATTTCGGCAAAAACCTGATGTAATGATTTCAAATAGACAAAGCGGCACATTCTAGAAATGATTTATATGAGACAAAAATGTCACTCTTGGTTGTAAACTGTTATAACACCAGAGTGCGCGACGAGTTAGTGTTTGGGTCCATAAGACTTCGCTACGCTTCACAGCGCGAGCACCGCATTTGCAGTTCGGGCAATAATTTCCTGCAGTAGGCGTCATTGTCAGTGCTCTCTGAGCGATTGATTGATTTATTCATCGATTTCTTGCTGCAAGCCACGGCATTCGACACGGGCAGCAGCGTCTCAAATAAGGCGTTCTCCAATTGTACACACTGCCGCTTTCAAAAAATTTTCCAATAATTAAGCACCAGTAAGAGGTCAACTAACAGCACCAACACCAGAATAACTGCAAGTAGTGTACGTATACCTCGGGATTCACGAGTGTTACATTCGGGGTTGCAACCTAAACCGGCTTTACCGCCTCCTTCATGTGAGGTAGGGGGGTGGTGAGCGACCTGCAAAAGTTCCTGCTTTGTTTATGATGACAAGAAGGCGAAGGTAAACATAACTGGTATACTACATGGCGAAAGATAAGCTGAAGCAATACAGGAACAATACCCTTCGGAGCAACGTTACAGCGTGACTAGACAGCCTGACAGCGTATATTCGTTGCTGCAAGAGGAGTGGAATGTATTCACCGAGAGGGCTTGTCTTATAAACGAAGCCGTTACGGGTGCTTGGCTTTCGCAGCGCTTCTGTGCACAATGCTCAAAAACAATGGTGACACACACAGCACTCTTTCTGAGTTCATGAGGCCGCCAGTAGCGGGGCTACACAGAAGTCGTAACGGCTGCGCGTCAGTTCTGCGCTCTCAGTCCGAAAATAGTACAGACCCACACAACGCTTTTTCGCGAGTTCCTAAGGTGCTTGCAGTAGAGGCGCTTGTTGAGTCTGAGAGAGGGGGAGCGGAGACTTGGCGGCAGCGTCCGCTTCATCAGGACGTGTCTTTACATGAATATTTGCTGGCTTAATGTTTTTAGCTGCAACGGCATCACTCACCGCAAACGTGAGGCACACATGAGGAGGGTAGGCTCTGCTACAAACAAAGGAGCACTGCAGGAAGCTTGCAGCACGGACAAAAGGCAAGTGGTGCACTGAATTGTAGCATGAGCTTTAGTATTGGATTGGGTCTGGAAGTCATACGCCGTAAAACGGCGCCTCTAGTATATACAGCGACATGTACAATGAATACTTTTTCTATAGGTACTGGTTCGCATCATTGGCGCCTAAAGTCTCAAAGCATGGAGTCGGGTCAGTTTTAGTTCCACGATGGGAAACGTTGAACTTCAGCCTGTATAAGAACGGAAAGTTGGGCTAGTTGGTATGGTGGGAAAACAGAAGCGCTCAAAAACAGGGAAGAAGGAAGACGTAGACAGCACGGCGCTTACTCGCAACTACTCGTTTATTGAAAAACATACACATATATATCATCCAGAGTACACGTGGTCGGATTCCCTCCCCCATTACAGCGGCCGAGGCTCATGCGGCAGGAAGAGATAAAACACACGCCAAACATACGGTACCCAAAACCTTAAACAGCGGCACAACCTTACATAAAGCAAAGCATTAGTTCCGCAACGTGTGACACCGATAGCAGTATTCCTTGTCGGTCAACGAGGTGTGGCGAACGATGTGTGAGCGCCGCCTCCCTCACTTTACCGACAAGCAATACTCCTATCGGTGTCACACGTTGCGGAAATAATGCTTTGGTTTATGTAAGGTTGTTGTGCTGTTTCAGGTTTTTGGGTACCATATGTTTGGCGCGTGTTTTATCTTTTTCTGCCGCATGTGCCTCGACCGCTGTTAAGTCTTGTAATAGTGTGTATAATGGGGAGGGAATCTGACCACGTGTACTCTGGATGGTATATATGTGTATGTTTTTCAATAAACGAGTAGTTGCGAGTAAGCGCCGTGCTGTCTACGTCTTCTTTCGTCCCTGTTTTTTGAGCGCTTTTCTTTTCCACCAAGATCAGCCTGTATACTTTGCCACGCACCTTCACACCCATTCTGTGTTTAGCTGAAAGAACGGAATGACGAAGTTCAACCTCAAACAGTATCCTTAGGCCTAACATGAAAGTCGTCGCATACATTCTAACCCTTTCTCGCTGCTGCGCATCATCATTTTCAAGAGAAGTAAAAATATATGCTGTAGGCTTCTCTCACGATGTGACAACACGATGCGCAAAGTGGACCAATTTGCGCTATTAGAAGTTCTGATAACAACACTTTAATGCCCATATTTTCAGGGAATAAAGGTCTATCATGGTAATTGTTGCGGGATGACAACTATCTGGCCGCGAACAGCCTGAGGCAAGCAGTATTTGCTTTATTTTAGCAGCAACAGTAGCATAATTGGGCGATTACGAGGGAAGTGCGCGCGCACAGAGCACTGCATTTAGAGAAATGTTTTGTTCTAGCCACCCCGGGATTCAATGCAGCCCGTTGGAAGAGGGGCCCACTCCTGCTCGATGGATGCAACTGCTTCGGAGCACTCGATGGCTGGGCTCGCAGATCCCGGCTTCCGAGCAGCTTCCATTGCAGTTTCTAAAGAGGAGGAGCACAACAAAGAGCGTAATATCAGCAAACTGTGCGTGATGCTCGTCTTAGTGCCGAGTAATGAGCATGACAATGCATAAACGAAGTGCCTCAGAAGAGCCGTCAGCCCTACAATATTCAAAGTTGTATGCCCGTTTCAGTATCTTTACACAGATAAAACTATAAATTCTTTGTTTAGCTCCAATACAATCTGCTGTTTTAGTTATAGCAGCAAAACTCAAAACGCCCCATCTGTTTGTCGCAGTATCTCCGGGCTTCATTTGGACTACAAGAAGCTCGTATTACCTGAGCAAATATCCCAGAAAACACCGTCCTGAACCTGCAGATGCTCCATGTGGGCGGCACTAGAACTTGGATGATTTGAAGCTCATCTTTAAAAAACACGTCCTTCGAAGGACCATGAGCGCAATTAGTATCTCGCATATAATATAGAAATACTACTCGTCTAATAAAGTGCAGTACACAAAAGTAACCGCAGATAGCAACAATTTAGAACGTGTACCAGATTTATTTCATAGCCGGCAAAGCTTGCCTTCTCTGTTGATTCTTTTCGGGTATTCTTTTCTGACGAACGTAACGACGCCTGAGGCGAAACTGAAGTCCAAAGGTTGCGTTGATGTATACGTCAGGCAGCCATACTAAGAGATTCAGAAATTTTCTTTTCTACATAATAAAGCCGCAAATCAGTTCTTTGATTCATTAAAATCTTTATGCATGAAGGAATATTTAATTGTACATCTCTGACGCACGTTGAGTCTAAACTTTTATTCCCAGTGTCTTGAAATCGAAACAAGTTGTTCTCAGGAGTACCTGCTGAGGCCACAGTGCTTGCAAGTGTGTAATTGAAACCGTTTTTTCTAGTTTAGAAGGGTTGTATCACTTGCCGCAAAGCACACTGAAACGGTTTAGCAGGAGGTTTATGATAAATAGGACTGAACGAAAAAGACGTTCTTTTGTAAAAGTTCTTAGGCGACACTAGGAGAAGACCTGAAATGGCCATCACAAGAATAACAATTAAAAACCTAATTGTAATAACCTGGAATTAAAGCAAGTTCTTAGAACCGATATATAGGCAACGACGTAGTACATCACAAGATTCAGGCATTACAGCCCTGCAATAATTTTTTGAAAGGTAAATAACACTTTTTTCAGTACAAAGGACTCCATACAAGTAGCCCACAATAAGACGAACACGACGCACCATTTTTGTCGAAGTGGTGTTTTGCAGGGAAATTTAGGACTCTAACTACGGGCTTTAATGAGCCCTATTTCATAATTTTTTGACCATTGTTTAGGGTTAAAGTACATAGAAAATATCGGCAAACATATATATTAAAAGGCGCAAAAAAACGCGCAAAAAAAACAAATCATGAATATTTAGTTAGCTTTTACGCGATAAATTCCACGGTATTTACACCACAGTTCTTGTAAAAAAAATTATAAACGTGCCTTCCTTGCAATAAGTTCAAATTTTCGACTGATTGTGCCGCCTGTGTGAATGCACAGTAGTGTTCGCCTTACGCTCAGGCTGTGGCTTATTGGTTAGTATACCAGGCACAGATCAGCGACTGTTTTTATATATTTCCCGCCGCAACACGCCGTTTCTTGAACCGCTAGTACTGCTTCCGTGGTCGCGTACTGCAGTGCATCTGGGGAATGTATAGAATCTCCCCTTCTAGACGAACAACAAAATGAAATAGCGAGGAGCAAGTAAATTCACGTCGTTTTTTAACATTCTGTGCTGTATTGCTTGTCGCCGCTGACTCTTTAACTGTCATAGGAAGAATATGGTGAATTGGGCTGATATGTCCTTGTGTTTTCGCTGTGCGCGTGTCGGCACATTTAGCTACTTGGGATGGCTACGCCTTTTTCAACTTTCCCTGCAAATTTTTTACTTGGTCGTCTGGTTCTGGCCATAATTGTTCAACGGAGGCATGGAGTTGTGTGAGATCTCGTTTATTTTTTATCCACTGCAGTGCCAGTAATTACAATGTCGCGATTTCTGGCAAATACTTCTGGCATTTCTCGGAATTACTTATGGCATTTTTGACACTACTGCCACGTACGCCCATTTTTAAATTATTTGTTTGTTTATTTATGTACGGACGAAATATGCAAATAAATGAATAAATAACAAAAGGGCATTTTAAAGCAACAGTGCAGGTCTACGAACAAAGCGTTAGGTCTAGTTCAATAGCTTGGCAGCCATAGAAAATCAGATGCTAGCCAGTCCTAGATGAGGCGCTGGAGGTAGTTCAAGTGCGTTCTAGGCACCGACGTTTGACATCTGACCCTCACAGCCACCCTTTTCGCCATAGCAAATGCTGCAGGTGTCGTAAGGATCCGCGGGAAAGGGATTAGTGAGGAAGCGGTGTGCCCTATAACATGTATTGAGAAGTTTGCCACCCGAGTGGGCTGAACAAGGCAAATATTTTATATTTGCATTTTAATTTCTGTTGGCAATGATCCGTAATAAGTAACCGGATTCCGCTTGCAATGTTTTTGAATTTTTGTTTTTGGCCGTAGTTTGCAGCGTACAGCAATGAACAAATGAAACGATAACACGAAAATATAAACCTGAACGCCCAAATAGCGCAATTTCTTTCCATGCAAATCAAAATGAATCATGGCTTAGTTACAAAAACAGAGTTGGGACATGTGGCTTTTTCAATATACGAAAAGCGCACATCATTGAACCTCAACGAACAGCATTTTTAACTTTCGTTTGCTTTGATTCCCATCTTCGTGTTCTGTCGTCATTGGTCCATACCGGCACCTAGCCGAACGCAGGAAGTTTTTCATTGTTGTGCGCCTCTTTTCAAGTCTTCTGATCTGAGTTTGTATTGGCACTATTTTTTATCACTTGTAGGTTGAATGCCATAACGCCTTTTGATAGGAAAGTAGCTTTTATGTATGGCCAAAGCATAAGCCCCCGCCGAGATGGCTTGTACTTGCTTCCTTTGCTGCAACTATCGAAATGCAATACTGCTCAGCCACCCTGTATTCGCTCCCACACAATCCTTTACACAGGTACTATGCCTTTCGTAGATCTCATACGAGCGCAAATTAGTTTGGTGAAATGCGATATATTTTCTTATGTTCACAAAGGTTGTACACCATCTGTCAAGACCATTCATGTCTGCGGTTCCTGCGGGAGTTCGGAGAGATATCCTTTTATCTGTTGTTATGACCTCCCCTAATGATGGGTATTTATTCGCTTCCAGAAAAGGCGAAATCGTCTGTACGTTTAAATAAAAGAATGCTTGGTGATTTCAGGTATTCGAAACATTGCTTTATTATGTCTAATGTTTTCTTTCTGCTCAGGCATTTTGACTTGCGGGGCCCATGGCACCCTCTTCACATTTATGAAAATGTTTTGCTCATAACTACTCCTTGGTGAAGTGGTCCTTCAACTTTTATATGGGCGGATCAGTCAATTTAGAAAGTAACCAAAATTTTTGGATTTAAGTTGCCTAACAAAAACCATCGTCTTTAAATCTTTCAGCTTTCAAATCTTGGAGTTTCTTTCTGGAGACATCAAACGCCGGGGGCCCTAAGATATTCTTTGAATTCATAAAGGTGCACGTAGAGCCTCAGTGAAAAGTCCAGCAAAATTATCGCTAGAGTATTGAATAGAATATGAAATTAAATATAACGTTTTTGGGGCTAAACATTTTTTTATTTCTACGTACTAAAGCGTGGAAAAAAATCATCCTCTTAATTTAAAACACGATTGCAGTGCCTCGTTTTTACTCAGGTAAAACCTGTAAATCTAGAAACCCATCTTGACGTCGTCGACAAAGAAAATTTTGAAAATTATATTTTCGGAGAATATTTCGGTCTAGAAAAGATATTAGTGTTCGCCAAAATTTGGGTGATTGAAAAACTTACCGTTTAACTATAGGTGTCCTGTGGCACAGGTGGCTTTCAGGAGAAATCGGTATAGAAGTTACCGAAGCCGGTGAGCTTATATTTCCCCCCTTTGCAAGGACACATGACACTTAAAAATTTCCTAATTAGGATCGGGTGACGATTTTATGGCTTATCAAAATAAAAATGGCTATGGACGAACTAAGGCGTTGTAACTTCGGTTCATTTTTTGTCCAGACATGTACTCGTTATGAGTACACTCATAATGTTTAAATCAATCCTGGGAGTACAAGCTCACACTTGACATTTTTTCTGGAACACCCCGAAGTGGGAGCTTTTCCTTTCAAGCTATCATTCCTCACGCAACTGAGAAATTGAATGCATGTATTCTCTGCTTTGACAATGGGGGTTACAAGACCGCGGGGTATGCAAGATGTAGTGGTGTATTGTTAAATTATATC
This sequence comes from Haemaphysalis longicornis, assembly GCA_013339765.2. Taxonomy (NCBI): domain Eukaryota; kingdom Metazoa; phylum Arthropoda; class Arachnida; order Ixodida; family Ixodidae; genus Haemaphysalis; species Haemaphysalis longicornis. The sequence goes on along the minus strand of CM023453.1, from coordinate 97,098,580 downwards.
AAACCTTAGTCTTGTAGTTAGGGCTCGGGATTCACGTCACAAAAACGATACAGCGCTGGAGACGGGTTTAAAAAATGGAGATGAACTTTTATGCAGATGGATCCCAAAATTCCTCGTTACATTTGCAAGCTGAATACGATACTAAAGGCCATCCTAAAGCCACAAAGCTCTACACTGCGTACGAGAAAAAAACAGTTCGCAGTTTCTGTTTGAAGACACACCCGTGATACAAAAAACGTCTCAGCTGTCAGTGGCACTCGGTGCTCGGCGAGGAAAAGCCGTTGTCGTCGGCGTCAGTTGTAGTATTTGTCCCGGATTTTTACTACCCCACACAGTCGTTTCTGGCGATTGAATGCGCGGTTTTCGACGCAAGGCATGGCCGACACTGCAGCCTTGCTGTGTTTCTGGGCGTCAACGACGGCCTCAGGAGATCGCGGCTACTGCATCTTGCGACAGCCCGCACAGTCCTTGGCTTTTCAGAATCCATTCCTCCCTTGTCCTCAGCCAGAATCTCCTCTTTCCCTCTTGATTTTTTCTTACGAATACCCACAAATACCGATTGTCCATGGTGTGCCATATCATATCATCCTTATAAACTTCCTCGTGGGACGGGGCCTTGTGGGACGCACACACCAGCACTGTCCTTTACCTCATTGCACGCGCATAGATAGCCGAAGACTCCCACCGCAGCAACACAGTCGCCTTGGAGCTCTTTTACGGACCAAACATTTGTCATCTGCGTGGATACGTAAACATTTACAGGTGACCAAGATTCCCGTGCATTGTAAAATGCCCTTTTATCGATTGTTATACATTAAGTTTCTACCTTTTTCAGCCGAAATGGCACGAATATGAGATATTTGCCTGTGTGCGGAAGTTAACCATCGCATTTTCATTTTTCAATATTTATAGCTTCGACGCATTATTTCTGATAATTATGGTCTAGCCGTTAGGACACTTCTTTTTAGGTTAAACTAGGAATTTGGGGACCAGGCCTAATTTCAGAGTTTGAGGTTTTATATGTTTGTGGAAGCACACGTCCACAAGCACTATCAGCACAGGAGGAGATAAAACTACTTGTTTGCTTTTAAAATCCATAAAATCAAAATGGTTGAGACCAACAACCTTACACAGATCGTTTTCAAAATCCATAGACGATCTGCGAACGAACTTTTTCAGAGGAATAAATATATCGGGGGACACCAGCAATCAATAACGGTGATTTGATTAAATCAAAAGGCCGCTGGTTCTGCCAGGACTGAGGGGTTCTTCCCACATAAGGGAAAGCAAACTCAGTTATCCCGCAACTCAAACTCATGGTGAAGACTTTCTGGGAAACTTGACACGTGCAGTTAGAACTTCTTATTTCTACGGAAAACTCAATCAGTTCATCTCTGCAACACCCAAAATCGGCCATCCCTGGAGTATAGTCGTCCGCCGCCCTACCTGAAACAATGATGTACGCACATATCGTATTTGTGTCCCTTGGGTGTAAAAAACATTAGACAGACTTTTGCATTTCTCTTTTGTTTAAGGGCTTACGAACGCTCTAAACTTTTATTTCCCCAGTGTTTCTTCATAATTTTGTGAAATATGTCACACTTAAGGTGAACCTTCTCTCCCGCTAAGCCTGTGGACAACTATACTAGCCTCAGGTGTACGATCGTTGGATCCCTCCGGTTTTAGCATATGCATGTCTCTGAACCATTAGGTACAGCATAGGGTGTACAATGTCTTGAAACCTTGAAACAATGTTATGACGTGTTCAGTTTGCTGGAACAATGCGTCACAAGTGTAGGGTGGCCAATGCCATCAAAGAAAAATGGAAAATTTAAAAATATGAAAGCTTCTTCGAAACTACGTGTACTTTTACAGAATTCGCGTAAAAAGTGTGAGCCGATTTTATTTTTATTGAGCGTTCAAGACGGTCATTCCAAGAACGACACATAGATAGATGCACGCACTTTTATTTTCACTGCGGTGATCCTGAATAGGATGCTTATTTCATAACTTATATAATATAAACGCGCAACAAAGTGATAACGCATGCTCATTGAGAAAAAAACTATATTTTTGATTGCGAGGGACTTTGGTGCTAGCCGCGTGCTAATAGGGCAAATACTCGCACGTTTGTTTTACAACCCTCCAGCCATTGAACGTCTCTCCCTTCGAAGGCGAGAGGAGTCTCGGAAATTTTTGTTTGCCGACATAAACCATAACTAGTGCCCTAGCCATATTGGCGTCCCAAAAAACGTAGCTGTGGTGATGTGGCCGACAGGCAAAGATCTGGGAAAGAAAAACAGCAAGACCGAAGGGCAATCCCCCAGCTGGGTAGGCTGGGGAGAGGTGGCACGACCAACAAAACGGGTTGTGCAATTGAGAATGTCTGGAACGGCTGTCGCTGTGAGGAGTCAGGACAGGGAAGACGCCAGTGCCGTGCAGGCGACGAGTTCGGACGCAGCACAACAGGCTCGACACTTCGCTCGGGGTCGGGTGAGGGCGTGAGCCTCAGGTTGAGTTTGCCGGCGCCCTGTAGTCCTCACATCTCAGGCCCTGCATCACTCCTGCCGGCGAGGCCGACAACGTCACCGCTCAACGAAGCGGGGGGCGACTCCGCTGCGCGACAGACCCCCGCCACACCGCAAGTGCCACGTAGGATGTTGGGTTTTTTTGTGTGTGTCTGGATACCTTAGTGTTAGGTGAAGCGCCCCGTGCGTATTATTGTTCCTTGTGTAATATCCCTGTCCGTACGTTTGGCTTCCTAATATTATCCCTGCGTATACTTATGCAGTACTACATGTCTGAAATCAGGGTGTCGAACCGGAACCGGAACCGAACCGAAAACCGGAACCGAACCCGAATTTTTACCCGGAACCGGAACTGAACCGGAACCGTATTTTTTTTCGCCATTTTGGAACTGAACCCGAACCGGAACGAATCAAAGGAACCGTTCCGAACCGGTTCCCCGGCCTCAAAACTGTAATTTCTAGTTTCACCTACCTTGCGGCTGAAGATATTTTTATCACTCCCCCGACAGCACCACAAAATATTTTGCGTAGTCTGCAGTCTGCAGTCCATCAATTTAATGTAAAGCTGTCCGTATATATATAATCAGTTTGCGTTAGGTACTGTCCATCTCCCCCAATTATCTTTTATATTTAGAATAACTTAAATTAGAACGCATATTCCTAAGCAACATATCATGGAATATTCTTCATGGTTTCTATCAGCAGGTGTTTAAAGTCGTGTAAAGTTTTCAATGTGTTGTTAATTCGAATGATCCCTGTCCGCTTGTGAAGGCCTCCAGGAACACCATCAGGTATAATGCCATATCTTCCACCTATTTTCGTTTGAATGGGCAGTTATATACAAACAGCACTGAGACACAAACACTCACAGTTGTCAACGTCACCGTCACTTTTTCGTGTACAGTGCCGTTGTGTGGTTTGGTTACTGCTCTAGGAGAACATAATAATTGAAAAAAAATTTGGGGGCCTTCTCATTCCACTTTTAAAGTAGATGCAATAGCATTTTATGTTATCTTGAACCTGCACAACGTTCAAATTAAGGGGTGCATGGAAAAAAGTCGGTTAATGCGGATGAGTGGGTAGGCTGAGGTGGATTAATGATATGAGTGAATGAGGTAATGTGAATTAGTGGGAGTGGTGTGCTGATACATTTTTATTAGAGAAATTAGCGGGTCAGTTAAGGTGTATTAGAGTGTCGGTCTAAACATGTATCTTTGGGGTCCTTGGCGTTTGGAAATTTTGCAGCGTTCTCCTCCTCGACCAATCAGGAAATTTAGTTACGCACAAAATAGCCGGAAAGTTATGTGACGACCACCTGAATGCTATAAAAGGTCTTTCTTTATGCACGTATTGAGCTGTTATGTTGTTTCTACCGTAAGATTGACATCTCGCACTGAATTAAAACTAATTGCCTAATGCATATTTTATATTCATCAAAGGGTTTTCAAAACGTGTATATATTGAGGTAAAACTGTCATCATCATCATCATAATCCTCCTATCTGCGCCCACTGAAGGGTAAAGGCCTCTCTCATTATTCTCCAATTATCCCGGTCCTGTGCTAACTGCAACCAATTTATCCCCACAAACTTCTTGATCTCATCTGCCCATTTAACTTTCTGCCGTCACCTGCCACGCTTGCCTTCTCTAGGGATCCACTCTGTTACCCTTAATGACCAACGTTATGTTGCCTTCGCATTACGTGCCCTGCCCACGTCCATTTCTTATTCTTAATTTCTACTAATCATTATGCCTTTAAAACACACGTTTGTTCCCTGACCCACTCAACTCTCTTATTGTCCCTTAATGTTACACTATCATCTTCCGTTCCATTGATCGCTGAGTCGTCCCCAATTTAAGCTGAACCCTCTTAGTGAGCCTCCAAGTTTCTGCCCCGTAGGTGTGTACCAGCAAGATGCAGTGGTCATACAGTTTCTTCATCAGGGACAATGGTAGGCTGCCATTCATTATCTAAAAATGCCTGCAGAATGCACTCCACCCCATTCTTGTCTATCTAGTTATCTCTGCCTCATGGTTGGGATCCCGGGTCACAACTTGGCCTGAGTAGATATCTTCGCTTACCAGTTCCACTGTCTCGCCACCTATCTCAAACCGCTGTGCTCTCCGAGGTTACTGATCATTACTTTAGTTTTCTGCATATTATTTTCAGGCCCACAGTTCTACTCTGTTTGTCCAGTGCGGTAAGCATGCTTTGCAATTCGTTTCCCGAGTTACTTAGAAAAGCACCGTCATCAGCAAATCTGAGGTTAGTGAGGTATTCTCCATTAACCCTTACTCCCACCGGTTCCCAATCTTCTGAATAATTGTTGTAAACTGCTGTGAATAACATTGGAGAGATTGTGTCGCCTTGTCTGACGCTCTTCCTTATAGGTATTTTACTGCTCTCCTCAACCAGGACCCTCTACTCCAGCGTCGTCTTCCGTGTGGGGTGTCTCGATCACAGTCTACTTTACTTTGTAGGCTGTGGTTGGGAGTGGCCTTCACAAAAGCCTACTCCTTCCCCATCGGGATGGCCAGTAGTGCCCACTGCGACGCCTGCGAGGTTGAAGAGACAATCGAGCATGTGCTTTGTTGTTGCCCTGAGTATTAATCGGAAGACGCGTTTGACAGCCGAGCTCAGCCGATTGGACAATCAACAGTTCAAACTAGAGACTATTCTAGGACAACGACCCCTACAATCGACTTTGCGGAAGGCAACAGAAGCCCTTCTGCGTTTCATGAAGGCCACACGCTTGGACGAAAGACTATAGTGCCCACGAAGGGACTAAAGTGTGTGCGCGACCCCGCTCCTATCCCCTCTTTTTCGCCTGCCCTCTTTTATCCCCTGAACACCCCTTCCCCAGTGCTGAGTAGCAATCCGGGCTCTAAGCCTGGATAACCTCTCGGCCTTTCCTTTCGCTTTCTTCTCCCCCTCCTTATGGAGGATGATGGTACCTGTGGACCCATTGTAAATATCCTCAAGTGTTCTTACATAACGGTAAATCTGTAGGGAGCAAATAAACTGAAAGAAAAAAAAAGGAAACGATCAACTGGTTTGATGCGAAAGACACCCGGTAGCATTCTACAATACCTTCTCTTTTTTCGTGCTACCGTTCTGCAGCATCCTAAGGGTGTAACATCTGAACCCCCGAACATAGCCCCCTCCAAGCTGATGAAGCAGCGATACATGTGCGCTTAGCCAAAGCGGCGCCAAAACTCTTATAACAGACTTTAGCGGGAGTGGCGCAACTTTGCGAATGGTCATTGCATGTTACAACACTTCGATGATCAATCAGAGACCACCAACAGACCAGCAAGGATTATTACGGGCACCACCAGCTCATACTGGCATACCGGCAAACAAGATCACCAATCTCGTGGCTCAAGATTTTACACGCTTAGCCAGCTCTGATGAAGCCGAGCCCGAGCGCATGCATCCTGTAGTCACATACGACTAAATTACTTAGCACTATAGGCTCTCCCGTAGAACGCATTCCTCCGCGCACAAATCGCTACCGATTAACCAGGAAAGACTATTCCGCGCCCTGCGGGTTAACACCTTCACATACCCCACCAGATGTACCTCTTTGAGCGGACACAATTCTCTCCAATGTAGTCGCTTCTGTGGAGAATCTGGGAACCTCATACACACAGCAGGTGGATGCGACAAGTCTAACCTAATTCCACCCAACCTGCGCGTTTCCATAGAGATTTGGGAGAGAGCCTTGGCCAGCTCCGGCCTGGAATATCAGCTGCTCTTGACAGAAACGGCTCTTGACTGGGCCCCCTTGAATGAAGACGCCTCTCTGAAACTTTTTTTCGATTTAATAAAAGTTAATTTTCTCTCTCTCTTTACGAGGGATCATTACTGCTGCTTGTGACTTCACTAAGCCCAAGCTATCTTTCACTATCTTTCCTAGAGCCCAATCCCTGTCACCTGTCACTGAAGTGCCATTAGCAAGTTCCATCTCCGGTGGTTTCTATCCAATGCCATCATATACACGCCGTCGAGTGAGTCATTATAGCTATTCTTTCTTTCTAACCGGTCTTTTAGCAGATAAAATATGCGCAGAAGGAAATCGCTCTACACGCCACCGGCCACGTTTGCCAGTCGGAGGTTGACGCCGACGCCGGACTGTTTTCGACTTCTAGCACTGCTAATGCTTTCGTGTTAAAGCTAAAGCCCCGTTGAAACTCGGGGTACATGAAAAGCGCAGCAGACCAACCAATTTATTTACAATACAATTTTTTTCCTCATTGTGCGAAAATAGGGGTTTGTGCGCGCATGCGTGCATAGACATTTATTGGATTTAAATAAGATGGCGGGCGCGCAGGTTCTCCTGCCCGCCAGACTACACTTGCCAGTAAACTACCTGCCTGCCTGCCAGGCATGAGATTCTGCCGAGGATGCGTGATTTGGGGACGTGGGGCGGCCCGTAAAGGCCGATCCACACGACGGACCAAAACGATGGTCCGCGCATCACGTGATAGTACGTCACCAGTTCACGCGGACCGCCGTTGGACCGCGCAGGACCGCGGCCTTCACGGTCCAAATATTCGCCGACGCTTTTCGGTCCGCAGTCTAGACGGCGGACCGCGACATCAATCAGCGTGGTCTGACAGCTCCCTCGCGCGTGGGCGGAGCCGGTCCAGTTTCGCCAACAGAGAACGGCGCGGGCAGCGCGGCTGTTTCGAAGAGCTTGAATGAGCTTGTCAATCATCCCCGCTGGGATAGGCAGCGGGCTAGGCTTACAATCGCAACGCATACTTAATCCACGCTTTCACTAGCGACTCCTATGACTCTTACTAGTGCGATGCTAGCCATCATTACCACATTGTTTCACGCATGTGGACCTCAATTTACGGGAAGAGTTCGGTTCCAGCGAGCGGTGACGAGCCGTATGCAGCCCGGATCGCCCCGCCGTCGCCACTCGTCGTGTCGCCTTCGTTCGAACGACGCCGGCGGCTGCGTGAGCGCGCCCGCCCGGCATGCATGTGGGTGGCTGTTATTGTGGGGCTGAAACGTTTCATGCAGGCTTGCGCGTTACAACATGTTATCGCGGCCAAATGGCGCCTGTGTTTTAAACCTTCTAGCTTGCGAGTTCCGACGGTCGGCCATTCGCGGTCCGCTCAGCCGGCCCGCCGTGTGGATGCGCCCTGCTCTGGATCGGACCGCGGCGGACCGTTACGTCGCGTCACGTGACCGATTGGACCACGGACTGCAAAATGCCTCCCAACGGCGACACTCAATGGTACCAAAAATGATTGTGGACGGACGGGTCGTCTGCTTAGTAGGACGGGGCAACGGCAGCCTGCAGGGAGGCTGCCCATTGCCAGAAGATTCTGGCGGGGATGCACCGAGGAAGGAGGCGTCGGAGGCACCGGGGCGCTGTCCACTGGCCAGGAGGCAACATGTTTGTTTTCAAGAAGAGTGTAGCGAGGATGCATTATTTGCAGACAATGTGCGATCCGTCAGTGGTCGGCGAAGGGAGTGGATCACAGGGTGGCATAGCGAAGCTACTAGAGCCATGCGTTAGAGCGCAGCCCTTAAGCGCCCGCTCCTGTGGTTTCGCGTAGTCCCTCAGCGTCGGCCTCGTTGTAACCGAGAGAACGAAGAGGCCACCGAAGATAGAGCGAGCGGGAAAGCGGAGGATGAAAGGATGACGAAAGTGTGAGGGGGAGGACGGAATTCCGAGATCGCCTGAGATATGCTCCACGTTGGCGACGCCTTACGATATAACGACCGAAAATAGAGCGCACCGTGGTGCATTTGCTGATCACGCGATCACTACGTGACACACATCAGGTATGCGCCATGTCGGAGAAGACTACAGTTCGGGCTGCACTGAAATTTTGCATTAGCGAGTATCGTAAAGGTCCTGCTCCAGTTTTTTTTTGTTTCCTCAAGAACACAACTGCAGGGTATAAAACACAAAGCAGGGTATAAAAAATAAATAAAATTAAAATATAAAAATGAACGAAACTACATTAATAAAAATAATCTTGCGGCAATAAAGAGTAATGCTTTCACATTCCTACAAATACGCATCCTTAAGTGTCCCGGAGAAGCTTTTATTTCATTTAAGTTAGTGTTGTAATCGTTGGCCTACCATAGAAAACATTTTGCAGTAGATTACACAGTTAAAAGAACTCTTCAACACTTTCGATATACGCTTTCACACTTTTCTTCGCATCTGGAAGCACGGCGAAGGCTATAGCTATTGCAAGCACACAGTAGCAGTGCGCAGTGCGTGATTTGCTAGTCACTGCGGATATGCCTCCCGTTTCTGCTTTGCTTTTATGGCTTTCTTTTTAAAGTGGCTACCAAATGCGTTCTTTGCTGCACCTAAGCAAAGCCGCAAATAGCCACTACACCGTTGTAATGACGTCATTGCAGCGGTAGAAGGACGCCAGGACCGGGAAGGAGGAAAAATATTTTAAGCAAGTTTCCAAGTTATCTGACGGGGACAGAGCCGTAATTTTTGGCGCAGGCACTTAGCGACCCCCCAATCTAAGTACTGGATATGTTCATTGATTACTTTCTGCAAGCATTCAAGATTTAGAGAAAAAGTTCAAAAAAGTGTTGCAGGGTCGCTTTAATTAGGTTAAGACAAAACATTTGCACAAAGAAACCCACATTACGACTGTTTTTATACCGACTTGACAAGGAAACAAAAACCAAGCACAAGAAAATTAACACAAAAATAACACTCCTGATTTTTTTCTCCGAACCCGTTTGAACCAGTTCGAACCGATTTGATCTGGTTCGAACCCGGAATGGTGCTTCGGAACCAAACCCGAACCGAACCCCAAAGGCCTGAACCCGAACCCGAACCGAACCCCCAAAAATTCCCGTTCGACACCCTGTCTGAAATACTTTCTCAGAAACCTTACTGGCCCAACCCTCACATGGGCATACCATTACTACCCCGTAGAAGCAAATTCTGAAAGGGGCACCGTCAATTTCTGTTTGAAGTCTGTAGCAAATTGTTAAGGTAAACAGAGTAGGTGCAGCGGCTGCCATGAGGGTTGAAGCCCAGGGTGCCAACTTAGCTCCCGAGAAGAACAGCTTCAGCTAGTCAGACAAAAAGGAGGAGAAAAAAATGTCCTGTCACAGAGTGCCCAAACATATCCTACACGATTTGCAATTACCCTAAAATATATTTAAGGTGCTCTTAACCTGGTTTTTAAAAGGTTTTCGTAACTGCAAGTGAGCGCCGAATATTTAGTTTGTATTCAGTGCGTGCCAAAAGAATACTAACGTTTTTTTTTCTAACAAACGTCGGTTTGACACATTTCAAAGATTATAACTTTGTTGAGCGCAGTAAAGAAAACACAGGACGAGAGATACAAGGACGAGCACAGTCCTTGTTTTCCTTGTTACCCTCGTCCTGTGTTTTTTTTTTACTGCGCTCAACAAAGTTATAATGAATTACCAACTCGCTCGTACTCACACGTTGTTAAACTATATTTACAATTCAAAGAGTGTTGCTGGGTCCAATTTGGTTTTCAAGGTTACCTGACGACAAGCTTCTTTATGGTACGCGTCCAATTTCACCTCTATGATGTCGCTTGAAATTACAACGCCTACCCTTGCTGAGACTACTCTTGAGATTTGCACACTTCACAGGCATATCAATCGTACCTTAAGCGACGAAGCTCTAGGTCGAAAAATGTGGGCGGGACTGGAAATTTGGGAACCATACATTGCAGCGGCAGCGCAATAGACGCCAAGCTAATGCAGCTTCACGCTCATCGCAAGCAGAAAGTCTTGCTGTCAAACATTTTCAGAGCATCAACTACGTCGGATACAAGATGTTGCTTGAGGAATTTAGTGGGGTGGTTTAAGCACCCCTACTCCAAACGAAAGAGGTCAAATTTAGCTCCGGTGGTTACAATTAAATAGAATTGTTTAGCTAAGAGGCACCTCTCGACAATGCATCACACACGTCTATAGATACGTATACTTCAAAGAATAAAGGGAGAAATTTATTTTTCGGCAGCTGGTTATAGGACTTGGACCGTATGGTTTTATTTATAATTATAATTAGTTGCATAACCACGAAAACGCCCTTTGGATACGCTGCAGTCTTGCAGACAAGACACATAAATTACCCAAAATAACAGACTGGGAAGTCAGGCAGGTATTCTGGAGTGAGTGAACCGGCATGACAAGGCTTTAAAACGGGCGGCGGCGGCGACATGTAAATAAAAACTGACATAACCATGCACATATTGGCTGCTTGCCATCTTGGTTTCGTTCTTCCCGAGTTCTTTTCGCGTCAAACTGCCTGGTGAAGCTTGGAGATGGCTTGAAAGTTTTTCTAGAGCGGTCTCGTTGGTTGGTCAAGCCTTGAAAAAATAAAGGGGGGAACATTCTCGGAATTTTTTAAAAGATGGATTCCATTTTTACGTGGGACTCCACGGCTGCGGCTGCCACTTTGTATCTAATATTACGTAAATCTAAAAAAGCGTGGAAATATCTTTGTCCCACCAAATTTGATTTCAAGTGCAACCGATTGTCAAAAAAGGAGAACTGGTAATCACCACGCGTTTCTTGAATTACTAAATGTTGCGCAGATAAAACTTAATTGGATGAACATCACTGCTAACCTTCATCGCCGAAGAAAAAAAATTTTGGAAGCCAATCTCAGAATTTTTCTTACCTATATGGTGCAGGCCCAATCTCAGGTAAGCTGCTAGGTTTACCAAGCCATCGATTTCGGATTACCGAAGATTAGTCTCCCATAGTGCTTGCCTGATGCAAAGTCGTAAACACATTTCAGCTTAACCCTGAGGCCTTAGTATTCCTGGTCTGTGGGCAATAGTAAAAATCAAAATTTGAACAAGTCAATAAAAAGTACTCGTGTAAGGAGTTATCCTTCTACAGAATGCAATGAAGACTTATTCTTTAAAAGAGAACCAATGTGAGCAACGGTAAAACGCTGCACGGAAAAAAACTCCGCCCGGTAAGACAAATCCTTAATGTAACCCTAAAATGAGCTAGTTTTCTGTAGCTTCTACTTTTATTTTAAAAAAGGCCCACCTAAGTACATTCCCCCGTTTGAATCGGAATTTTTCAGACTTTCCCAACAGCCACGATTATTTTGCGCGATTTCGGCGCCCCCAGAATTCCCGAGAATGGAGACAGAGGTACAAATTCTCGAGTGCTGAACACGCAGTATCCTCCGCTCACTTGAAAAATCGTCTGACCGAGTCGTTTTATTATCTTTATCACAATCTTAATTAATAGATGTGTATCTCAGGCAGTACAAGGCCTCTCTACCAGAGACCCATAAAACTCTTACACCAGGATATTAGGCGAAATTCCGGGCTGTAAATGTTAAATTTTTTTTTTTGACAGGTTTTAGTGTTGCGTGTTCTGAACATCAAAAATGGGGACAAAAAAAGAGAAAAAAATGGACGAGGGGGATATCAGTTCGTTTATAACGCTTTCGCAAGAATGCTTGCGTTTTAGTTTTCTAATCCAAACCCTCGAAACGGCACAATACGACTATGTTTTTTTATTTCTGTGGTATATGAACCGTTCGTCTGGAATAACATGTACGTAGCAGTCATGGCAACATTTGCAGCTCTTCCCGGGAGCTTTTGTCGACGGCAAGAATGAAAGCGTGAGGCGACACCCGTTGTCTGAGAAAGCTCGGAGGGGTGAGAGAGAAACTGCGGAGAAGTGGGACTGGGAAGAGACAGACAGAGAAAGGAAGATAAAAAATGAACGAGGACATAAATGACATATAGAAGCGAAAGGCTGACAAACATGGATGTTTCCTTACTACAGCTATCTGTAATTAATTGAACGCTGGCAACAAGGAAAGCGGAAAAGACCCAAAAGAAAGATGTGTGAAGGTCAAAGTTTACATATATTTGTCTTACTTTGTTACACGCTGTTTTTGCTACCTAAGGGATATAGTTTCATTTCTCAACACAAAAATGTCTCATTTTCTGCTGTTTTTGCCGCAAATTCCGATATTTTTTTCACTTGGCTTGTCATTTATTATTTACCTAGGTAACGAACGACGCTGGACGGTTTGCCTGGCGCTCTCAGAAATTGACACCAAAAAATGTCTATTTTCTGCTGCATTTGCAGCAAATTCCAAAATTTTTTTTCGAACTGTGGCTTGTCATTTATATTTACCTAGGTAACAAACGACGCTAGCGATGGTTTGCCTGGCGCTCTCAGTAACCGACACAAAGTGCGAATACCCATAAGCACCCTCTTCATTTTAATCCTCACTACGCCAAAGGTAAATCGCTTTGTTTAACCCTCCCCCCTGCATTTTACTTCGAATAAAACCTTTGATTGAGAGCACGCGTGGCGTTTGTTATGTCTTCTCTGAAGCGGCTGGGGGCATCATACGGTGGAACATATGTCACACCTTTTTAAAAAAAAAAAAACCCTACTCCGTGATCGCACGCTCCATACGCTCCCCGAGGCCATTCGCCCGACGTCTTACTTCGACTGGGTGCTGCCTTTAACGCGGGACATCACCACGCTCACTTTGTTATGGACCTCTCTCGCCGCGTTTGTCTATGCCGACGAGGGTCCAAGGGGTGTATTGGGTAACTACCGAGACACTCCCACCATCCCACCCGCCCGCCCTGACGACCTAACCACCTTCACAGGCCAGCACTGATGCAGACAGCAAGAGTGCTCTCGTACACGTCTGAAATAAAGCTCGTATTTCTCTCTCTCTCTCTCTTAAAAAACAAGCTGGCTGATAGGGGTAAGAGTTTAGTACGCTTCAATAAAATTTCCCCCAAAACAAAATATAGTAGAAAGAAGGTTGTCTATAATGAATTTACATGACTTGTCTTCTGCCGTCCTTGTTATCGAAATAGTCGAGGGCAGATTGGGGAACCTGGGTATAATAAAAGAATAGGAATTGAAGAATTGATGGCTCACGCCAAGTCATGAGTTTCACTGAATACTAATCTGCGCAATCTGAGGAGGTAGGAGCCCCCCCTAGGGGAAAGGGTGATCCCTGCATGTGCCCGTATGGTGGTGTTTCGGGCCGTGGCTGCTGTCCTCGGAAGCTACATATTTTGACTTAGATCAGACTCAGAACCACGGGGAATCCGTGGTATTAGGTTTCTTCAAACTAACAGTTTCCTTCCAATTCGCTTTTGGGTTAATGTTACATTAAAGGGCCGTAATATTCCCGGAGATACCATCCCATTGAGGTCAGCGCTAAAATTGATGAAGACATGAGGTGAAACCAGTGATTATGGGGATGGGACGGTGAAGGACTGTTGGGAAAGCGGCAAAAGAAATGCTTGGAAACTGAAAACAAAGTTTCAGTTGCTTGTACTAAAAAGAGAGGTCGACAAAACGTAACAAATTTCGCGGTAAAGTTTAGACCACCATATTGCAACCGACAATAAATTGTTTATTAAAGCAGCTGAATCCTTTTCTTACGACGAAAAAAATATCTGTACCAGTAAATGTTCCCCTTAAATTCACGGGTTTATTTGTTTCCCTACACGCGATTTCCAGATTTTTCGACGGACCCTACACGATCTCAGCGGTGGATAAACAGGTCCCTCTACAAGAAGGATGCAGAAGAAAACAAGGCTAACCACAGGCAGGCGGGAATTCCTTAGAAGGCACCCACCAGCGGTGAAAGTTTGTTTTATACCGCATTGCAATTAACTACGAGGGCATATTTAACATAACTGCAGCAGCACCAGGGAAACCAGGTAGTGAGGAAACCCTTGGTGTTCATTATTTTCGTCTGACATTGCTTCTTGAGGTCGCACGCTGTCACATTGTACCCGTAGTTTACAGAAACATTCGCCACAATGAGTACTTTATTAAAAAAAATTTCTGGCCAACTTTACTGACGTGAAACTTGGGGAGGGGAAGCATGCAGTGTATAAGTGTATTCTTGGCGCCTCGGCCTTTTTGCAATGGAGGTGAAACCGTTGGGGGTAGAGGTGTACAGCTTTGCTGTAAAGTATATGTCTTTGAAGCACGAAGCTCCTAGCGCGAGCCGTAAACGGGTGTTCCACTGCTGTTTTATTACGGTTAGAAGCGCTCAACGTGGCGTAAAGGAGAGTCACCGTGTTTTAACGTGAATACCCGACACGACGAATAAACGACGACAGGAGGCGCCTACACCCTCACCCCCTACGGGGCTTCTCCCCCAATAGTACTTACTGTGGCTGTTGCTTCTATCGGTTATTGTGGCTATTTTTCTTTAGGTACCTCTTTCTGACTGTCCTTAAAGCCTCCAAGCACAGAGTACCGAATATAGGCATATGTTTCCATGCGACATTAGTGAAAGTTTAAATAAAGTCTTACACTATGCTAAGCAACTACACGCCAGTTCAATGTTTCGCGTGAACATCCGGATGACGACTTTCAACCTCACAGTGGGGGAAGGCCTAACCTTGGCGCCATCGCATAACCGCTAATTCTGTCCATCTGCAGCACACATTCTCTGCAGAAGAATTAAAAATATATGCGGTATGCTTCACCAACGAGGCTACCGCTACACACAAAAAGTCTACCCAGTTACACCACATACATTTGCAACCAAAGAGTCAATACACACCTTCTCACGCAACAGTGGTATACCATGGTAACTGTTGGTGTATGAAAATTCTCAGGCATCAATAGACTGGCGCGAAAGCAGTTTATTTTAGCAGCGATCGTGTCATCATTGGGCAACCACGAAGAAAGGGGCGCGCACTGATCACTGCTTCAACCCACTTCATCTTCTAGCCACACAAGAGATTCAATGCAGCCTGGGGGAAGAGGTGCCCGCTCCTGCTCGGTAGGTGCGGCTCCATCGGACCGTTCAACGGCGGGGCTATCAGCGCTCGGCATGGGAGCAGCCTCCACTGTGGTTTCTGAAGGCACAGAAGAAAAAAAACAGACAGCGGGTGGTATCTACAAACTTTGCATAACGGGCGACTGAAAATCGAGTAATGAGCATCACGAGGCATTAAAGAAGCCACATCTTAAGGTAACTACCAGCCTAACAATATCTGAATGTATTTTTTTATTTGATATCGGCTGAGCCTACAGTAATGCAAATGGTCAAAGACATCCACACCCCAAAGTGCGCAACGGTTTCTATGTTAGTGTTTTATAGCAAAAATAAAACCAAACATCGCTTTGTTTAGATCCAGTGCACCCTGCTGTCATACTTCCAGAAGTCAAAATACCAGGAAAGCTCAAAACACCGCATTTCTTTTTTCGCAGAGTTTCATTCGGGCAAATTGAAGGTTTAATACCTTGAGCAAATACTACAGAGAATAACGTCCTGAATGAACAAAATGTTTTAGCTGGGTGGCACCAGAATCTGGAAGGTGCAACCTTGATCGTTTATGAAACAAAATATGTAGAGGTCCCAGCGCAGAAGCCGTAACTCGCATACTATATAGCAAAGCAAGGCTGAAATCGGCGTGCAGAAGAAAAAAGGAAACAGAGACAGGAAAGAGCTAAACACTACAAAAGGTTACTTCATAACCATTCAAAATATATTTTCCTAATTGATCCTCTTTGGATCTGCATTTTCTGCCTAACCTGAGTACGCCGGGCCGAATCTAAGTCTGAAGATGCTTAGAATGAGTATGGTAGGTGCCTAGATTGAAAGATCAGTCATTTATTTTTAATAGTTAAGGCGGCAAATTACGTCCCTTCATCCTCTGAACTCTGGTGGATCAAGCAAGGTTCAGTTATCTTTTTTGTTGAACCTCCGATTATAATTTCACAACGAGCTATTATAAAAACGTTTTGTCTTTTAAGTACGTCTCCTCGCCGCGATGTGCGCAGATACAAGTTTTACACTTTGTTTATGTTTTAAGCTTGGATAATTGTGAAAGCACACTCAGACGTTTTAACAAGAGGTATAGGAACCCTAGGACTGAAATAATCATACGTTTTTTCTGTCAACCTTCTTACCCGACACAAGAAGAAGACCGGAAATAGCCAGCGCTAAGGAGCACCACTTGAAACTTCATGATGATAATCTGGAAGAAAGGAAGGCTCTGAGACCCCGAAATATCACGTAACGACATTTTACATCAGATGTTCAATCATCACAGTACCTCATTGATTTTAAAAGTGTGAAGTTGAATTTTTCTAGTGCGAACCAATATTCATACAAGCCCATCAATTTGGAGATGTACGCCACGCACCATCTTTGTTTTAGTAGTGCTTCTCAACGAAGTATTTGAAATTCATTTACGTGGATTTTAATAAGCTGCATTGCCACATTTCATAATGTTTTTTATCAGTACAAGTTACAGAGGACAAATCTAAAACCCTTAAATTTGGCTGGCAAAGTATTATAATGCATTTGGGATTTGTAGCAGCTACTGTGGTAAATTGGTTGCAATTGTACTCCTCCTGTGCTGTAAAAAAATATGTTGCTGCCTTGCATGCATTGCCAATTCTGAAGTGATTGGGAAGTGTTTGTGCCTTGCAAAGATTTTCGGTACATCAGGTGCGTACTGTGGCGTAGTTTTATTGTATAGTAGTGGTCAATTTAAAAAGTGTTTGTAATATATGATTATTCGCCGCAAAACAGCCCTACCCCAAATACAGTATGAAGTTCCGGCTCGCGTACCGAGCTACTAGTAGGTCCCATAACAGAATCTTTCCCTCTGCTTCCAAAAAACAAGGTTAAAAGTTCAGAAGCAAGAAATTGTCTTTGCTTTCTCTTTGCTGTATTGTTTTCCCCACTGGCTTGTACCTACGATAGCTATTATGCGAGATGTTCGTGTCTTAGGCTACCGTGTGCCTGTGTGCGCGTCGGCCACTTTAGTGTGGACGGACACTGCCATTTTAGTTTTCCAGGGTGGGCGTGTAAACGTGTAGCGTTTAAACTGCCGAGGTATTTTTGAGTGAAAGCATCGAGATGCTTGCAGGGTACTCTGTTGAATCGATAAAGTTACAAGAACACCTCAGTGCTTACTACACAAACATTTTCCCTTAAGGCTGAAGTGTATGTAAAGTTTATTAACGTATCCTCGGCTCTAAAAAAGTGCTTGTTTGCTAAGTAATAAGAGTTTAAACGAAATACGTCTAGTCTTTTTTACATGTAATGAATGTATCACTTTGCATATAGGGGGAAATTTGGTACTCCTAAACGTACGTTTTCATCGTCGACATTAACGTTTGAAAAAGTCGAGTTTATGACCACATTTTTGACGTAAAGAAATATTACTATTCAGCCACAGTTCCTTTCCAAAATAAAAGCCTCACCTTAAAACGGCAGGTGTCGAGCTAACCAAGTGGACCCTGAGGATGAACCTGTGAAGAAATCACCGAGTGCGGTGTGCTTATATTGTTCTCACTGCAAGGACACGTGACATTTGAAAATTCCTAATGTTCAATTATGTGACGCCAGGTCAGGGTTTCTCAAATTAAATGTCACTGCTGGAACTTATAATTGAAATGTCAGTTTTTGTTCTGTGCAGCCGTTTACTCGTCATTAATCGGGTCTCGATGTTTCAATGAAGATATGGCCTCGTAGCAAGTACCTGACATTTATTTTGCAATGCTATCATGCCTCACATTACCAAAAAAAAAATACATGTATAGGCTGCTTTTGACAACTCAGGTTACTGGACCGCGGGAAATGTAAAAATATTTGTTCTGGTGCTATCAAGCCGGAGCCTAGAGAGACCAGTAATCCCGCAGCAGCGAGAGAGTATATTGAAACTCTTAAGCTAGAGGGGGTATTGCAACCTACGCAGGATAAGCAAAAATTTTAAAGATACCCAACGACTTTTGCATTCTTCTGTATCCGATGGGTATACACTAAGCTTGTGTGTTTACTTAGCAAAAAAATAACTATGAATTATTTTTGTGGCAGAGAGGGAGCGTTTGCTCACCAGTGAAATTCTCAAGTTCGAAGCTCGTACAGAATAGTTTGGACAATCGATCTGTAGCCGTCGGAAAAATCGTTAATTGAGGCGAAGGTCCAATATAGCTACAAACATTAATTTGAAAGTGTTGCTTTCCATATCTTTATGAAAACGTGTTTTCCCTGGCACTATCCGCACACAGGGATATTTTAAAACGCAATTGTCAGCACTCAGTATTCATGCGATCTAAAACGTTGCGGCCGATTGGCTTCAACAAATCATTTTTCGGATGCATTGAAATCGTCGAACAACCTCACAGGATAATATATTCACAGGCATAAGCGTAACGATAGGCCCCAGCAAGAAAAACCTGCCCGATAACTCTTTTTGAAAGGCTGCTCTTTACACCGTAAAAAAAACCTCCGGTTTAGGGAACAACCCAGAACTAATGAATTGCGGAGCACTTTCCGTAATTTCAAAATGGACATTTTCAGGATAACGAAAATCTTGTTATACGGACTTCTTATCTCTATTACTGAACTTACATGCATACTAAAATGTAAGGTTTACGTTTCCTTCTAGCTTAAATTCCGTAATTCAGAATCTTACGGAAAGCTCCCACTCTGCCAAACAACAATCCCCCTGCTCGAATTTAAAGTGTTCGTTCTCGTCTAACAATTCCGTAATTGTTATGTATTAACCGTGGTTTGGCAGTGGCTTGAGTAACCAGATGTCGAAAACATACAGGCGTTAAAATGTCAGTCCAGTATATTTCATCAATCATGTTCACCTTATGTATGCACGCAGGCAACGCCTGTAGCCCTCTCTCCGGAAGTTTCTGACACGTGGTGGGTTGAACACAAAAACAAACAATTTATTTTTAACAAACTGAACCCTTTGACCTGTTCCGTGGCATCGCCTAAAAGAGAGAAAGAAGAAAAAAATCAGAGCAATCCTCCGCTCCACGCAAATTTAACTTGAACACCAAATTTGTCTGTGTTAGATGTTTATCTGCCTAATATATACAGAGAGAAAAAGAAGTCACGGTGAAAAGCTGTAGTACACAGCTCGACAAGAGCGCAGCCCCCTCTCTACTCAACAAAAGCGTCGTGAGAAAGCGAGCGCAGGTATAACAAAGAAAACCGGAAAAATAAACAATAAAGAGCTTCTAGTCATACATTTCTTTGTATCACATGAAATACCCGTTATCGGCAATGGGCGCAGAGAAATAAGCAAAGAAAGCTGTGTATACGGTTGCATAGCCGAACTAACCAACTGCTAATTTTCTTTTGTCCAAACTGAGCCAAATTAGGCCTATGGTTTAAAGTAGCGTTTCTACTTTATATGGGACATGAAGACAGAGTGCAAGTTCGGGTTCACTTGAATGCCTCGTTAGAACTCAGTGACTTTACGACAAATTTTCAAAGAGTTTTGAAAATATTCGAAGGAAAGAATTCAAAACGCACATCAAATTGTTTTAAGGGTACCAAATGAGAAGCAAACAATGGAGTTTTCGAAGGGGATGGTTAAAAAGGCAACAAAAAAAGCCTGCCAAGGTGACGTCCCACTTTCCCCCCGTTTTCGCACGACCCCCGTTGGAAATGGCACGTCCTTTGTGACAATGCAAAATAGCAAAAAAATGCACACAATTACACATATGAAATCAGCGTTCACTTTTCAGAAACAAAGAATATTACCATACAATTTCACTAAAAACACACATCAGCTCTTAAATTTCAGTAAACAATAAGTAAAATTCAAGATTCCACCCTAAAAAAGCAGAAAACCCGTCATCAGTTTTCATGAAAAAATAATATTACAGTACAAGATATCATGAAGTGAAAAAAATTACCTCTAGTTTTTCAGAAAGAAAGAAAAGTTGCAACACACGCTTGTTACTGTAGTTCTAAAAAGTACAAGCCTAATTTCTTTTTGAATCCTTGTTCAGATTTAGCATTGCGTGCCATTTTTAGAAGTTTGGTGTGTATATTTAAAAAGTTGGAAATCTGGCAGCTCAATTTCTCGGTACCGTAGTTTGTACGAGTTTTTGGTTTTGTGTATATTATCTGCCTAAATTCGTATGTATGTCTTGACGTGCATGTTCTGTAAACGGCATTAGGGTCAGTCCTTATTTCGTGATGAATAGTTTAAAAGAGTTTTTATTTAGAATGTTCATAATTAGAATGTTCATAATTGTCAATACCTGATCTTTCTTAAAAAAGACTGACTGATTCGGGGGGCGTTTTCCATTATGCCTAAGACCTTTTTTTTGAAACCGTTAAAGGTTTTCTATGTTTCTTTTTTCTGTTGAACCCCACACTAGAAAGGAGTAGTTTAGGCGGAGAATGGACTGAACTGTAGTACAGTCGCCTTTTTAACCAAGCTGCTAGTAAATATTTCACCTTATAATTCATGCCAATGCACTCGGATATATCCATTCGAAGTTTCTCTATGTAAGGGGACAACGTTAAATTTTTATTGAACACAATTACAAGGAATTTGTGCGAACTCAATTGTTCTGTAAATTCGCCTCGGAAATGGAGGAAAACCGGTTGCCCTAAACTTTTGTTACAAGCTCTAAAAATTATATATTTTATTTTTTTGTGTTTATATTCAGTTTATTTGTACTAAGACAAATCCACAAATCTTCAAGCCATTAATTTGTTTGTCTTTCAAGCGGCGCCACACCTCTCACAGAAAAAAAACAGGTTTGTGTACCTGCATACAATAATATATCCTGGGTTAGACACAAGTTACCAATGTCATTTATATATAATAAAAAATTAGCGGGCCGAGAATAGATCTTTGTGGAATACTGTACTTAATTTGTACAAAGCTGAACCTTGCGTAAGCAATTTCAGAGCATTGAAGGTGATTGTGCAAGTAACTCTTGAATAGACTGAGGGAAGTTCCCCTGATTCCTTAATAGCTAAGTTTCTGTAACAATATATCGTTTTTGATAGAATCGAAAGCCTTTTTAAAATCTAGAAACACACCAATCGTAAAAATGTTTATTCGTAGTTATCAATATTTTATCTTTACATTTATTATTGCCATTTCGGTTGATTTTTGTTTATGGAAGGCATACTGTCGTTTGGCAAAGATATGGTTATTTTACAGAAGCTTAAGATTCGTGTAATAATTGCCTGTTCTATTACTTTTGAAAAAATGGGCAGAACTGAAATCGGTCGGTAATTGTTCATGTCATTTGTATCCGCAATTTTCAAAATTACGGAAAGTGGAAATTTTCAAAACATCAGGAGAATCACCAGAATTTATTATCAGGTTGCATATATGTGAAGTTGGCTTACATAGAGCTTTTGCGACTGCTTTTATCTTCTGTATTTTAAATTCATCAATCCTACATGCCCTCCTGTTGTTTCGTTTTTGAGTATGCTCAGAGTTTCTGATTCAGTAACGGCAAACAAAAATATTGAGCATCCAGTACTAGATGGAATACAATGTTTCTTACTGAGATTATCTGTGTGTGTGACCGTAGCAGCACCCGATCATAAAAAAATGTTTGTTGAACTTATACGCAAGCAAACTTCACGTGCACTGTTCTCCGTCAATAATAATGTCAGAAATAACTCGTCTCTCGCCCTTCGCCATGAGGTTATTAATAATATTCTAGATTTTCTTGGGGTCGTTAGAAATAGCTGCAAATCTATTTTCAAAGCATGCATTACGCGCATTTTTTTAATGGAATTTATTTGTTCGTCACTTTTTTAAACTTATTAAAAACATCATGATTTCTAGTCTTTATGAACGAAGCAATGAGTTCTTTTTTCTTTGATTCTCCTAAGGAGACCACAGTCAGTCCTTGTTTTTCTTATTTTTTGTTTCTCTTTAGCTCTACATTAGGAATGCTAAGTTAAAATTGAAACTAATTTTGTGTGCGAACATGTTGTAGGCATCTTTAGGATTGGTCACAAGCAAAACTGGGTTCTATGAGGTTACTGCCATTACTTTCCGAAATATCGTAATAATATTATAATTTATTATTCTTGGCGTGGTGGGTGTATTTGTTGCAGTTTGTTTATGTCGACTTGAAAAGGGTGTGTAAAAAATGAAGATTGCCATATGATCACTAGCATCTGAAATTATTACACCTGTTTGCAAACTGCTTGTTTCGTAATTCGTGACACATTATTTAATCAATGTCTGAGATACCACCGTTACTTGTGTTGGGAATAATAATAATGTTTTTATACCCACAGGGAAGAAAGATGTCCAGAAGATGTTGTGAAGAAGATTTTCGGGATAATAAATCGTCAATAAAATCGCCAGTTACGATTACCGGCGTACGGATAGATTCACAGTATTGCAAAACATTTTCTAATAATTCCAAGAACACAGTCAATGTGCCAGAAGGGAGTCTGTACGCAACAAAAAATACTTTTGAAACATCTTATCTTGTGATAGATTCGTAGTGAGTATTACCAGTAGAAAATTATCTGACAAGGGCAAAATGTACCTTTTCTTTGACGTAAATGGTTACGCCCCTCCACTCATATTGCTCGGACACATTGATGCACATCTATACACGGTAAAGTGCACATTATACCAGTCACCTGAAAACAATGCTTCAGAAAAAGCTAACAGATCAAAATTATGACTAAGCGTTTGAAGGAGCATATCAACAGAATTATTTTTATTTTTTAGGCTTTGAGCATTAAAGTGAAACAAGGAAAACTGCTGTTTGTGACGTAGCGCATCCCAACGCTTGAAAGAATCGCGATCAAGATAACTGTTATGTGCCGGATAACTAGACATTTTAGTACGAAATACCCCTTTTG
This sequence comes from Haemaphysalis longicornis, assembly GCA_013339765.2. Classification (NCBI taxonomy): domain Eukaryota; kingdom Metazoa; phylum Arthropoda; class Arachnida; order Ixodida; family Ixodidae; genus Haemaphysalis; species Haemaphysalis longicornis. The sequence goes on along the minus strand of CM023453.1, from coordinate 97,075,414 downwards.
TGAGGAGTAAGAATCCTAAAAAATGCAGCAAAAAGACTTAACTCGCCCAAAATTTGTTTAAAGGTGTGGTTTTATAAGAATTTAGTAAACCCTTTGGTGTGATTCAATTACTCGGCTACATGGTGGAATAAGCAACTTTCACTTTTAGAATACCCTGCACAAATTCAGCCACCGGAACAACAGCACGTCATGAACAATTTTCTTATTGATTACTAACGATTACTGTCGTGACTTTTTTCAGTCGTTGTAACCTTGCTCTGGAAAAAACATTGCTTTCATTGTGAATTCCGGAGTTTTGTTAAGTGTTCAGTTCCGCACTCTACTGTAGCATCAGTACGTGCTTTGAAGTAGTTTCCTTGCAGCGGGGGGACTTCGTTCACTCCACATGCCCGTTTTCCTAAAACACTTCTATCTCCGTGTAATCTATTTAGCTGTTCTCTTTAGTGTGTTTCTTCAGCTCACCCTGCCACTAGGCCTAGTACAGACTCCCCGACCAAGCAAACATTTCGTGACAGAGAAAGAACAGTCTTTTTCTATTTGCTATTGTTCTTTGTTGTCATGAATACGAGAGGAAGGTTATGGGAATTTAGCGCTGAAAATTAAGGTTCACGGTGGTTCCATACGCGAGTGTTCATATTTAAAATGGTTCAAATTTGCTTGTTACTTTTACTGTAAACGGCGCCTTGCAATTTCTTTTTCGCTGTTCTTATTTGCGGTTCCTGCTTGCAGGAGGTGAAGAGTTGTGCGAGGAAATAGCAAAAGACAATACCAAGGTGCAGTACTCCATTACGAACAGTTTACACTCGCATATTCCTAGGTACACTCTTGAAAGCGCTGGTGGTAAACAGAGCCAGATGATCAGCGCTCGCTAGTTGTGATGCAATCTTCTATAGATAGCTTCAGTTAACCGCACACCATTATGGCAGCATGCGTATGGAGCGAAGAGACACCAAAGCCGTTACGCGCGTAAGGCCAAAAACCTGCATACTTCAGCGTTACCTACTTCTGCCGGCCAAACCATAAGAACCGGCCAAAAACCGGCCAAACTTCGACACACTTAGAGCTGAATTTGTTGGGGTTCGATAGAATAGGTGACCAAATTTCCATCGACGTCGCTTTTATTTTTGTTGGTAAGTGAGTTTTAAGAATAGTTTGCGGTAAACCTTGAGTAGACAATAGCCTTATTTTGCGCCTTGTTTGATAGCGTTATTCGTAAAATAAATCTCTGTATTCTTTTATAGATATATGTAACGGAATATTCGTACCTGTTTATAACGACTGGTTTCATTGACCAACCAAAGCACGACACGTTCAAGCAAAATGTGAGACGTGTAAATTCGAAGAGTATTTATAGTCAAAATAAAATGTAAGCTCCGTTTAGCCTTGCCGTTTATGGAAAGAAATGATTCTTTAAAATTCTAGCCATCACGCATTTCCAATACCGCTTCTTGACACAACGTTTAGTTATTATTGGGATTGGTTGAATGTTTTAAACTAAAATATCGCGTTTAATTATAGGCACCCGGCGCCGAACAGAGCTCGCAGTGGGTGAACCCCATTTCCTCATATAGCTGCAGTAGCACACGGTAGAGAGCATCGATAAGGAAGTTGCGATTTCTTAACCAGTAATTACCAACTTCCCTGAGCGTGTTGTGGCAGTATAGTATACGGGGTTGCAAGAGATAAATGCATCGAATTGGCTTTACCATCTACGGAATTTCCTTTAGCAGTTTATTATATACAACTGCATAGGTGGCGACAACACCAACAATTGACATCTTGCTATGTCTCCCAGAAAAACAGTGCGTTCCTTTCGGTTTTGTATGATGTAAACCTAGATACCTTCTCTGTGTGGGTGCCCGTGAATTGATTTGAGATAATCATGGCTGCTGGTCTTTTGTGCAGGGCGCCAAAATTAAAGCAATTTATTTTACGTGCAGAGCACGGCATACGCTTTGCATCTTTCACAGCAAAGATAAGACCCGGAACAACAGGATATAGAAAATAGAGCAGCTGCTTGGGTGGCAAGTATAAGCGCACCTTTCAAATATATTATTCACAGTGCGTCAGCGTACAGGTGAAGGCAATTTGTCGGAAGAAGGTAATTTAAAAGCGGCTGCATATGGTCGTAACTTTCTGCACACAAATAATCTCTTGGTCATAATAATTCCTTGCACAATTTTAACGAACCAACCCTATTCAACAATACACGTGTCTGTTTGCACGAGTGCGCTCTCGGAAAAAACCTGCGGAGACGTTCCCGAATGTGATGAGCTTATATTGTCTTATTGCAAGAGAAGTGGCGTCGAAAAGTTTCGTGTTTTGACGCAGTGAGAAGAGTTCATGTTTCCTCAAATGGAAATGCGTCCCTAAAACTCGGTACTTAAAAGTATTTTTTTCCTTTCGTGAAACCCTGAACTGCATGCCAGATGGGTACTCATGTTTTCAAAAAAGAATTTCCTACAACACACTGAAGGTAGACAATATAGAGCTGGATATTTTTTTCTAGGCTATCGTGCACAAGAGAAACAAAAAAAACCTATTTCGAATTCTTTTTCGTAGCTGAGGTCACTAGGCTTGGAACAACGCAAAAAATGTTCAATTAGCCATTATCTCGCCATAGCCTAGCAAGCCAATTATTTCCGACATAGAAACGTAACATCTTTGACGTTTAGAAGCTAATTCCAGTACGTGTACATGTACGCAGTATACAGGTGCACGTACGCGTACGTGTTCAAAATTTTCGAAGGCCTCAAGTTATTTATGGCTACGCTTATGATGCCCTACGAGAGTCACGTGCTATAAGACGAGTGAAGTTATGTAGGTCGAGGCAACAACTGCCTTTAGAAAGACTGGAGTCTACAATCCAGCCAGCCTCTTCATGCATTAGTGCCCACGTAAAACGTCTACTTTATTATAAGCATTGGTTACCCACGAAAGGAGGCACAACTTCAGTAAAAAGTCTCAGTATTGTACGCAGCCCAACTTTGTGCGCGCGTTAATACACTCTCAAAAGACAAACATGTAGTCGAATTACCAGGGCTTAGAATCAAAACCCCCCAATGGTTCCAGAAAACTGTGACACTATCAAATTTTTAATAATTGGCTGATCTGCTGAATATCTTGAAAGAAAATGTACCCATGATTCACATACTTCTCTACAAACAATAACAACCGACTACAGCAACACCAGAATTTTTATACTAGACCAATGTTTTTGAACATGAGCAAGTAATTAAAGCAGTGCGATCAGCAGAAAAACACTTGTGCTACACTTGTGAACACACAAGAATTGGTAAAATGGCTGCCTTTCTCAGAGAAGCGGGGTCAGTAGACATACGTATCTTCCTTATGTGGTACTACCTTAAGGTTTACAATTGCGTGAATCATGCGGCACATGAAATACGTATAGATCCCGTTCAAAGGATGCGGTTTTACATAAAGATGAACAGTTTTTCGCAACCACAACTTTCACGAGCACCTTATTGAGATTCTTAAAGGCAAGAACAAAAAGGTCTGCTACGCAAAAGTACATTTCAATCCTCTGGGTCTTTTGTGATTCGCCGGGAAAAGCGCAACAAGACTAGGGCAACATGTAGTTCGAGAGAAAAACTCTAAAACCAGTGCCCAAAACCGATGCAAAATCATTCGTCTGGTCAAAGGAACCACTCGAAAATATGCGGTACTTCCAGCAGTATTTCGGACTACTTTCTCCGCCTTAAAATTTAAGTATAAACACCTAAACATTTATATTTAAATAGTCATAATAAATGAAAATTCACTGAAACTTTTTCAGTGATGCGAAACACTTCTTTATATCTCCTTAATTTGTTTTTTCAGGAAAATAGTACCCAAATAGCTTTCGAGGTGCCAAACATACAAAGTGGGTAATAAACATAAGCATGAGTATTGCGGAATTTTTATTCCTAACCTATGTATTATCTTGTTAAAAATGCTTATGCACAAATGATTACTTGCAGGAATGTTGTGCTATCTTTTATTATGTAGCATTGCTGCCCTCACTTGATCTTTTCCATGCGGTGTGCTTGATTATAAGGTTTACCACGCCGAAACTACACGGGTTACGAGGCGGGCCATACAGAGGGGTTCCGGAGTAGTTCTGACGACCTGCGGATCTTTAACGTGCGCCTAAATCTTGAACACAAAGGCGTTCTGGCTGTTCGAATGCATTAGAAAGGCAGCAGCCGCAGCTGGGACTCGAATCCACGTCCTTTGGCTCAGCTGCCGTCTGGCGTACTCGATATTTGCAGGAAAGAGCCCCTAAATAAATAATATGGAGCGGTTGGTAGACATAGCCACTAGTGTGGTTGCTAATCCGGCTGTTCAAGTTTGACACGCTTTTTCGCCATATCCGCAACACTTCACCTCCACAGCACTAAGCAAGAGAACCTCCGCAATGCTCGTAGATTTCGGATCTTAGATATAGATTTCTTGACATAAAAGTGGGTACCAAAGTACGGTGCCTGCGTGTTCATTGTAGGTGGATAATACCAGTAGTGCCAAGAAACTTGCTTGAATAACCGCCTACTTGAACCAGAGGATGTTTGAGGCAGGTGAGTGTTCGTCTAATTTACTACAGCATAAAAGTAAAAATCACAAAATGTTCACCTTTTCAGTAAATTCTTATGCCTCTTATCTAAATTGTGAGTTTTTTGAAGACGGGCTTGCCATTGAGTAACGATGACATAAGGTTGTTTACTCGTTTTCAAGTTCTCTTTTGTTTCTTTTTGCCAAAGATGTAAATTTATATCACTATAGCGCTTAGGTGCCTATATTCGCAAATCATGTATTTTTAGCCATGGCACCAGGCAAGGATGGACCGTTTTCGCTGCTTTTTACTCGTGCTTCCAATGCTCCTTTTTCACGCTTTTTAGTTCATTGTTCGTTTTCTGGAGTTGGATACGATCCGTTCTCTTGTATTTCGACAATTGCTTTGATACCATTTATGTTTTATATTTAGTAGTTCTCAAATTTTCAAAATTCAGCTCCACCAATTAGGTCAATTTGCATATTAAAATGATCATACATGCTGCTTCCGCAGGCCATGCATCTTGGTGAAAACGCCGCGCGTTACTCAGCTTCCCGTATTCTCTATTTTTAATTCACATTTTAAACGTTCCTTTCTGGGCTTCTGTATTTCGGACTTCGTTTTCTGCAGGATATGTATAAACTGCAGATTGTGATTTATTAAAGTAGTTTTTAATAATGTTATGTTCTCTCTTGTTCTTATCGGTGGTTTTTCCACAATATATTTAAGGAAATCATTTATATACATGCTTTTGTACGACTAAACGTGCTGCTTCCACAAGTAATTATTTTTGTGAAAATTCATGGCGTTGCAAGACCGGCCCATTCTCGCTAATTTGTCGAATTTCGAACATTTTTTGGAGATCTTTTTTAGCTTTGTCCTCGTCCTATTGTAGGAACAGGATTAGGTGTGTGTGTTCAGTTCATCACATGATTTTTGTGAATTTTTTTTCTTTTCGTTGTTATATTTTCAGGTTATTTTAACTTGCGTTTGATTAATTATATCAATTTATACCACTATAACCAACAAATGTATTGCTTCCGCTACGTATGCTTTTTGGTAAAAGGAAAGGTGTTATAGTGTTTAACCGTTTTCGTTTTTCCACGGATATTTTCCAAGTTTTTATTGCGGTCTTTGTGTTTTGTAGGTGCAGAATATTTATATTGTTGATCTAGTCGGCGGTCTTTTGCAAATTTTTTTTATTTCTCGTATTTGTTTTTCAAAATTTTGTTATACCAGTTATTCACATTTACGCTGTTAATACCGAACGTATTATGGCGCCAACTCTATTTTTGTGCAAATTCAGGGCGTTGCATGGTCCTTCGTAGGGTGTGTGTGTGTGTGGGGGGAGGAGGAGGGCGGGGTGCTCGGGAAACAGTGCTACGTAGTAAAACAACATACACGCCAAGGCCAGCTTGGCTGACTCTATACATACCAGCCATTCTTATGCGCTGCAGTGTAACTCGGCAGCAGCTCATGCCCATTCTGAGATAGAAGTCTCTACATCAATGCTGGAAAGTAAGTATTGTCTGATAACGGGAATGTAAGTAGTCTTATTGCGTATTTGGTTGGCCGCTTAGGTCCTCTGTCCCGGAGTCGCCAGATGCCACGGCGGCTCGAAATCAGAGCGCGAGAGGCAGCGTACCAACCGAATGCATCGGCGATCTCGGAGTAGCGCGCCTGTGGCACCACCTTGCAGCCAGCGCGAGAAGCCGCCGGGTAAACATGCCTGTGTTGTATCGACAAATGGTGCCGATCAGTTAAGTGGCCAAACCGCGGCGTTTTGTGTCACGTGACCCGTCTTCCCGCCCAGATCGCGCCACGCTCTCACTTCCAAGTCAGAGCGGTGGGGAGCGCTCCGAGTCGGAGGCTGACGCTCCACAAGAACCAACCGAAGGTAGTTCGAGCGCTTGAATTCTACCAACCGAAGGCGCGGCCGCTTTTCAAAGCACTCCAGAGCGGTCGTAAACGCCCAACCGAATGCGCCATTAGTATGTTTTGCATAAATATTCCCATTATTAGGTTTATAGTTGTTACACCACGCTGCACCTCTCCTTCCAGAGAACACAAAGGTAAAAGGGTGGACGTAGTTCACAAGATAGCCAATGGTATATTCGTACTAGAAGGACGGCTACTAATAAATTTTGCGTGAGGACGCCCCTCGTAATAATTGTTGTTAAGGTAATTTTCTTCCCCAAATCAAGTTTTTTTGGAATATACGTTTCTCTTAAACTCAGAACACTGTCGGTGGGTTGTCCACAGCGGATTCTAATTTTGTAACTTGCCAGGTGATAGTGCCACAATCTTTCCGGTGTGGTGTATCACTTTTATAGTTGTTCGATCAAGATAGCCTCAGAAAGCTTGGAAGCATTTTTCTTGATATATTACAATCGACATATGTTTGCATTACACTGCTTCTGACAAAATATTATCGAATATTCTTTTTTAGAAGAAAAATGTTTGGATATCTATTTCTCGTGTAACGCACTGACTTCAAGCGCTCTCGCACACTCTTCCCATTCGTGTTAAAAAGTATTTTTTATACGTTTGCTTCCTAAAACGTGGGCCCAAGTTCTCTAAAAACGACGGCCGTAACTTTGAACTGACCCAGCGTTGGCGCAAAAGTGCGTGTGTTTCTTGGCTAAGCAGCTCTGCGGGTGGCCTAAAAACTTCACAAAACAGGCAGAACCATCCAGGGTGAGGGCCTCGTATTCGACCTATATCGACACTTACAACAAAGACACTGAGAGCCTCACAGAAAGCAGTAATGACCAGAGGGCACCCTAACAAGCGTGGAGAATTTTCCCTCCAATTTTTTCGCGTTAGAGTAGCTCGGGTGCCATATGTGGGGATCGCGCAAGGCGTTTTGGAAATTACAGGCCTGCAGTACGAGCCACATTATTCATTTTGAATCTGGCAGTTATAGACGACAACTCGCGACAAAATACTTCCGATGTGCATGTTTCTACTTGTTTGACACCGCGCCTTCGTACGTATTTTATCAGGGTAGTTCTGATCTAACACATGAGTTCGAGCGTTTTGTTAAACTACTCGCCTTCGATAAGAGGCCAGGTATTGTCAGCAGTCAAGAGTTTCCATTCCCCTCCATGGTGAATAAATTATGACAAATTATAACCGTTGGTCATTAAGGGTAACAGAGTGGATCCCTAGAGAAGGCAAGCGTTGAAGGGGGTGGCAGAAAGTTGGATGGGCAGATGAGATCAAGAAGTTTGCGGGGATGAATTGGTCGCAGTTATCACAGGACCGGGGGAGTTGTAGAATACTGGGAGAGGCCTTTTCCCTTTAGTGGGCGTAGATAGACTGATGATGATGATGGTGTAATGATGATGATGATGCTATTGTTGATGATTATGATGATGACAGATGTGAGTCTTCACGTATATTGCATGACTTGGTTCTTTATTTCGGACCCACGACCGAGCCATGACACTATTGTTAGGCTGTTTATGGCTTGCTTTAGTGTTTGTATCATGCATAGGACTAACTGACATTATCACCTTGTAACATTCCCACGTTTCACACCAAGTGAGACCATATTATTCGTTTAATATTACACTTTACTCACTATTCTACGCAAAAAGAGTGGTTGCACGATTTTAAGATCCTAATAAGAAAAACGTCTTTGAGCCAGTAAGGTGGTATAAAAATATGAAGTTTTATTTCTGAAGCCATCAAAACAAAACAACCGCAATGAAAGGAGAACGGCTAGTTGCTGGGGGTTTCTTCACCGAGCTTCCTAGTCAAGCCAAACAAAGAGGCTACGAAAAGTACGATCTGAGGCCTTGCTGTTCATTCACGGGTGTCGGTTCTTCTAAACGCTTCTCGATTCAAGTCTTTGTTTGTGGGCTTGGGAGCAGCTTCTACTGGCATCCCTAACAATGATTTGAGCCAAAAAGTGATACTATGCACGCGACTGTCGTCATTCTGCGGCTGGGAAAGACGCTTACAACAACAAAAACTGTTAGGACCCACTATGAAAAGCGACCCTCCACCATACCCACGAAGAATGTGCGTGTAGAATATCCTCGAGCTTATGCGAGAAAAAGAGGTCGACTATTCTGCACAAGTACTGTCGGCGTTACGGATTCTACTGCCAAGACTTGGGAAATTTTAAGCTGTTTCGTTTCTTATGCACTAACAAACGATCAAGCCGTAGGGATCAAGCCAAGCAAGCGATACAGGTTGAAAATAATAAAGGACCATAGGGTAGCATGTTTGATTCACAGGGAGATAGCAGGGAACGTGGAACAATTCTTCAGTGTGAGGAAAAATATGTCGGAGTCGTTGGGGTTGAGCTCATAAAATGGTTAAGGTTAGAGATAGTACAAGCCTCTGCACCAAAAGCTAGCTACGATGATTTGGCCGTAGATAGTCTCTATGAAGACGTCGATTTAGAAAAAAATAACGAGACAACACATTTTCTGATGCTAATAAGATATTTTACCCAAAAATGTAGCTTTAAGCACAGCAGAAGAAATATTAGTGGGATATTTTGAGTATGCACTCGCAACAAAGAACCACTGAGTGGATATGGGCACAGAAATACTCTGAGGCTGCGGATTTCTTTCTCTCGCAAACAAAGGAGGAGAAAATTGACATAAAAAACTTCTCCCTAAAGACCATAAACGAAGTCGACTTCATGTTAAGTGGTAAGCCATGAATTCAGGAAGACATGGGTGTACTAGGCAAGATTTTGAGCATCGATTGCAGGATGGGTACGTCAAAAAGAGGCTGAATCTCAGAAGACGAAGTGAAAAACAAGCGAATCGTAAGAAACTCACTATGAAGTCAGTTAAAATTAGGACATCACAATCCTTCTGTCGAAATTCGCTTCAAGAACGGGGGAGAACGAAGAGGGTGTTAAAACTCTAAATCACAACCTAATACCCATGTAAAACGTGCCTATTTAAGTGCCCTTATTCTCCGAGTACACTCGGCCTCCGCGAAAGACACTTTTTCTGCGCGCTCATAACGACGAAATAAAGTGCCTTTGGTTGTGATGTCAGTGACGATAGCTGGCGTAAATATTTGGCAACAAACTTGAAATTCCACCTGTTTTTTCACATGAGTGACAATGAAGACATGTCATTGTGTTGACGTTCTTCAATACAGCACCCGGCGTCTGGCACAAGTCTACAAAAAAAGCCGTTAGAGCTGCGACTGAACACCGCCGGCCTTGTTTTCCTTTTTATTCGCAGCGGAGCGAATCGCAGCAGCATTATAGTCGAGGAAAAATTATCAGGGAGCGTAGATTGTCCCCGAAAAGATTTAAATGGGAACACGGTCACAAAGCCAACACATACCACTAACGCGACCACCGCAGAGAACGGCGACATGAAGCAACTAATTCAAATTTTTCGATAATTTTATTTTCGGATAATTCGAACAAAGGGGTGCGGTCCCGCCATGCCCAATGAAGCCCATGTATAAAAAGTCCGTTAACACTGACGCCAATTTAGTCGGCCTAGGATAAATGGTACTGCGTGACGCCATAACAACCTTGCAGTGGCTTTCAAAAAATGGTACTGGGTAGACAAAAAATGGCAGCATCTTGACTCCGTGGATGATCGCGAGGGTGTGGAGTACGGGGACTCAAAATTTCATCCATGTGGTGCCCCGAGTGACATCCCATTTGCGCACCCAGCGCCATTCGACTTGAGCCGTGGATTGCACGATGATATACCCTAATTGAAGCTGCAACTCACGGCCCAAATTATATTTCGCTTGATTTTCGCTTGATGGCAGTATGCGCACGGATGAACGCGGACCGACATTGGGAGGCCCTAATCACCGTTAGAGGCGAGTGAGAAAGCCATTCGACTCTCGGTTTCTAACTCACGGTCGTAGCCCATTGGGTAAGACGACTAACACTAACTGTCTGGTCTACCAGACACAGGCTCGAATCCTGGCGATGCCTGTGTGCTTTTTTGCGATTGTAGATGCTATGCGCACGGACGCGGCCAGCCACTGTACGGTCCTAAGCTGCTCCGCACCTAAACCTCGACCAATTCTCGGTGGTAGAAGATTTTGTCGTCGCCATGTTCTCGAGAGATTTCCTGTTCCGAGAACGACACGTAAGGCACCGTGGTGCTTCTCAGCGCCCTGCGCCTGCTGCTGTGCGCCAGTGGGCTTGCTGCAACGGAAACAATCTCAAATTTTTTCCGTCACTACGCGTCTGGTGACGCTTACATGAATACCAGTGAAGTTGCGGGGGAGGTTCCCGTTCGTGTGCATGTGGGGATCGAAGATATCAACTTCGGTGACTACATGAAAATAGACAACTGCGCCGCTGTCTGCGGGGCCGTCACAAATGACGAAATTATTGCGGAATTCTTTGGCAAACACTAACATGCCGTCCTCGATGACGACGCGAGTAAAAAACATGAAGCACTGGTAAGACATGCGTTGCCAAAAGTATTGGAAGCCGTCGGACACGCCAGGCTGTTCTTGAGCTTCGAGGATGGGGAAGAAGTCACGTCCCGGCACAACAGGGCTTTCGAAGATCCAGCAATGGTTATCGCCTTTTAAAAAAGCAAAGAGGATAACCTAATTATTCTCTAAATAAACGTAGCCCCTGGAGCTGCCCTCAATTTCTTTTTCGTCAAGCTTTGCTGTATTATTCCCTTTTGTTTGTTCGAATATCCGTTACTTCGAACCCCGTAAAATTCGAATTAATCAGTTTTTTAGTACTGTACCTCCATCTAGATAACAGCAGACCTCGTACTGACGCAGAAAAAAAACATCGGGAAATCAATTCCTATTTCCCGGCAAATCACGTAATGGTCTGGCGGCACTTTATCCCATATATCTCACATCCACCATTGGCTAACTTTCAAACATATGATTGCACGCCTTAAGAGTTGGCAATTAGGGAAAGATAATGCATTCACTAGAGTTCAAAGGGGGTTTCTGACTCACCTTTTAATTTTAAACAGCCTGCTTATGATTGCCTATGATCTTAAAGGTGCTACTCAACCAAGTGACCAGTATTTTCCTTGATGTGATTGTCCCAAATCTTTCGGCATTGCCTGACCAACAATCATACATCTTCGGAAAGCTAGGAGACTTGGTGGCAGTTAAGGCGGTTTGTGGAGGGTTTTCGGCTCGAGCGTTGCATAAAACTTCTGTCTGTGAAGTGTTCTCTACCCCTCGAGTGGTAATCGAGATGCGTCTCATTGTGCCGTTCTAAGCCCGACACTAACGAATGTATTTATGGCATAAACTCCCTTGGCTTTTCAAAAGGTTCCGTCGCTGGGAACTACTATTTATGCCATTGACATGACTTTCCCGACGTCAAACGGTGATGCCATAAACTATTCCGCTAGTATTCCCGTCACAGTGGAAGTCTTTCGCAATCGTGGTCTTGACCTCTCAGTGGGAGAAGAACTTAAATGGCATGTGCATGCACGGGGAGACCACCACACATCAACATCCAACTTCATGATCATCCTGCACACAGACTGTTTAAACCCGCTAATGAGATTCATAGTCGGCGCAATCATGTTCAATCAAAGTCAAGTTTACGAACCCCTAGACTCCTGCCCACCCATTTTCGAACATGCTCAAGCAATGGGCAAGTTAAGATGAGCGTTGCACTATCAAGACGCCCCCTCAGCTATACACTAAACACTTTTCAGTGTAAGATATGATACGTCGTGCCATACCTCTCAGTCTAATATGCTTTGCCTTTGAATCGGCGCGGCATAAAATACAACTTGGCTTTCCAACACAGACCTTCAGCCTGGACCTCTTCACAGATGCTGTCATCAACTCCCTCGTCGACCTTACCACCAAGTGGCATCTAGCTTAGCAGCTTCACCTAGGTATGATGGCTTCCCCGCCTCCGAAATTTAGTACTAAACACCATTAAATAGTCCCGCCCAGGAACACGACGATTGTTTCTGGAAGGATCGCGGACTGCAGATTTGCAAGCGTGCGTCCACAGTCTTGGACACTGCAGCACCCTTCATTGCTCAAGTGGGACATGGAATCTGCACTGTACCACCGTTGTACACAAGCGACTAGATGAAAATTACAACATGATTTTGTGTTTTAACTGACAGCTCAGTTAACCCAATCAATGGATTGCAAGCAATGCCTTCGTGCGTGCGGAATGCGAAGAAAGCGAAATGTTCACCATTTCCAGAAGACGATGCCCGAGATGACCGAGCTGATAGCCATATATCGGGGTGTGTAATGACTATAAATGAAAAACCGGCTCAAAAATTGTGATCGTTGAAGACGATTGCGTGAATGTATGCCGGCTGAAACGTCCAGACGAAACTTCCGAGCTTATTTTAAATTGCAGCAACGAGTTGCCATGATGCCTGCCCACAAACGTCTAGGAATCAGGCCGAGACAAATACGTTCGGCATAGCAAAAAACACCGTGCGCACGTGACGACGTGCATTCGGTGACCGCTAATTGTTAGCTAGGCCCGCGCGTAGGCTTCGGCCACCGTCAGCGTGTCGGCGTGTAGCGATGGGCACGCCACAGATCTGCCGCCCCGAAGACGATGAATCTGTCAAACCATTCCTAAACCATTGTCAAATAGATATTAACGCATTAGTCACAAAAGTGGAGGGAGCATTTGGTGGCAGTAAAAGGCTATGTGGGAAAGGAGCAGCAAGGCGCCGGGACACACTTTTGCTGTTATACCGATCCTACGTCACGTCAGTCATGGCGTTTGTGTGCGTCTTGAGTTGCAGTTGCCCTATCTCCAAACTTCGACTGTTACACCTGTTGGAGAGCCACATTCTCCGATTTTGCCTTGGCCTCCACCGGTTCGTCTCCAAGCGAGTTCCGTACTTAGAGGCACGCGTTCCTGAACTCAGGGCCCGATTTCTCATGCTGACGGTTCAAACTTACCTCCGCATGTACAAGCCCCCTCTGGAGCTGCCAAGTCTGTATTTATTTCTGATCCGATGTTTTTACATTTCCGCGGCCTCAGCGTATTTCCCCCTAAGTGCTATTTGTTCAATCATGCATGGATAGTATTTCTCTTAAGCTATATGAAGTTATTTCGGTATCCACAATTGAAAGAAAACCTGAGTTTTTTTTTTCAAAACCCCTTCCCTTCGGCTGCAAAACTTCTCCAACGCTCGCTTTTAGCTGCTATTTTAATAAATATTTATCCATGTCTCCTGCTTCTTCGGTGATTTATACTGACGCATTTCAAAATGGCGAGAAATGTGGAACTCGTGTTTTTTCAGAATCTCTACATTGGAGTTATTCGCTACGAATCCCGTAATACACACCCTTTTTATGGCCGAATTTTTAGCAATCGTTCTCGCTCTATGCAAAGTGCCGCAGCATGTATCAAAAATCACAATATTATCCGATTCGATGGCATTTATATTGACATTACTTCCTCTTCCGGCTCTCCAGTGTAGCGCAAAATATTATTTTTTGTTTCTATGCACGTGAAGTAGGTACGCTTATCTTGGGTCCCTGGCCACACGGACATCAGAAGCAACGAGCTAACGGACCATTAGCTAATATCGCTGTCACAGCTCCCATTCAATTCGGAATACCTAATCTGGCTCTATTTGCATCTTCAAGATTAAGACGATATTGACATTTAGACGCTACTTACTCAGACTCGCTTTTATCATTTGAAGAGTACAACATTTAAAGTTCGGGTGGAAAAATAATTTTTGTGGTTCTCGGCAATGCGAGGTGACCTTCGCCGAGCTGCACTGCAGGATTCCAAGGCTCAATTTCTACTGTTCAAATCAGGACTTTCACTTACGGAACTATGTGTGCGCTGCCAGCTCCCTGAAACAATCGAACATTTTTTTCTCAAATGCAGTCGTTTCTCAACAGCTAGACAACTGCTTTTAAAGGAGCCAATTGGGCGTTGGGGGTTGGCCTTTTTAATTTCACTTATATTATCCATTGGCGCATCAAACATGGGGTTTGCAAAAAAAAGATATATATATTGCATTGAAAATTTTCTCTCTGCTTCAGGTGGTTTGAATTGATGAAGGTTGCTAATTAATGGGTAATTCGGGTTTCATTCATAACTGAGTTTTCTTTTACAGCCTCTGTCCGGAAATTATTTATAATTTTGAAGTCCCCAGGTATTTCAACAACCTACTTAGCCCTGGCCAATGCCCCTCCCCCCTTGTGGGTACATGCCAAAATCTTTGAGGACATTATCATCATTATTATCATCATCATCACCACCACCATCCACACGTGAAGACGGCGAGCTGTGAAGCTGAGGATGAGTTCGATGTCTATCGAGCGGAGTACGCGGTACAAGACGCCTTTGCCCCACGCGGTTGTTTCGTTGGAAGACGGCAAACAGGATGAAGATGAGTGCTACTAAAGAAAACGCTGCGCATACTTTAATTGTCTTTGTGTAACAGTGAAGTCCAAAACGGATTTGTACAGGAGGAATGTGGCTGCTTTGTCTTTCTTCTTGGATGCGCGCACAGAGCGTGGAAAAGTTAGGTCGAACCCCGACCTGCTGTTTCCTCAACCCCGCACCAGTACTGAAATCATTACCAGTTTTTTTTAGGTACCAACCCACGCAAGAATATCGGGCAATGTCAAGGCGCCCTCTCGTTTGTAAGGAATAAGAAATCCATCTACTGGGCGAAGGTGCATCAGCCGGGTCAACCCCATTCGTCCGAGCGTACACAGTATCCTGAGAGGCCTTCGGCCATAACTCCATAATCTTGGATGCAGGACAAGCAGGTAGATGAAGGCTATGACAAAACAGTTGAAGCATTTAAGCATTTTTAATTTTAGCCCGTACCTTTATCCCTGCCCCAAGATGAAAAGAAGGGAGCTACAGACGCCACCAGATAAAAAGCGTCTAGACATTCTTCAACACTGGCCCAGGAAGGGGCAAACTATCATCGTTTTGTTTTGAGCTGTGTCGGCAAGAACAGCAGTTTTTTCGCTAAAAGAAACGGTAGTCTAGATGAACACGAGTGCGCGCGTTGCTCAGCCAAAAATGACCTGCACCCAATTTGAGGAACTATCCTCGCTGTGCAAACTGCCCACAAGAAGCCTCCGAAAAAGTGGGATTGTCCAGCTAAGCCAGTCTTAACGATTGGCTTTACAGAAGTCTTCCTAATCCAAGCGGAGAGCAGTGTCTGCTCACCGCTCTTTGTAATTTTCTTGTAACAAATCTACTCCACCACTTCATTTACCTTCCTACCACATTGCAGTCAGCATTTTATATTATAGCCAATTTTAATACTACCCCCTTCTCCTAAGTCGCTAAACTTTGCCATAGCGTAAGACTGTGAATTTACGCTCCAGAGCTTTGTGCTTTTCCAACAGTACTGTAATAATTCAATGCCACAGGTGCCACAGGATGTTGTCGTGCTTGTTAGTTCTTCGTGTGCTGCAGTACAGCCTCTCCGCAAAGCACCATACGGCAAAAATCCATGGGTAAATTGGCGTATTTTATTACAAAGTCATGACAGTCGTTATCTCAACCTTTCTATTTGGACATAGGGATGAAGCTCTCCTAAACTAGAAAAAGAAAATACCACAAGTTGAATCAATAAGTGCCTAATGGTGGACGATTATTAATATTGTCCTAGTGTATTGCGTTAGGCATGCATTGCCTATATTTCCCAGGTGAAGTCAACACTTGCGTGGCGGGATAGAATAGCTATAAAAACAGGCGTACTTTACTTTGGCATTCTTAGGAAGTTGTTATCACGGATATTTTTTATATTCCAAGAAAAGTATTTCTCTAAAGTTTTTAGAATGTGTTTGCAGGCGCTTTCTGCACCCTCGGGGCTTCCATCGTCTGCGGGATTTTGTAGTTTCAACCCTCTTCATGTCTGGTCCACTGCTGGCTACTACATCAAACAATTCTGATGTTCTAAATAACAGCAACGTTCATGATGTCACTGAGGACGTGTTTAGTACGTGTTTCCAACATATAGTACGGGTTTCCAACACCCATAGAACCACAAATCAGCGTTTCTACCAAAATGACATGCCTCTAGTGCAGGTGACATTACGATCTTGGAGCTCACTAGAAAAAAACACAAATGCTTTTGTCTGGGCCTTTGTTTATCAGCGTTTATGCTGATAAACAAAGCCGTACTTTATGCTGATAAACAAAGCCGTACAAAGCCGTGCGTTTATCAGCGCTTTCTGCACCCTCGGGGCTGTCTTCGTCTGTGGGATCTTGTAGTTTAATCCCTCTTCATGGCTGGTCCACTGCTGGCTACTACATCAAACAACTTTGATATTCTAAACCATGGCAACGCTCCTGATGTCACTGAGGACGCGTGTTCACAATATTATAGTACGTGTTTCAAACGCCCATAGAACCACAAATCAGGGTTTCTCCCAAAAGCAGATGTCTCTTGTGCAGGTGACATTACGGTCTTAGAGGTAACAAGAAAAAAACACAAATTATTTTGTCTGGGCCACAATGTTACCCTCATGGTCATTCCCTGAAGCTTTCGTAACTAAAGAAATAAAACATAAAATCTGAAAGCCTTTTTTACTAACCGTACTCAAAAGGAAAACTGTAGGATTGAGGATAACACAAAGCAAGAAAAATATGCTTACACATGCTCACGAAATACACGCAACCCACTCATGTGCGTGAGTCGAGAGATGGCAATCATTCAACATGATGAACTAGAAAGCACAAGCTTTATTTCAAGAGCCAGCTATACCCCGGCCTTCTCGAAGAAGGCTGGCACGGTTGAGCTCTGTTTCTCTACAGTTTGACCCCCTAGCCACAAAGGGATGCAAGGCACTCCGGGCTAAGGCCACCCTGTCGCTCTTCAGCAACTTCGCCATCGGCACGCTCGCTAGCTTGCATGTCAGCTCTAGCATCGGGAGCATCGTTGAGTACGGCTTTTCCTGGTAAAAAATGGAGGGAAAGTGGAGAATTCGATGCTCATACACTTCACGTCTGCGTATTCTGATGTACTGGTTACGACCATACAGAAAAATGCACGAACTCAAGAGGCAATAAATAGTCACCCCAACATTCTGGCCCATAATAAGGACAGTGACAGTAAGCTAATACTTTGTGAATAAAAAATGGAAATGCTTCCGCATAAGCTATCAATTATTACCCTCCTAGGTTTTGAAAACATTACAAAACGGAGTTTTGCTTCTATATAACAAAATTACTACATTAATTATAGCATAGAATAAGAGACGATGAAGGTTCATTAGTGCTGCCCTTATAACCATAGCAAGTTTATAAAGAATCGCGTGAAGAAATGGGAAGCACGAAATATGCAGGAATCACATTTTTAAATACATGGACATTTATGCTGTTGTCTTCGTATATGGCGTAGCAAGGTAAACGAAATTGTTTGGTAAGCTTTTCGTTACTATTAAACACACTCTCTTTCTCTCAGTGCTTGCTGCGTAATATGCAGAGGGCAAGGCTTCAATCGCTGAATTTTTTCATAATAAGTGCAAGACAACCACTATTTCCTCATATTGGCATTCCCTGAGGAAAGTTGCCAATGGTCACTGTAGAAACTGATATTTAACACAACTTAATGTAATGAAAATACTGTGTAAATGTTTGAGCGACACCACGTTTGTAGGCAGGGTTACTTAACATTGACCCTAAAAGATATCTATGCACGCTTCAGAACGTGGGCCATGAACAAAATGCGTTGAACAAGTAATGTTTGCTGTAAGACTTCCTACCGGACGCAAGCAGAAGGCCCGAAACAGCCAAAACAAGAAGAAAAAGTTGCAGCTTCATGACGACAACCTGGAAAAGACTGTAGAACAACAAATGTATTTGCGTTTTTTCATCACTCGAAATACTTATAAAACCTACCATAAAAAAAGTTTTTATAGAGTACACACAATATTCGTCCTTTCAAAAGGAGCGCGAATTGAGAAGACAAACAAGAAACTTGTGACGACGCAATGTTACGGCTCTTCTTAAAGAACCTTAATCAAAGAAACTTTTTACGCCTTTCAACCTGTCTCAGAAAGCATTTTAGGTGAAGTCAAGGAATTATTTTGCGCTAGAATTGCCTAGAAACCTGACGGAGGTATAACGACGGACCAATTATTGTCACTACTTGATAGCAACCTATATCTACCATCAGCGTATTGTAACCCCATCTTGGTAAAAATATTTTCAAACGTTTCTCCCTGAGGGCACTGCCTATTACGGAGTTAAAGCAGGTATTTTAGGAACTCATTTTTGAACTCAAGTACGCTCGGTGTTCTGCATACGATGCCAACTCATTCTTTATGTTTACCTTGACTTCAGGATATTTCTTATCCGCATTTTTATAAGTTACCCGCTGCATAACAAACGGCCGCCATAAGCTTCCACTCATTGGAAGCCTTTGGATAGGTGCATTGGTCCCTAGGGCACAGCTGCACTGCATGTTTTGCTCGTCGCAGCCGATAATTCTCGATGTTCTGCTTGTGGTTTGGCTTCCTTTGTTTGTAATTCACTCAAAAGTGGCTATCTCTGCAAATAAATTTCTGGAACTAAAAGCAAGCCAGACAATATATTCGATGTGGTTTGAGGGACGTCCTGAAGCCTTCAAGCAATATAAACGCTGAAAAACAAAAATATATTCCTTTATGCTATTATAAAGCGTTTATGGTGTAGAACAGACAAACTTGGCGTGGTTGCTTCAGTTTTACTCATATTTGTACTGTTAACCTTTTGTTGACTTGTTAAAAGCATTTCATATTTTTTCAAACAAAAACGAAAATAATGCTTTACTGGAGGTCAAACCGGCGCTAGTTTGGCACGTTCGCACTAGAGATTGTACAACCACGCTCCCGCATGAGAGAAGGAATTGTCGTGTAGGGAGAGGATACCTGCTCTTTACACCGGCAGTCTGTGCATGGCGGTATTCTCGAATAAACGCAATAGCTGCCCAGTAACTCTCGCGTTTGAGAATATTTGTCTGAGTATGTGAGTATGGCTGCGCCAAGCCAAAATATAGAGATTATTTTCGATGTTACATTCGGACGTCGGAAATTTCATTCTATGTAACAAATTTTAGCGGCCGCTGTTGCGTGGTAACTGGCTCCGAGGTCATGAGAATATGAAAGCGCCAGTTGAACGGTACATTTAAACTGCGCTCATTAAAACTATCTGATACCCTTTGGCAGGAGACTCGTGGAGCCTTCTACAACCACATATTTGTACCCTTTGCCGCTAAGATACAGATGTATATGTTTCCCAAATTTGATAGCTGGAACAGTTGGTTTATGGTTCCTAAAGAGAGAGCCATTTGCAAAGACTCTGCACAGAGGGCAAGAAGCACGCACGGATGACACTGGCTTAGAACAGTACGGAGGTTTCCCGGGTACGCTTTATTCCGCCTCTTGGATGCAGTACAAATTCGCCCGTAGAAATTTGACAAGCCGCTTGCAAGGGAGTCCGACCTCTGCAATTACTGCCATCGACGCAACATGCTCATTGAGAGAGCGTGCGCGATTAATTGTTGAGGGTGGGAGCCAGCGGGCAATTTCAAATGCTTTCAACATACCGTCCTTTCTTATAGTTGACATTTTTAAGCAATGCTGGCAAAGGTTTAACGTTGGAACATGCGAATCTAAAAAGGCGATCCTGATTTCTCGCATGTTTCATTGAAGTAGCACCGAGCGCACGCAATTGTTCATTTAAACTCCTGAGCATATAAATCAGCGGGGGCTGGTTTTGACAGTCAACAGCAATTTTTCGTGTATGCAAAATTCCATACTGTGCGGGGGTTGGCAAAGATAACTCGTGTTTACTTGTTAAGTCCTGAATGTACACAGGAGTTTCAGGCGCCCATATCGCCTAACAGCTTTACTGCCAGAAGCAACGTGGCAAAATATGACGTATTATGTATGCTGAGACCTTTAGAATTCGTTCCGTTACAATTACGTACCGCAAAGTGAGTTGAGATCCATTAGGACCCATGTGAAATTATTTGAGTTATCCTCCGGTTATATTGGTTTTTACGCCCAATTCACGATTTTAAAAATGAAAACACGTTCCTCACTCAATAGTTGTGTGAATGCACTAGAGTGCGGTAACAAAATGTTTACGAATTATTGTAAAAAGACACAAAATTGCTACTTCCTACTACCTAAGCTTAGGGTTGAATCACAAGTTGAAAAAGCGTTCATCACATCAGATGCTTTTTTTTCACAAAAAAAATCAGGGTTTTAAAATAAAAATCGCTGTTATACGTTTCCAAACTTACCTTCTGCGAAGGAAGATGGGTTTCTCGTCGCCTGTAGTCTCGGCCTAAAATTCAATGAGGTAACCGAAGATTGGAGGCACTCTTTTATTTCCCGCGTTGTGAGACACGTGACTAGCCAAAATTCCTCATGTTTTTTTTTTCTTCTAGTGACTACGTATTACCGTGTCAGAAATTACGGATAATGACTGGGGCGGACAAGATTACTAAAAAATGTTCTTTTTAGTTGTTTACGAAACCAAACACATATAAAAATGTCATGATGTTTAAAAATGTTAGTATCACAAGGTTGGGCTTGACATCTCTTATCAACAACACCGCTCAACCTTCATTTTTCAGGGCCCTGTCCACCCTGAGGAATGAGTGAAATCTATCTTCCACTAGTTTTATCTTCCGGGGAGCTGCGCACACAAATTCCAGACATTTTTAGGTAAGATGTTACCCACTGGACATTTGCGACAAAAGCATTTGAAAGCAAGTAAATATATACGGCGACGTTTTTTGACATGACAAAACGAAAACATTTCGTAGGCCTTGTATATAAAATTTGAACACACCCCAATCTTTGTATATTTTGTGATGTTTTGTGTCGGATGATAAGTGCGCCATCTTTGCAATAGCAAACAAAAGTTGTGTTTTAGACATTGTCTGTCGGTGACCAGGAAGTAATGTGCCTTTGGAATTTCGGCCGGCAATAAAGGTCACCGATATAGGACACATTGTTTTTCAGTAGCATTGCGTATTTGTACAAGTCTTAATTTCATCACAAAATTACATTATAACCAAACACACTTCAACTTTTTGGGCGTCCAAATGTAGTTTACTGTTTGCGAAGTCAGACAGTGTTACGTTGGACAAAATAATTTTGAAGAATGTCAACACTGGCAGTCAAGAGTTTCTACCAAACAGATATCAAGTATCACGTTTCTTTTGAAATATCAAAAAGCAAAGCATTTCTCGGCTATGCGGATCTAACTCTGCCTCACGTAACCCTCTCGGCAAATAACCATGCCAACATGTGCACACGTAGTCAAGCGCGCTTAATTTAAATTTTGAGCTGGAGTAGAGGACTCTTTTTTTGTGGAATAGTGCAGCTCAATACTTGCATTATCATGGTACACCACTATACTATATATTGTTTCTTCAGCCATCAAGCAAACTCATCTGCCTCAAACAGGAACACACATCACCTATTTTTCTTTTCGGTTTTCCATCCGCGTCCTTCAAACATATGTGCACTTGACACTGTAAGAGCCAATTGTTGAAAGTGTTTTTCCAACATGCCGATCGATAATTCAACCGAACACTGTGCTCAATCGAAACAAACTTTTAGATTGAAATGCTCACCATTACACGGAATCCGAAGATCGTGCGAATATTTTAGTGCGTGAAACGTTAAGCTGATATGCAACTATGATCAGCCGGTGTTGAGCCAGTTATTCAACAGGCAAATTGTAGGGATGGGTGAAGCAGCTTTGGACTATTTGGACTCGTTTGAACTCAAACACGATTTCTTTGCCAACGTATTCAGCGAAGCTGTTTCCATATATACCACACAGGCTATTATACAGCGTCTTCTTGTACCAGCATAGTCTGTACTGACATGATGAAGGATGGTTTGTCTCAGCTTTTCTAATATGCATTCTTGCTTTCGAAATGGAATAAAAGAATTGCAGCTAAATCAAATATTGCTAATTTTGGGGTAATAGTAAACATATTAGTACACCCCTGTTCTTTATATCTGCTGTCTCTTTGTGCCTCGTGATAGCCGCTGGATATTTTTGCCAGCACGTCTAATCTATTACTCCCAAAATAGGAATAGCGCTTTCAATATCCCTAAATGTCTCATCCACGTATCACACGCCTGTACTTCACAACCTACAAAGATTTCTCGACAGCTCTGAGTATGGTGTTCTGGCCCAATGCTACATTGCTACAATGTTGCAATGTTACATGTCAAAGGTTTGTTTGTTTATTTTTTAGGCAGAATACAAGTTCACCGTGCAAGGTAGAATAATTTCTATTCTTCTGCCGAGGCAAATGGGGCAAAAGTTGTTAAAGTCCACTTGATCGAGCCCGATCGGGCCGCCTGACGAGGCCCGGTCTCTGATGTAGCACAACGGCAGCAGCACTAGCGACGCACATTCAAGCACCAGTCAATGAAGTTATAAACATGCAACAAACCAAATGACATCACAGGCAAACTATATCAACACAATTGTTGGCTATATAAAACAATGACAAATCACAAAAACCGTAATGATAACAGATATATGCTACGCAAAAGATAGAGACCGTGACACGAGTAGAAAAAGTTTAGGAAGATGAAGTTTTAGCAGAAAAACACCAAAGCAAAGTTTTTTTTTGCACTTACAGCGAGGTAGGCAACATAATTTAACGGTATACCTACAACAGTATTCAAGTAAACCTTCTCATGACGGCACATACTACGGCATATAAAGCGGTCGCACGCGAGTACCGACATTCATGTTGTCCGTAAAACAATTATATTTTTTTCGAGGTATATGTAACAAGGAGAACTTTTTCACGATTGTCTTGGGGTACATGGCGAAATGCAAAACCATGCCTGACTGGGCCATCGGCACCTATCGCTGTAGAAGCTTCGAGTTGTAATTTGTTTACAATTTTCACACACAACACCAAATAGATGTACATAACTGCAGAACAGAATTAACTATCACCTCAGGTAAATAAAGGGTTTTTTGCTTAAGCCATTGCATAAACAATGAAATTAGGATAATAGATTTTGTGTACACGGACTGATGAAAACAAAACATAACAAAACAGTCGTGTGAGGTATATAAAATACAACACTGCGAATAGGTTGTCACACATTTCAAATCTAAATTAACTTTCAGATGCCATTTTTCCAAAGAGTATTTTTCTACAAGTATTTTGAAAGTTATCACTCTTATAGAACTATATAAATTATGCAATAAAATTGTGTTTTCGTTTAGCAGATGAGGTATTTGAGATGGTAATCTCTGAGTACCATATTTTTGTTCGAGAGCGCGGATTTTCCATTAGATTTCTTCGTAGTTCGTAACAGGTGTTTTTCGGGAGTAGTTAGTTTTAAACAGTGCTTTATCGGTCCTATGCTGATGGAAGATATCTAGGCTTAGTTTGTATTTGTATAAAGTTCGGATATCGAATACTTATAAGTTTCAAAGTACGGCGCTACGCTTTCAGTTATGTGCAGGTTGGAAAAAGCCCGCATTCCTCTCTTTGTAGCTTTAAAAGGTTTCTTAGGTTAGACTGAGTTGTGGTCGCCAAACCTAAACAGCAGTAACTCATACGTGAGTGGGCGAGCGCATAATATATATCGCGTTTAACAACTGCTGGTAGGCAATGTCTTAGCTTGTTAAAAATTCCAATTTCACGACAGAAATTTGATCTAAGTGATTGTACGTGTGGTGTCCACGAGAGATTTTTTTGGAACAGGACTCCGAAAAACCGAGTTGATGTTGATTCCTGGATAGGGGAACTGCGGAATTGTATGTTTAAATTTAAAGGAACGGGTATCCCTGCGGGAAAAGGTGCGGGTGAAGGTGCGGGTAAAGGTAGATGGCCGCCGCTAGGCAGAGTTATTCTGCCTTCTGCCTCTCCTCCCGAGACATGGTTTGGTTAAATAAACAAACTGAACTGAAAGAACTAATGGAGAGTCTACCCAGACTTTAGGAACATTTAGGAAAACATCGAAGAGTTTGTTAGCGTTGGTCTCACATGCGACCGGATCCTTGTTCCGGAGTTCGACTCTATCCATGGCGAACATGTCTTCGATGGACCTCTGGATTTCGCAAGTACTGTGCGCCCTCAAAAGATCTAGCATGGCGATGAGCCGATCCGGTGCACTTCCGAGGCAGACGTGGTCAAGAAGAAGCCCACCGCTTACGCTGTTGCCTGATCATAAAAAATACTTCCTTCTTTTGTTATTGCCAGTAATGGGCTGTGTTGGCAACGCCTTGCATAAACGTCAAGTCCGTGATGACCGCCTCTCGCACGACGTCCCCGTCTTGTAACTGCCTTGTAGTAATCTTGTTAATGGCCTTGTTCATCCGGAAGGTCAGAGTTTTTTCGACCACCTTGCAGGGATGACCTTCATTGCCATATAGAGAATATGATCCCGTTCAACGCCGCGCCTGTCCGTGCGCATTATCTCACGGCTCGCATTTGCTAGTGGTGTAAGATGTACACTGGTGATTTTTCAAGGGCGCCCGGTGTAGATTTGAAGGAACGCCTATTCGTCTCCATGCGCGTAGCAAAGTAGCAAAACCTCAGTAAAGCCGCCCCCGGTGCAAACGCTAAGTTGTGAGTGCCTCCCGCGAGACCCATCTCGTCGTACACGACTGCCCGACTGACGGAGTGAATATCCGAGGCGCACTGAACGGGCTTTTTGATTTCCATCACCTCATTCAAGCCTCAACTTCGTCGTGTACCGGAGCATCTCCGGGGATGTAGCACTTGTACAGACGCGCATCCATCAAGTATTCCTACCAGGCCTTGATTACATCGTTCTTGACCACTCCTGACTTGTTAGTCGGCTTCTGTGTGAGTCGGCACTTGATGTAAACGTCTACCGCGCTGTCGTCCAAGATGTGGCAAGGGAGACACTGCAGGGTTCTTTCCACATCTATGGGAACCTTAACTATCTGGCCTCCGATACCGTACTGACCGCGTACGTGAGAGAGACGCCTTATGCACAAAAACATCAAACGGGGTGTGATCAGGCGCCCCTCGACCTCGTTTAGGCGAAGATGAATTGTGCGCGGCAGGAATACGTAGCCGAAAGTGGTCGCGTACTTAGGCATAACGCTATTTAGTGAGGAGGACTCCACCTTTAGTTAGGACGAACACCTTAACGTTGGAAGACCTTTTATGAAAGTATTCGGCCACAATCGAAGCGTGGGGTTTTTCCAACCCGAATGTTTAGAGTTTCCGATTTTGAGCACGTCATTGTGAAACCCGAATCTATCGCACACTTCACAACTAACGCCGAAATGACGATCGAGGAAATTGCTTTTAAATTTTGAAAGTACACCTTTGAAGGCATTGTCCTGCGTGGCGGCGCGGTAACGGCGCAGCTTTGCGGCGTTCTCAGTGTTGCGTTGTTGTGCGTCGCCTTGATTGCTGAAATTTCGACTCTTTGCCTCAGCTTACCCGGTTCGTGGTGCTCTGCGGCGACGTTGATTCTCCCTTTGGTATGCGCGGCTTTGTTCATCGGTTGATCTAAGTGCCTCCAAGGAGCTAATGACTGGTGGCCGCCCCATGGCTCGCTGGCTTTGCACACCATCAACTATACAGCGGTGCAAGTTCTTTGCGGGGATCGCTTGACGAGAACCCGATGCACCGCCACCTTTCTGGCTAAATCTTAGGCGATTCCGTTTTTTAAGACGTTGTTAATAAACCAGAAATTATCGCAATATTCAATACTGGCACCGAAATGGCGATCAACGAAATCCCATTTGAAATTAGGCAAATAGTACTTCATGTTCTGGGGTTGCAGCTTTGCGTTGTTTTTGCGTGCATTCGCGCTGCTGTGCGTGCCGATGCTCCTTTTATCGCCACTACTATTATCGCGAGTGAACCACACGCGTACGTCCCAATGGGAGTGAAAAGTGCAGTTTCTGATAACGGTGCTAGCGCAATTGTCAGCCGATTGGGAAACTTGTCAAAAATGCATAGCTGGTTGCGAGGAGAATAGCAGCCGTGGAATGCGGATCGGCGGTGGCGAGGAGAAGCACTGGATAGGCGCCGTGCAAACCACTGCACCGGAGCGAAAACTGGGGGAGGGGGTTAACATATGCTGCTTTCCAGTAAAAATACCCGGGCAATACACCTTGTGGAGGTGTGGAGACATGCAACACGTTCTTTGAGATTACACTGCAGCGCGATGTTCAGAACGCCGTTATGATGAGTGTTAAACGCACTGAGAATTTGCGTTTTCACAGCAGTTCTATTCTTCGTAAACTTTAGGTCAAAGTGCGTTCTACGGATTGCAGTCGGTTCTTAGGTATCGTTGTTGAACTCCATTCCAAACTCTTCTCGAGGACTAAATGCCCGAACCACTATCACTTACACGGCCGCTACCCGTGACTTGAGCGGAGCGCCTGGCAGCACGAAAAGTCGCATAAAGCTATCATGTACCATTCTGAAAACATGATGCCGGTAAAACCCGAAGCTGTGCTTTGTGCGTACAGCATCTTACTCCTACCTGACCGCGTGCGCCGGTAGCTCAATTGCAAAAAGAATGGGATCTCGCTCTACATTTTTATTCGATGCATGTTCGATTCCTTGCGGTGCCACTAATTTATTTTGTTTGTTCGCAGGTGTTTTCTGGTTGACGCCGTGGTCGCTACACAACTTTTGGCGTGTAGAGGTACGAAGTGTTGCTTTAAAACTTGTGGTTAGGGAGAGGCCTCCGCGAATTAAAACGTGCTCTTGCATGGCTGGCTCAGTGGCTCTGGCATTGTGCAGGTGAGGACAAGAACCCGGGATCAATTTCTCGGCACGGCGGCCGCTTTTATGGCAGAGGAGAAAAGGTAAAAGGCCTGTGTGTTGGAGATTTAGGCGCCATAGATTGTCAGGGGAAAAAATAATCCGAAGCCCTCTACTATGGCGCGTCTCATCACCTGTGCAGTGTCGGTGCGTTAATTCATGCAATCAATCAATAAACTGATCAATCAATTCTTCCATCACTCAATCAATTATAGAATTATAACAGTAATTTTTCATGGTGAATCCGGCAACGTAGACACTGGACTACCCAAAAGGAAAAGCTTTACGGGTTTGCAGCGGCGGGGAACAATAACATGAGCAACCACTTTGAAAGAAAACAGTTTCCGTAGTAAGAATGAAACCTGGGTCCATCTCGTTACAAAACCTGAGAACATTCCATGCGTAGTATTTTGCTTTGGCTCAACAATTTTTTTTTCATAATTATCCGATAAATTTGCGATTACAAATATGCAACAAGATTTCGGGCCAACAGCCGAAGCAAGTTGAGGCCCAGATAAAGATAGACTGCAGGGAAAACAAAAACTTAATGAACCACTTGGCTAAACAAGTACAATACTTGGTGTACGCAAAGTGTGTAAATAGATAACGCAAAAGCACTCGTAAGCCGTGATTGAAGAAAATAATAATCAATATCAATCAATACAGTGAAAACAAAATATGCCCTTTCAAACATTTCAGTCTTACACTCGAGATTTAGTGTTTAATAAAAAGGTAACTTTACACTAGTCTTTTCTTCAAATAAATATATTCAGCGTCTATGTAGACACAGATACAAAGGTACGTGTACAGACCCAAGAACGTTATCACCGAAATTAAACGTTTATATTTGGCTGTGGGTATATAAACCTATTGTTCAGCATCTGCCTCATATTTGGCCCGGCGGCTTAATCAAGAGAAAGCATAAGAGTTGCGAAATTGCCTAGGGACATGGACCCTCAAACATTGATGAGATAAAGAGGCAAAGGGAAATATTTCCTAGGAAGTTATGCCAATGAGTGGAATATAGACATGCTTCTGGAGAGTATTGATTCTTTTCGGGGAGCCTCTGAACTATGTAAAAATTTGGCCATTCCTTGCGAAAGCGTGCGGGAGTTTGCTTAGCAGCATTGTTGAATGAAATATTGAGGGAATGACAAGAGCAATGCGTGTATTAAGCTATCATCGCTTAACCGGAGCACAGAATTTCTTTTTTTTTTGTTGCGCGAGCGTTGTCTTTGGACTTGAGCGCAGTTTCTAGCGCCTAATGACACCTTCCACTTTCGGTGCCATGTGAAAGCTTTACAACGAAACAATCCGGACTTACCAGGCATTGAGGACTATTAGCGACATGTTTGATAATAGTGATTTGAAGTGATGATTAATGGAGCGGGAATGGGCGCCTTGCTAAGCAATTTGAATAAAAAACTTAGCTTGGCTAAACGGGCCAGGGAATGAATATTCATCAGAGAAACACTTAGGACTGAAAAAACTTCCTTGATTGGGGAACAATTTAGAGCAGAAGTTATCATAGTTCACATCATGTACAATAAATGGACTTTGGTTGGCAACATAATTCGGCAAAATGACAGTCGGTGGGCTGCCAGGGTGATAGAGTACACACCGGGAGAGGGTGTAAAAAAGAGGAAGGCCGATTACTCAATAGAAAGGTTAAATAGAGAAATACGGAGGCAAACAGTAGACTCAAGCGACGCAGGAAAGGAGCAGTTGGAGGTCGATGAAACAGGCCTTCGTCCTGAAGTGGATGTGGTGGGCTCCTAATGCTGACGATGAAGCAAGAGGCGGGTCTCATACAAAGGATGAGGGGTCGCCAGCTTTACTGTTTCTTAACCCCTCCACAACTTGTGCAAGCTGCACCCTTTTATTGTGGCTGTTGTAGTGGAACAATTGGGTACCTAGAGATTTCAATTTAAACGATATTTAAATTGAACCCCACTTTTTTGACAGCCTATGTTCGTTAGTGTGGCTTTACAAGTAAATAATATCCACGTCAACTGCGATCCGCAGCCCCAACCTAAAAGCCTGGTATCTGCCGTGGCAAGATAAGAAATAAGAGAATCATTCCATAAAAGAGTACATTGTGTGTGAGTTGTTCCCGATGATCTCCTGCCACTCCCACTTCCAACAATATTAGTTTGGTCGACCTTTTTTTAGTTTGACTCATGCGTCTATGATAACTGTCAGGCCAGCTAATGTAGGTTCTTTCTATGGATAGACCACAAGGAGTAAAGAAAATAGACAGGCGATTTCACTGCGAAAGTAACGACTACGGTGCTAAAAGCATATATTCTCGCTGGTTAAGAGTTTTCCCATTTACTGCTGGAGGGGCTCGTTCCTATGTGGTAAGGTAAAACGTCGCTACTTGTCACAGTGCTAACACCAGTTTTTAATACAGACACAAATTTGCTGTATCTGTTTCTCCTTATGCTTGCTCATTAAAATATTTTTCAGTTATTTATTGATGGCTTGGTGCATACCAAGTTATTGATTTAGTTTTTGATACCTTGGTGCATATTACCGGATTCTCTGCGGGGCAGCATCTCAAGGAAGGCGTGCACCAGCGGCGTACTTTTCTGTTTTATAATGCATTGAAATAAGCTACCATAGGGATATGGTTAACGTAACTGCATCCGCAACAGAATAACTGCAGGAACTCTGGAAATCGATTGGTGTTCATTAGTTGTCGTCGACATTGCTTCTTGAGGGTCGTATGCCGTCGACTTGTACCCTACCGGTATCCAAACAATCGCCGCAATAAGTACTATGTTGAAACAAAATCTCGGGCCAACTGTAATAACGTGAAACCTGGGGAGGGGCGAAGAATGCAGAGTATGCGTGCATTCTTGACCCCTTGGCATTTTTCCAACGGTGATGAAATCTTTGGAAGGTACAGGTTTACAGCTTTGCTGCAAAGTCTATTGTCTTTGATGCTCGCACCCCTCTAGCGCGAGATGTAAGCGAGTGTGCGGGTGTTTTTAGTGCGCGTTACGTTCTACCGCGAGGCGTAAAGGAGTTTCCTGGTGTTTTAGTACCGTGACTTCATGAGACGACGATTACGGCGATGATAACGACAGGAGATGTAAACAGCCGCAGCCTCTAATGGGCTGCTCCTCTAAAAGTGCTTATTCTGGCTGTCCTTTCTATCGGTTATAGAGACCATTGTTTGTATAGATAACGGTTGCCAAATTTCCCCTTAAATTCTCAAAGCATCGTGTGCGAAATGTAGTCGTATCTTTAGGCGGGATGTTAGTAAATGTTTGAATGACGTCGTACACCATGTCCAATACCTGCACGCCAGTTTAATGTTTAACGCAAAGATGCCAATTACGACTTTCACCCTCACCCTCCTGTCCATCTGCAGCACACCATTCTCTGCAAAAGAAATAAAAATATACGCGGTGCGCTTCCCAGACGAGGCTACAGCTCCACACAAAAAGTCTGCCCAGCTGCACCAATTACCATCTGCAACCAAAGAATCAATACACACCTTCTCATGCAACAGTGGTATACCTAGGTGACTGTTGGTGTATGAAAATTCCTAGGAATCAATACACTGGCGCGAAAAACAGTTGTTTATTTTAGCAGCGATAGTGCCATCATTTGGCGAGCAGGAGGAAAGCGAGCGGGCGCTGATCGCTGCTTCATCCCATCTTCATCTTCTAGCCACACAGAGATTCAAGGCAGCCTGGGGGAAGAGGTGCCCGCTCCTGCTCGGTAGGTGCAGCTCCATCGGAGCGCTCCACGGCGGGGCTATCGGCGCTCGGCATGGGAGCAGCTTCCACTGTGGTTTCTGAAGACACCGAAGAAAAAAACAGACAGCATGATATCTACAAACTTTGCATGATGGCCGACTTACAACCGATTATTGAGCATCATGAGGCAATCAAGAAGCCGCTTCTTAAGGTAACTACCAACGTGCCAATATCTGAATGTATGTTTTTATTTGATATCGGCTGAGCCTACAGCAATGTAAAGGGTAATCTTCACCCTACAAACTACGCAGAGGTTTTTATGTTGCTATTCTATAGCAAATAAACCCAGACATCGCTTTATTTTGTTCGAGTGGACCGTGATGTCATACTTCAATACGTCAAAATACCAGGAAAGCTCAAAACACCCCATCCCTTTTTGCAATGTCGCAGAGCTTCATTCGGTCAAATTCAAGGCTGAATACATTGAGCAAATACTACAGAGAATACCGTCCTGAATGAACAAGTGTTTTAGCTGGGTGGCACCAGAATCTGGAAGGTGACAACATTTATCGTTTATGAAGCAAAAAATAAGTAAAGGGCCCAGCGCAGAAGCCGTAACTCGCATAGAATATAGCAAAACAAGGCTGAAAGCGGACAGCAGGAAAAAATAGGAAACAGAGAAAGAAAAAAGCTAAGCACTAAAAAACGTTTATTTCATAGCCGGGCAAAATCGATTTTCCTAATTCAAGCTCTTTGGATATGCATTTCTGCCTAACTGAGTTACGCCGTGTCGTAAATCGGAAGGTTGCTTGCATGAATATGGTGGTACTTATAGTGAGAGAATCAGTCATTTATATATAAAAGTGAAGACGGTAAATTATGTCCTTCAACATCTGAACTCCGATGAATAAAGCAAGGTTCAGTTATCCTTTTGTTGCACCTCGAGTTTTATTTGAAACAGAGCTATTAGAAATAAACGCTTTGCATTTGAAGTACGTCCTCCCGCCGTCATGTGCGCAGATATGAATAGTAAACCTTTTTTTGTTTCAAATGCTTGGATTATTATCAAAGCACACTCAACCGTTTTATCAAGAGGTTTAGGAACCGTGGGGCTGAAACTAACATTACGTTTTTCTGTAAACCTTCTTACCCGACACAAGAAGAAGACCGGAAATGACCAGCGCAAGAAGCACAACTTGAAACTTCATGATGATAATCTGGAAGAAGAGAAAGGCTTTCAGACCCATATATATGCAACGATGTTTCACATCACAGTGTTCAATCATCGCAGCACCTAAATAAAAGGGTCAAGTTGAAATTATTTTATTGCAAACAATAACACACAGCGCACAAATCTGAGGTGTAAGTTACACACCATTCTTGTTCTAGTAGTGTTTTTCAAGGAGATATTTGAATCCATTTACGTGGTTTAATAAAGTCAGTTGCCACTTTTGATGATGTGTTTATCACTCGACTACACTGAAATAATCTTAAACTGTTAATTTGATTAGCAAAGAATAATTTTGACTTTTTGTTTCTAGCAGCTAGTGATGTAAATGTTTTGCAAAATTACTCCTCCTTGGCTTGTAAAAAATATGTACCTGCCTTGCGTACAGTGCCAATTCTGAAGTGATTGCGAAGTGGTTGCAGCTGCAAAGTTTTCGGTATCTCACGTACGTACGCTGCTGTAGCTGATCGTATAGTAGGGGTCAGTTCAAAAACTGTTATCATATATGTCGCTGCAAACCAGCCGTTCCCTGAATACAGTACGGCGTTCCGGCTCGCGTACCGAGCTTTTAGTAGGTCACATACAGAATCTTCCCTCTGCTTGCCAAAACAAGGTTAAAACTTCAGAAGCAAGAAAATTGTCTTTGCTTTCTCTTTGCGGTTATGGTTGTCCCCACTGGCTTCTAACTACGATAGCAATTATGCGAGATGTTCGTGGCTTAGGCTACCGCTTGTCTTTGTGCGCGTCGGCACTGTTAGTCTGTACGGACACTTAATTTTCAATTTCCGGAGTGGGCGCTTAAACGTGTAGTGTTTAAACTGCGCAGGTATTTTTTGAGTGACGGCATCGAAATACTTGGAGGTACTCTGTGGAAATCTATAAAGTTACAAGAGAACCTCAGTGCTTACTAAACAAACATTTTTCCTTAATTTTGAAGTGTATAGTAAAGATTTTAACGTTTGTCGGCTAAACAATCGCTTGTTTGCTAAGTAATAAAAGTTTAAAACAAAATACGTCTACTCTTTTTTACATGTAATGAATGTATCACTTGGCATATAGGTGAAATTTGGTACTCCTGAACGTACGTTTTCATCGTCGACATAAATGTTGTAAAAAGTTTAGTATATGACCACACTTTTGACTTAAAGTAATAATAATATCAACCACAGTTTTCTTTTCAAAATAAAAACCTCACCTTAAAACGGCAGGTGTGGAGTTCACCAAGTGGACCCTGAGGATGAACCTGTGAAGAAGTCACCGAGTGCGGTGTGCTTATATATTTCTCACTGCAAGGACACGTGACATTTGAAAAGTCCTAATGTTCAATTTTATGACGCAAGGTGAGGGTTTCTCAAATTAAATGTCACTGCTGGAACTTATAATTGAAATGTCAGTTTTTGTTCTGTGCAGCCATTTACTCGTCAATAATTGGGTCTCGATGTTTTAATGAAGATGTGGCCTCGGAGCAAGTACCTGACATTTATTTTGCAATGCTATCATGCCTCACATAAGCAAGAAAAAATACATCCATAGGCTGCTTTTGACAACTCAGGTTACTGGACCGCAAGAATTGTAAAAATATTTGTTCTGATACTATCAAGCCGGAGCATGGAGAGACCAATAATCCCGCAGCAGCGAGAGAGTAATTGAAACTCTTAAGCTAGTGGGCTATTGCACCTACGCAGGAAAGGCGAAAATTTTAAAGATACCCAACGACTTTTGCATTCTTCTGTATCCGATGTTATACACTAATATTGTGTTTACTTAGCAAAAAATAAATATGAAATATTTTTGTAGCAGAGAGGAGAGTTTGCTCACCAGTGAAATTCTCGTGTTCAAAGCTCGTAAAGAATAGTTCGGACAATCGATGTGTAGCCGTAGGAAAAATCGTAATTAAGGCAAAGGACCAATATGGCTACAAACTATAATTTGAAAGTGTTGCCTTCCATATCTTTATGAAAACGTGTTTTCCCGGGTATTATCCGTACACAGGGATATTTAAAACTCAATTGTCAGCACTCAGTATTCATGCAATCTTAAAGGTTGCAGCCGATTGGCTTCAACAAATCATTTTTCGGATGCATTGTCATCGTCGAACAACCTTGCAGGATAATATATTCACAGGCATAAACGTAACGATAGGCCCTAGCAAGAAAAACGTGCACGATAACTCTTTTTGAAAGGCTGCTCTTTACACCGTATAAAAAAACCTCCGGTTTAGGGAACAACCCAGAAGTAATGAATTGCAGAGCACTTTCCGTAATTTCAAGAATGGACATTTTCAGGATAACAAAAATCTTGTTATACGGACTACTTGATCTCTATTGCTGAACTTCCATGCATGCTAAAATGTAAGGTGTACGTTTCCTTCTAGCGTGAATTCCGTAATTCAGAATCTTACGGAAAGCTCCCACTCTGCCAAACAACAATCCCCCTACTCGAATTTAAAGAGTTCGTTCTCGTGTAACAATTCCGTAATTGGTATGTATTAACCGTGGTTTGGCAGTGGCTTGAGTAACCAGGTGTCGAAAACATACCGGCGTTCCATGTCAGCCCAGTATATTTCATCAATCATGTTCACCTTATGTATGCACGCAGGCAACGCCTGTAGCCCTCTCTGCTTAAGTTTCTGACACGTGGTGGGTTGAACAGAAAAACAAACAATTTATTTTTAACAAACTGAACACTTTGCCGTGTTCCGTGGCATCGCCTAAAAGAGAGAAAGAAGAAAAAAATCAGAGCAATCCGCCGCTGCACGCAAATTTACTTTAACACTAATTTGTTTGTGTTAGATGTTTATCTGCCTAATACATACCGGCAGAAAACGAAGTGACGGAGAAAACCTGTAGTACACAGCTTGACAAGATTGCAGCCCCCGTTCTACTCAAAAAAAGCGTCGTTAGAGAGCGACCGCAGGTATAACAAAGACAACCAAAAAAATACACAATAAAGAGCTTCTACTCATACATTTCTTTGTATCACAAGAAATTCCCGTTATCTGCAACGGGTGCAGAGAAATAGGCAAACAATAAAGCTGTGTATACGGTGGCATAGCCCAGCTAACCAACTGCTAATTTTTCCTTTTGTCGAAACTGAGCCAAAGTAGGCCTATGTTTTAAAGTAGCGTTTCTACTTTATACGGGACGTGAAGACAGAGCGCAAGGTCGGGTTAATTTGAATGCCTCGTTAGAAAATCACTGACTTTTAAAACAAATTTTCAAAGAGTTTTTGAAATATTCGAAGGAAAGAATTCAAAACGCACATCAAAGTGTTTTAAGGTACCAAATAAGAAGCAAACAATGTAGTTTTCGAAGGGGATGCTTAAAAAGGCAACAAAAAAAAAAGCCTGCCGAGGTGACGTCCGGCTTTCCCCCCGTTTTCACACGACCCTGTTGGAAATGGCACATCCTTTGTGACAATACAAAATAGCAGAAAAATGCACACAATTACACATAGGAAATCAGCGTTCACTTTTCACAA
The DNA here is from genome assembly GCA_013339765.2 of Haemaphysalis longicornis. Lineage (NCBI taxonomy): Eukaryota > Metazoa > Arthropoda > Arachnida > Ixodida > Ixodidae > Haemaphysalis > Haemaphysalis longicornis. Next base: position 97,039,726 of record CM023453.1, on the reverse strand, counting down.
ACAGCGAATATTACCATACACTTTCACTTAAAACACACATCACCTATCATATTTCAGTAAACAATAAGTAAAATTCAAGATTCCACCCTTAAAAAGAAGAAATCCCGTTCTCAGTTTTCATGAAAAAACAATATTACAGTAAAAGATATCATGAAGTGAAAAAAATTACCTCTCGTTTTGCAGAAAGAAACAAAAGTTACAACACACGCTTGTTACTGTTCTTCTAAAGAGTACAAGCCTAATTTCTTTTTGAATCCTTGTTCAGATTTACAATTTCGTGCCATGGTTAGAAGTGTGGTGTGACTATTGAAAAAGTTTTGAAATCTGGTAGCTCAATTTCTCGGTACCGTAGTTTGAACGAGTTTTTGGTTTTGTGTATATTATCTGCCAAAATTCGTATGTACGTCTTGACGTGCATTTTCCGTAAACGGCAATAGGGTCAGTCCTTATTTTGTGAGGAATAGTTAAAAAGAGTTTTTTTAGAATGTTCATAATTAGAATGTTCATAATTGTCAATACCTGATCTTTCTTAAAAAAAAGACTGACTGATTTGGGTATCGTTTTCAATTATGCCTAAGACTATTTTTGGGAACTGGTAAAGGTTTTCTGTTTCTTTTTTCTGTTGAACCCCACACTAGAAAGGAGTAGTTTAGGCGAGAATGGATTAAACTGTAGTACAGTCGCCTTTTTAACCAAGCTGGTAGTAAATATTCAACTTTATAATTCATGCAAATGCACTCGGATATATCCATTCGAAGTTTTTCTATGTAAGGGGACAACGTTAAATTTTCATTGAATAAAATTACAAAGAATTTGTGTGACCTTAATTGTTCTGTAAATTCGCCTCGGAAATTGAGGAAAACCGGTGGCCCCAAACTTTTGTTACAAGCTCTAAAAATTATATATTTTATTTTTCTTGTCTTTTTATTCAGTTTATTTGTACTAAGACAAATCGACAAATCTTCGATACATAAATTTGTTTGTCTTTCTAGCGGAGCCAGAACTACTCCAGAAAAAAAAGAGGTTTGTGTAACCTGTATAGAATAATATATCCGTGGTTAGACACAAGTTACCAATGTCATTTATATATAATAAAATTAAGCGGGCCGACAATAGATCCTTGTGGAATGCTCTACGTAATTTGTACAAAGCTGGACCTTGCGCGAGCAATTACAGAGCATTGAATGTCATTGTCCAAGTAACTCTTGATTAGACTGAGGGAAGTTCCCTTGATTCCTTAATTGTTAAGTTTCTGAAACAATATATCGTTCTTGATATAATCAAAAGCCTTTTTAAAATCTAGAAACACACCAATCGTAAAAATGTTTATTCGTAGGTATCAATAATTTTAACTTTTACATTTATTTTTGCCATTTCAGTTGATTTTTGTTTATGGAAGGCATACTGTTGTTCGGTAATTATATGGTTAGTTTTACAGAAGCTTAAGATTCGTGTATTGATTGCCTGTTGTATTACTTTAAAAAAAAATTGGCAGAACTGAAATCGGTCGGTAATTGTTCATGTCATTTGTATCCCCAATTTTAAAAATTACGGAAAGTGGCAATTTTGAAAACATCCGGAAAATCACCAGAATTTACTATCAGGTTGCATATATGTGAAGTTGGCTTACATAGAGCTTTCGCTACTGCTTTTATCTGCTGTATTTTAAATTCATAAATCCTACATGCCCTCCTGTTGTTTCGTTTTTGAGCAAGCTCAGAGTTTCTGATTCAGTAACGGCAAACAAAAATATTGAGCCTCCAGTACTAGCTGGAATACAATGTTTCTTAATTGGATTAGCTGTGTGTGCGACTATAGCAGCACCCGATTGTAAAAAAATGTTCGTTGAACTTACACGCAAGCACACTTCGCGTGTACTGTTCTCCGTCATTATTAATCACTGAAATAACTCGTCTCTCGCTTTTCGCCATGAGGTTGTTAATATTATTCCAGATTTTCTTGGGGTGGTTAGAAATAGCTTCAAATCTATTTTCAAAGCATGCATTACGCGCATTTGGTCATTGGAATTTTTTTGTGCGTCACTTTTTTAAACTGATTAAAAACATCATGATTTCTAGTCTTTAGGAACGAAGCAATGAGTTCTTTGTTTTGATTCTCTGAAGGAGGCCACAGTCCGTCCTTGGTTTTCTTTTTTTTTTTTGTTTCTATTTAGCTCTACATTAGAGAATGCTAGGTTATAATTGAAACTAATTTTGTCTGCGAACATGTTGTAGGGATCTTTAGGATTGGCCACAAGCAAAACTGGGTTCTATTCGGTTACTGCCATTACTTTCCGAAATATCGTAACAATATTATAATTTATTATTCTTGGCATGGTGGGTGTATTTGTTGCAGTTTGTATGTGTCGACTTGAAAAGGGTGTGTAATAAATGAAGATTGCCATATGATCACTAGCATCTGAAATTATTACACCTGTTTGCAAACTGCTTGTTTCGTAATTCGTGACACATTATTTAATCAATGTCTGAGATACCGCCATCACTTGTGTTGGGAATAATAATGATGTTTTTATACCCACAGGAAGAAAGATGTCTAGAAGATGTTGTGAAGAAGATTTTCGGTATAGTAAATCGACAATAAAATCGCCAGTTATGATTACCGGTGTACGGATAGATTCACAGTATTGCAAAACATTTTCTAATAATTCCAAGAACACAGTCAATGTGCCAGAAGGGGGTCTGTACGCAAAAAAAATAATGTTGAAACTATATATCTTATGATGGATACGTGGTGAGTATTACCAGTAGAAAATTCTCTGACAAGGGTAAAATGAACCTTTTCTTTGACGTAAATGGTTACGCCCCTCCACTCATATTGCTCCGACACATTGATGCACATCTATACCCGGTAAAGTGCACATTAAACCAGTCACCTGAAAATTAGGCTTCAGAAAAAGCTAACAGGTCAAAATTATGACTAAGCGCTTGAAGGAGCACATCAACAGAATCATTTTTATTTTTTAGGCTTTGAGCATTCACGTGAAACAAGGACAACTGCTGTTTGTGACGTAGGAATCGCGGTCAAGATAACAGTTATGTGCCGGATAACTAGACATTTTAGTGCGAAATACCCCTTTTGTGATGAGTAAGAATGCTAAAAAATGCAGCAAATAGACTTAACTCGCCCAAAGTTTCTTTGAAGGTGTGGTTTTATAAGAATTTAGTAAAGCGTTTAGTTTGATTCAATTACTCGGCTACATGGTGGAATAAGCAACTTTCGCTTTTAGAATACCCTGCTCAAATTCAGCCACCGGAACAACAGCACATCACGAACAATTTTCTTATTGATTACTAACGATTACTGTCGTGACATTTTTCAGTCGTTGTAACCTTGCCCTGGAAAAAACCTTGCCTTCATTGTCAATTCCGGAGTTTTGTGAAGTGTTCAGTTCAGCACTCTACTGTAGCATCAGTACGTGCTTTGAAGTAGTTCCTTGCAGCGGGGGGAGTTCGTTCACTCCACATGCACTTTTTCTTAAAACACTTCTATCTCCAGTGTAATCTATTTAGCTGTTCTCTTTAGTGTGTTTCTTGAGCTCACCCTCCCCCTAAGCCTAGTACAGCCTCCCCGACCAAGCAAACATTTCGGGACAGAGAAAGAACACTCTTTTTTCTATTTGCTATTCTTCTTTGTTGTCATTAATACGACAGCATGGTTATGGTAATTTCGCGATGAAAATTAGGGTTCACTGTGGTTCCATACGCGAGTGTTCATATTTAAAATTGTTCAAATTTGCTTCCTGCTTTTACTGTAAACGCCGCACTGCAATTTCTTTTTCGCTGGTTTTTTTTTGCGGTTCCTGCTTGCAGGAGTCGAAGAGTTGTGCGAAGAAATAGCAAAAGACAATACCAAGGTGGAGTACTCCATTACTAACAGTTTACACTCGCATATTCCATGGTACACTTTTGAAAGTGCTGGGGGTAAACAAAGCCAGGTGATCAGCGCTCGCTACTTGTGATGCAATCTTCAATAGATAGCTTCAGTTAACCGCACACCGTTATGGCAGCATGCGCATGGAGCGAAGAGACACCAAAGCCATTACGCGCGTAAGGCCAAAAACCTGCATACTTCAGCGTTAACTACTTCTGCCGGCCAAACCATAAGAACTTCGACACACTTAGAGCAGAATTTTTTGGGGGTTCGATAGAATAGGTGACCAAATGTCCATCGACATCGCTTTTATTTTTGTTGGTTAGTGAGTTTTAAGAATAGTTTGCTGTAAACCTTGAGTAGACAATAGCCTTATTTTGCGCCTTGTTTGACAGCGTTATTCGTAAAATAAATCTTCGTATTCTTTTATATATGTATGTAACCGAATATTCGCACCTATTTATAAGGAATGGTTTCATTGACCAACCAAAGCACGACACATCCAAGAAAAATGTGAGACGTGTAAATGCGCAGAATATTTATAGTCAAAATAAAACGTAAGGTCTGTTTAGCCTTGCCGTTTATGGAAAGAAATGATTCTTTAAATTTCTAGCCGTCATGCATTTCCAATACCACTTCTTGACACAACGTTTAGTTATTATTGGGATTGGTTGAATGTTTTTAACTAAAATGTCGCGTTTAAAAATAGGCACTCTGGCCCGAACAGAGCTTGCAGTGGGTGAACCTCGTTTCCTCACATAGCTGCCAGTAGCCCACGCTAGAGAGCATCGATAAGGAAGTTGCGATTTCTTAACCAGTAATCACCAACTTCACTGAGCGTGTTGTGGCAGTATAGTATACGGGGTAGGAAGAGATAACTGCATCGAATTGGCTTTACCAGGTACCAAATTGCCTTTAGCATTTTATTATATACAACCGCATAGGTGGCGACAGCACCAACAATTGACATCTTGCTATGTCTTCCAGAAAAACAGTGCGTTCCTTTCGGTTTTGTATGATGTAAACCTAGATACCTTCTATGTGTGGGCGCCCATAAATTGACATGAGCTAATCATAACTGCTGGTCTTTTGTGTAGGGCGCCATAATTAAAGCAATTTATTTTACGTGCAGAGCACGTCATACACTTTGCATCTTTCACAGCAAAGATAAGACCCGGAACAACAGGATATTGAAAATGAAGCAGTTGCTTGGGTGGCAAGTATAAGCGCACCTTTCAAATATATTATTCACTGTGCGTCAGCGTACAGGTGAAGGCAATTTGTCGGAAGAAGGTAATTTAAAAGTGGCTGCATATGGTCGTAAGTTCCTGCACACAAATAATCTCTTGGTCATAAGAAGTCCTTGCAAGCTTTTAACGAACCAACCTAATTCATCAATACACGTGTCTGTTTGCACGAGTGCGCTCTCGGAAAAAACCTGCGGAGGCGTTCCCGACTGTGATGAGCTTATATTGTCTTATCGCAAGAGAAGTGGCATCGAAAAGTTTCGTGTTTTGACGCAGTGAGAAGAGTTCATGTTTCCTCAAATAGAAATGCCTCCCTGAAACTCGGTACTTAAAAATATTTTTTTCCTTTCGTAAAACCCTGAACTGCATGCCAGATGGGTACCCAAGTTTTCAAAAAAGAATTTTCTACAACACACTGAAGGTAGACAAAGTAGAGCTGGAGATTTTTTTCTAGGCTATCGTGCACAAGAGAAACAAAAAACCTATTTCGAATTCTTTTTCGTAGCTGAGGTCACTAGGCTTAGAACAACGCAAAAAATGTTCAATTAGCCATTATCTCGCCATAGCCTAGCAAGCCAATTATTTCTGACATAGAAACGTAACATCGTTGACGTTTAGAAGCTAATTGTAGTACGTCTACATGTACGCAGTATACAGGTGCACGTACGCGTACGTGTTCAAAATTTTCGAAGGCCTCAAGTTATTTATGGCTACGCTTATTATGCCCTACGATGGTCACGTGCTGTAAGACGAGTAAAGTTATTTAGGTCGAGGCGGCAACTGCCTTTAGAAAGACTGGAGTCTACAATCCAGCTATGCTCTGCATGCATAAGTGCCGACGTAAAACGTCTGCTTTATTATAAGCATCAGTTAGCCACGAAAGGAGGCACAACTTCAGTAAAAAGTCTCAGTATTGTACGCAGCCAAACTTTATGCGCGCGTTGATACACTCTCAAAAGACAAACATATAGTCGAATTACCAGGGCTTAGAATCAAAACCCCCAAATGGTTCCAGAAAACTGTGACACTATCGAATTTTTAATAATTGGCTGATCTGCACAGTATCTTGAAAGAAAATGTACCCATGATTCAAATACTTCCCTACAAACAATAACAACCGACTAGAGCAAAACTAGAATTTTTATACGAAACCAATTTTTAAACATGAGCAAGTAATTAAAGCAGTGCGATGAGCAGAAAAACCCTTGTGCTACACTTGTGAACACAAAGGAATGGGTAACATGGCTGCCTTTCTCAGAGAAGCCGGGTCAGTAGACATACGTATCTAGCACCGACACCACTTCCTTATGTGGTACCACCTTAAGGCTTACAATTGCGTGAATTATGCGGCACATGAAATACGTATAGATCATGTTCAAAGGATGCGTTACTACATAAAGATGCAAAGTTTTTGGCAACCACAACTTTCACAAGCACCCTATTGAAATTCCTAAAGGCAAGAACAAAAAGGTCTGCTACGCAAAAGTACATTTCAATCCTCTGGGTCTTTTGGGATTCTCCGGGAAAAGCGCAAAATGACTCGGGCAACAGGTAGTTCGAGAGAAAATTTCTAAAAACAGCGCCCAAAACCGGTGCAAAATTATTCGTGTGGTCAAAGGAACCACTCGAAAATATGCGGTACTTCCAGCAGTAATTCGCACTACTTTCTCCGCACTAAAATGTAAGTATAAACGCCTAAACATTTAATATTTAAATAGTCATAATAATTAAAAAGCACTGAAACTTTTTAAGTGATGCCAAGCCCATCTTTATATCGCCTTGGTTTGTTTTTTCTGAAAAAAAGTACCCAAATAGCTTTCGAGGTGCCAAACATAAGCGTGAGGATTGCTGAATTTTTATTCCTTACATATTTATTATCGTGTTAAAAATGCTTATGCACAAATCATTACTTCTAGGAATGTTGTGCTATCTTTTAATATGTAGCATTGCTGCCCTCACTTTGTCTTTTCCATCCGGTGTGCTTGATTATGAGGTTTACCACGGTGAAACTACACGGGTTACGAGGCGGGCCATACAGAAGGGTTCCGGAGTAGTTTTGACCACCTGCGGATCTTTAATGTGCGCCTAAATCTCGAACACAAAGGCGTTCTTGCTGTGCGAATACATAAAAAAGGCAGCAGCCGCAGCTGGGACTCAAATCCGCGTCCTTTGGCTCAGCTGCCGTCTGGCGTACTCGTTATTTTCACGAAAGAGCCCCTAAATAAATAAAATGGAGCGGTTGGTACACATAGCAACTAGTGTGGTTGCTAATCCGGCTGTTGAAGTTTGACACGGTTTTTCGCCGTATCAGCAACACTTCACTTCCACAGCACTAAGCAAGAGAACCTCCGCAATGCTCGTAGATTTCGGATCTTAGATGTAAATTTCTTGACATAAAAGTGGGTACCAAAGTACGGTGCCTACGTGTTCATTGTAGGTAGATAATACCAGTAGTGCCAAGAAACTTGCTTGAATACCCGCATACTTGAACGAGAGGCTGTTTGAGGCAGGTGAGTGTTCATCTAATTTACTACCACATAAAATTAAAAATCACAAAATTTTCACCTTTTCAGTAAATTCTTATGCCTCTTATCTAAATTGTGAGTTTTTTTGAAGACGGGCTTGCCTTTTAGTAACGAAGACATAAGGTTGTTTATTTGTTTTCAAGTTCTTTTTTGTTTCTTTTTGCCAAAGATGTAAATTTATATCATTATAGCGCTTAGGTGCCTATATTCGCAAATCATGTATTTGTATCCATGGCACCAGGCAAAGATGGACCGTTTTCGCTGCTTTTTGTTCGTGCTTCCAATCCTCCTTTTTCACGCTTTTTAGTTCATTGTTCGTTTTCTGGAGTTGTATACGACCCGTACTCTTGTATTTCGACAATTGCTTTCATACTATTTATGTTTTATTTTAGTAGTTTTCAAAAGTTCAAAATCCGCTCCACCAATATAAGTCAATTTGCATAATAAAAGGATTATACATGCTGCTTCCGCAGGGCATGCATCTTGGTGGAAACGCAGCGCGATACTCAGCTTCCAGTATTCTATATTTTTAATTCACATTTTAAACATTCCTTTCTGGGCTTCTGTATTTCGGACTTCGTTTTCTGTAGATATGTATAAACTGCAGATTGTGATTTATTAAAGTAGTTTTTTAATAATGTTATGTTCTCTCTTGTTCTTATCGGTGGTCTTTCCACAATATATTCTAGGAAATCATTTCTATTTATGCGTTTGTACGACTAAACGTGCTGCTTCCGCAAGTAATTATTTTTGTGAAAATTCATGGCGTTGCAAACCAGGCCCATTCTCGCTAATTTGTCGAATTTCGAACATTTCTTGGAGATCTTTTTTAGCTTTGTCCTCGTCCTATTGTAGGAACAGAATTAGGTGTGTGTGTTCAGTTCATCACATGATTTTTGTGAATTTTCTTTCTTTTCGGTGTTATATTTTCAAGTTATTTTAACTTGCGTTTGATTAATTATATCAATATTAAACCACTATAACTAACTAAATGTATTGCTTCCGCTAGATATGCTTTTTGGGAAAAAAAGGTGTTATAGTGTTTAACCGTTTTCGTTTTTCCAACTATCTTTTCCAAGTTTTTATTTCGGTCTTTGTTTTTTGTAGGTGCAGAATATATATATTGTTGATCTAGTCAGCGGTCTTTTGCAATTTTTTTTTATTTCCCGTATTTGTTTTTCAAAATTTTGTTATACCAGTTATTTCACTTTTACTGCTGTTAATACCGAACGTATTATGGCGCCAACTCTGTATTTTTGTGCAAATTCAGGGCGTTGCACGGTCCTTCCTAAGGTGTGTGTGTGTGTGGGGGGGGGGGGGGGGCTCGGGAAACAGTGCTACGTAGTAAAACAACATACACGCCAAGGCCAGCTTGGCTGACTCTATACATACCAGCCATTCTTATGCGCTGCAGTGTAACTCGTCAGCAGATTATGCCCATTCTGAGATAGAAGTCTCTACATCAATGCAGGGAAGTAAGTATAATCTGATAACGGGAATGTAAGTAGTCTTATTGCGTATTTGGTTGGCTGCTCAGGTCCTCTGTCCCGGAGTCGCCAGATGCCACGGTGGCTCGAAATCAGAGCGCGAGAGGCAGCGTACCAACCGAACGCATCGGCGATCTCGGAGCAGCGCGCCTGTGGCACAACCTTGCAGCCAGCGCGGTAAGACGCCGGGTAAACATGCCTGTGATGCATCGACAAATGGTGCCGATCAGTTAAGTGGTCAAACCGCGGCGTTTTGTGTCACGTGACCCTTCTTCCCGGCCAGATCGCGCCACGCTCTCACTTCCAAGTCAGAGCGGTGGGGAGCGCTCCGAGTCGGAGGCTGATGCTCCCAAAGAACCAACCGAAGGTAGTTCCAGCGCTTGAATTCTACCAATCGAAGGCGCGGCCGCTTTTCAGAGCACTCCAGAGCGCTCGTAAACGCCCAACCGAATGCGCCATTAGTATGTTTTCATAAATAAACCCATTTATAGGTTTATACTTGTTAAGCCACGCTGCAACCCTCCTTCCAGGGCACACAAAGGTAAAAGGGTGGGCGTAGTTCAATAGATAGCCAATGGTTTATTCGTAGTAGAAGGACGGCTACTAATAAATTTTGCGTGAGGACGCTCCTCGTAATATTTGTTGTTAAGGTAATTTTCTTCCCCAAATCAAGTTTTTTTGGAATATACGTTTCTCTTAAACTCAGAAAACTGTCGGTGGGTTGTCCACAGGGGATTCTAATTTTGTAACTTCCCACGTGATAGTGCCACAAACTTTCCGTTGTGGTGTATCACTTTTATAGTTGTTAGTTCAAGATAGCCTCAGAAAGCTTGGAAGCATTTTTCTTGATATATTACACCCGACATATGTTTGCATTACACTGCCTCTGACAAAATATTATCAAATATTCTTTTTCAGAACAAAAATGTTTAGATATTCATTTCTCGTGTAACGCACTGACTTCAAGCACTCTCGCACACCCTTCCCATTCATGTTAAAAAGTATTTTCTATACGTTTGCTTCCTAAAACGTGGGCCCAAGTTCTCTAAAAACGACGGCCGTAACTTTTAACCGACCCAGCGTTGGCGTAAAAATGCGTGTGTTCCTCGGCTAAGCAGCTCTGCGGGTGGCCTAAAAACTTTACAAAACAGGCAGAACCATCCAGGGTGATGGCCTCGTCTTCGACCTATATCGACGCTTGCAACAAAGACACTGAGAGCCTCACACAAAGCAGTAATGAACAGAAGGCACCCTAACAACCATGGAAAATTTTTCTTCCAATTTTTCCGCGTTCGAGTAGCTAGGGCGCCATATGTGGGGATCGCGCAGGGCGTTTTTTGAAATAACAGGCCTGCAGTACGAGCCATAATATTCATTTTGAAACTGTCATTTATAGACGACAACTCGCGACGAAATACTTCCTATGTGCATGTTTCTACTTGGTTGACACAGCGCCTTCGTACGTATTTATCAGGGTAGTTCTGATATAACACATCAGTTCGAGCGTTTTGTTAAACTACTCGCCTTCGATAAGAGGCCATGTATTGTCCGTAGTCAAGAGTTTCCATTCCCGTGCAGCTCCACGGTGAATAAATTATGACAAATTATTACCGTTAGTCATTAAGGGTAACAGAGTGGATCCCTGGAGAAGGCAAGCGTTGCAGGGGGCGGCAGAAAGATAGATGTGCAGATGAGACCAAGAAGTCTATGGGGATGAATTGGTCGCTGTCAGCACAAGACCGCGGTAGTTGTAGAATACAGGGAGAGGCCTTTTCCCTGCAGTGGGCGTAAATAGGCTGGTGATGATGATGATGATGATGATGATGATTATGATGAAGATGATGATGGCATATGTGAGTCTTCACGTATATTTCATGGCTTTGTTCTTTATTTCGGACCCACGACCCAGCCATGACACTATTGTTATACCGTTTATGGCTTGCTTGAGTGTTTGTATCATGCATAGGTTTAACTGACATTATCAGCTTGTAACATTCTCACGTTTCACACCAAGTCAGACCATTATTATTCGTTTGATATTACACTTTCCTCACTATTCTACGTAAAAAGAGTGGTTTCACGATTTTAAGATCCTAATTACAAAAACTTCATTGAGCCAGGAAGGTGGGATAAAAATATGAAGTTTTATTTCTGAAGCTATGAAAACAAAACAACAGCAATTAAACGAGAACAGCTAGTTGCTGGGGGTTTCTTCACAGAGCTTCCTAGTCCAGCCAAACAAAGACGCTACGAAAAGTACGATCTGAGGCCTTGCGGCTCATTCACGGGTGTCGGTTCTTCTAAAGGCTTCTAGATTCAAGTCTTCGTCTGTGGGCTTGGGATCAGCTTTTACTGGCATCCCTAACAATGAGTTGTGCCAAAAAGTATTACTATGCACGTGAGCGTCGTCATTCGGCGGCTGGGAAACATGCTTAGCCCAATAAAAACTGTTCGAACGCACTATGAAAAGTGACACTACACCATGACCATGAAGAATGTGCGTGTAGAATATCCTCGAGCTTATGCGAGAAAAAGAGGTCGACTATTCTGCACAAGTATTGTCGGGGTTACGGATTCTACTGCCAAGACTTGGGAAATTTTAAGCTGTTTCGTTTCTTATCCGCTAACAAGCGATCAAGGCGTAGAGATCAAGCTAAGCAAGCGATACAGGTTGAAAATAGTTAAGGGCCATAGGGGGGCATGTTTGATTCACCGGAAGATACCAGGGAATGTGGAACAATTCTTCAGTGTGAGGAGAAATGTCGGCGTCGTTGGGGCTGAGCCCATAAAATGGTTAAGGTTAGAGATAGTACAAGCCTATGCACCAAAAGCTAGCTCAGATGATTTGGCCGTAGGTAGTCTCTACGAAGACGTCGATTTAGCAACAAAAATAAGGAAACAACACATTTTCGGATGCTAATAAGCACGTTTAACCAAAAAAAAGTAGCTTTACGCACAGCAGACGAAATATTATTGGGATATTTTGAATATGCAGTCGTAACAAAGAAACACTGAGTGGATACTCTGAGTGGATACTCTGAAAAAAAACACTGAGTAGAAATAATCTGAGGCGGCGGATTTCTTTCTCTCGCAAACAAAGGACTAGAAAATTGACATACAAAGCTTCACCGGAAATGCCATAAACGAAGTCGACTTTATGTTAAGTGGTAAGCCATGAATTCTGGAAGACATGGGTGTACTAGGCAAGATTTTGAGCATCGATTACAGGATGGTTACGTCAAAAAGAGGCTGAATCTCAGAAGACGAAGAGAAAAACAGGCGAATTGTAAGAAACTCACTATGAACTCAGGTAAAGTTAGGACATCACGATCCTTCTGTCGAAAGTAGCTTCAAGAATGGGTGAGAACGAAGAGGGTGTTAGAACTCTTAATCCCAACCTAATACCCATGTAAAACGTGCTTATTTAAGTGCCCTTATTGCGAGTGCACTCGGGCTCCCCGAATGACTTTTTCTGCGTGCTCATAATGAGGAAATAAAGTTCCTTTGGTTGTGATGTCAGTGACGATAGCTGGCGTAAATATTTCGCAACAAACTTGAAATTGCACCTGTTTTTTCACATGGGTGGCAATGTAGACATGTCATTGTGTTGTCGTTGTTCAATACAGCACCCGGCGTCTGGCACAAGTCTACAAAAAAGCCGTTAGAACTTCGACTGAACACCGCCGGCCATATTTTCCTTCTTATTCGCAGCGGAGCAAATCGCAGCAGCATTATAGTCGAGGAAAAATTATCAGGGCGCGCAGATTGTAACCGAAAAGATTTAAATGGGAACACGGCTACAAAGCAAATACATACCACTAACGCGACCACCGCAGAGAACGGCGACATGAAGCAACTAATTGAAATTTTTCGATAATTTTATTTTTGGATAACTCGAACTTAGTGGGGCGGTGCCGACATGCCCCATAGAGCCCCATGTATAAAAAGGTCGTTAACACTGATGCCAATTTAGTCAGACTCCGTGGATGATGGCGAGGGTGTGGAGTACGAGGACTCAAAATTTCATCCAAGTGGCGCCCCGAGTGACATCGGATTTGCGTACCCAGCGTCATTCTACTTGAGCCGTGGATTGCACGATGATATACCCTAATTAAAGCTGCAACTCACTGCTCAAATCATATTTCGCTTGATTTTCGCTTGATGGCAGTATGCGCACGGATGGACGCGGACCGACATTGGGAGGTCCTAATCACCGTTAGAGGCGAAAGAGAAAGCCATTTGACTCTCGGTTACTAACTCACGGTCGTAGGCCAATGGGTAAGATGACTAACACTAACTGTCTGGTCTACCAGACACAGGCTCGAATCCCTGCGGTGTCTGTGTGCTTTCTTGCGATTGTAGATGCTATTCTCACGGACACGGTCAGACACTGTGCGGTCCTAAGGTGCTCCGCACCTAAACCTCGGCCAATTCTCGGTGGTAGAAGGTTTTTGTCGTCACCAAGTTCTCGAGCAATTTCCTGTTCGAGAACGACATGTAAGGCACCGTTGCGCTTCTCAGCGCCCCGCGCCTGCTGCTGCGCGCCAGTGGGGTTTATGAAACGGAAACAATCTCAAATTCTTTCCGTCACTACGCGTCTGGTGACGCTTACATGAATACCAGTTAAGTTGCGGGGGAGGTTCCCGTTCGTGTGCGTGTGCGGATCGAAGATATCAAATTCGGTGACTACATTAAAAAGACAACTGCGCCGCTGTCTGCGGGGCCGTCACAAATGACGAACTTATTGCGGAATTCTTCGGCAAAGACTAACCTGCCGTCCTCGATGACGACGCGAGTAAATAACATGAAGCGCCGGTAAGACGTTCGTTGCCAAAAGTAATGGAAGCCGTCGGATACGCCCGGCTGTTCTTGAGCTTGGAGGATGGGGAAGAAGTCATGTCACGGCACAATAGGGCTTTCGAAGATCGAGCAATGGTTATCACCCTTTAAAAAAGCAAACAGGATAACCTAATTATTTTCTAAATAAAAGTGGCTCCTGGAGCTGCCCTCAATTTCTTTTTCGTCAAGCTTTGCTGTGTTAATCCCGTTTGTTTGTTCGAATATTCGTTACTTGAAACTGGTTAGATGGCCCCGTAAAATTCAAATTAATCAGTTTTTTTAGTGTTGTACCTCCAAGAAGATAACAGCAGACCTCCCACTGACACGGGAAGAAACATCGGCAAATGAATTCCTATTTCCCGGCAAATCACGTAATGGTCTGGCGGCACTTCATCCCATATATCTCACATCCACCGTTGGCTAACTTTCTAACGGACGATTGCACGCCTTAAGAGTTGGCAAATAGGGAAAGATAATGCATTCACTCGAGTTCAAACTGGGTTTCTGACTCACCTTTTAATTTTAAACATCACATCATCACATCACATCACTTTATTACCTTGAAGACGCCCATGTAGAGGGTATTACATAAGGGGTGGGTTACAGATAAATGTACACAGGTCGTCAAATGAACATGTGCGTGGGGACCTTCTCTTTATATGCTGATGAACACGTATGGCCGGAAGGTCTCAGGGAAGGCCATTCCAGTCCACTGCTACACGGGGGGAAAAAGAGGCAGAAAAATAGAAGTGCGAGCATGTGGACGGGCAATTTGATACGGGTGGGCTGTGCGGTGAGATATGCGCGTGGGTGGTACGATGTAGGGTGCTTGATTTAGAGGGCTGTAGAAAAACTTGTGTAGCAAACAAAGGCTGGTGATGCGGCGGCGCACTGAAAGATTTGAAGACCAGTTTCGCGTTTAAGGGATGATATGCTCATGTCATATGAATATGAGGAATGAATGAACCTTGTTGCCCGGTTTTCCACCGATTTTAATTCATTGATCAAGTATACCTGGTGCGGACTCCATATGGGAGCCGCATATTCTAGTTTAGTTTGGATTAGAGATTTATAGGCGAGAAGTTTGACGTCCAGTGGGGCATGACGCAAATGGCACTATAAGAAACCCAAAGATCGGTTTGCTGATAATATGACGTTCGTGATATGCGTGTGCCATGAAAGATAACTGTTTAAAGTGACGCCTAGGTATTTATAGGATTGAACTTGTTTAAGAGTCGAGTTATCTATTACGTAAGAGAAATACAAGGGATTACGCTGGCGTTGAAAAGAAACGAGTTTTCATTTAGCGGGATTAAGCTCCATTAACCACAGGTCGCACCATTAATGTACACGGTTAAGGTCATTTTGAAGCGCAGTTTGATCAGAAGGGTTAGTAATTTTGCGATATAGAACACAATCGTCGGCAAACATGCGGATGTGAGAAGATACGTGCATGGGTAGATCGTTAATATATATTAGAAACAGAAGGGGTCCGAGGACAGACCCTTGGGGGACGCCCGATGTTTCCGAGAGGGAGCTAGAATAAGTATTTTTAATATTGACTAACTGGGAACGGTTAGCAAGAAATTCTGAAATCCGTGCTAGAATTTTGCGGTGCAGATTCAACAGGGCAAGTTTTAGTAAGAGGCGTTTGTGTGGTACTTTGTCAAAAGCTTTAGCGAAGTCTAGAAAGATTCTATCTGTATGGAAGTTACGGTCAAGATTAGCATGCAAATCATGAGTAAATATCGCTAGTTGTGTTTCACAAGATAAAGATTAACGAAAGTCACGTTGGGCAGAATGAAAGAAATTGTTAGCGTACAGGAAGTGCATTATGTGAGTGAATATGACGTGTTCCATGATTTTGCATGAGACGCTGGCTAGTGAAATGGGACGGTAATTTAGGGATGACTGTTTGTTACCTGATTTGTGGACCGGAATGACCTTTCCCACTTTCCAGTCGTCTGGTAACATTCCTGTTTCAAGCGACAACGAGAACAGCATCGAAAAATACACTGCAATAATTTGTTTAGTGTTTTTCAACAGTTTGGAGTTAATGTTGTCTACGGCAGCCGATGATGAAAGTTTAAGACTGTCGATAAGGGACGAAATGCCAGCAACAGAAAATTCAACTGGAGCCATTATCGGTAATGTCGTAGTAGGTGGCGAGGGAAGTGGCGAATCTGGTTCTTTAGTGAACACAAAGCAGAACGCGATGTTAAATACGTCGGCACAATCAGGGTCGATAACTTCCTCTCCATTATGGTCAGTAAGCGTAATTTCACGTGTCGGTGGCGGGTTTATAACTTCCCAGAACTTTGTAGGGTTATTTGTAGAATTTTAGGCCGGCCTGCTTATGATTGATTATGATCTTGAAGGTGCTAATCAACCAAGTGACCAGTATTTTCCTTGATGTGAGTGTTCCAAAATATTTCGGCATTGCCTGACCAACAATCATACATATTCGGAAAGCTAGGGGACTTGTGTGGCAGTTAAGGCGGTGTCTGGAGGGTTTTCGGCTCGAGCTTTGCATAAACGTTCTGTCTGTGAGGTGTTCGCTACCCCTCGAGTGGTAATCGAGATGCGTCTCATTATGCCGTTCTAAGCCCGACACTAACGAATGTCTTTATGGCATAAACTCCCTGGGCTTTTCAAAAGGTTCCGTGGCTGGGAACTACTATTTATGCCATTGACATGACTTTCCCGACGACAAACGGGGATGCCATAAACCATTCAGCTAGTATTCCCGTCATAGTGGAAGTCTTTCGCAATCGTGGGCTTGACCTCTCAGTGGGAGGAGAACTTAAATGGCATGTGCATGCACGGGGAGACCACCACACGTCAACATCCACCTTCATGATCATCCTGCACACAGACTGTTTAAACCCGCCAATGAGATTCATAGTCGGCGCAATCATGTTCAATGAGAGTCAAGTTTACGAACCCCTAGACTGCTGCCTACCTGTTTTCGACATGCTCAAACAATGGGCAAGTTAAGATTGGTGTTGCACTATCAAGACGCCCCCTCAGTTATACTGAACACTTTTCAGTATAAGATATAATATGTCCAACCATACCTCTAAATCTAATATGCTTTTGCCTTTGAATCGGCGCGACATAAAATACAACTTGGCTTTCCAACACAGACCTTCAGCCTGGACCTCTTCACAGATGCTGTCATCAACTCCCTCTTCGACCTTACCACCAAGTGGCATCTAGCTTAGCAGCTTCACCTAGTTATGATGGCCTACCCGCCTCCAAAATTGAATACTAAACACCAATAAAAGTCCCACCCAGGACCACGACGGTAGTTTCTGGAAGCATCGCGGACCGCAGATTTGCAAGCGTGCGTCCACAGTCTTGGACACTGCAGCGCCCTTTATTGCTCAAGTGGAACATACAATCTGCACTGAACCACCGTTGTACACAAGCGACTAGATAAAAATTACAACATGATTTTGTGTTTTAACCGACGCCTCAGTTAACCCAATCAACGGATTGCAAGCGTTGCCTTCGTGCGTGCGGAATGCGAAGAAAGCGAATGTTCACCATTTCCAGAAGACGACACCCGAGATGACCGAGCTGATAGCAATATATCGGGGTGTGTAATGACTATAAACGAAGAACTGGCCCAAGAAATTGTGATCGTTGCAGACGATAGCGTGAATGTATGCCGGCTGAAACGTCCACACGAAACTTTCGACCTTATTTTAAAGTGCAGCAACGAGTTGGCACGGTGCGTGCCCGCAAACGTCTAGGAATCAGGCCGAGACAAATACGATCGGCATAGCAAAAAACACCGTGCGCACGGGACGACGTGCATTCGGTGACCTCTCATTTTTAGCTATGCTCGCGCTTAGGCTTCAGCCGCCGTGCGCGTCGACGTGTAGCGATGGGAACGCCACAGGTCTGCCACCCTCAAGACGATGACGATGAATCTGTCAAGCCATTCCTAAACCATTGGCATATACATATTGACGCATTAGTCACAAAAATGGAGAGAGCATTTGGTGGCATGAAAAGGCAATGTGGGAAACGAGCAGGAAGGCGCAGGGACACACTTTTGCTGTTACAGCGATCCTACGTCAGGTCAGTCATGGCGTTTGGGTGCGTCTTGTGTTGCAGTTGCCCTATCTACAAACTTCGACCTTTACACCTGTTGGAGAGGCACATTCTCCGTTTTTGCCTTGGCCTCCCCCGGTTCGTCTCAAAGCGAGTTCCGTACTTGGAGGCACACGTTCCTCAACTCAGAGCCCGATTTCTCATGCTCACGGTTCAAACTTACCTCCGCATGTACAAGCCCCCTCTGGAGCTGC
Organism: Haemaphysalis longicornis; assembly: GCA_013339765.2. Classification (NCBI taxonomy): domain Eukaryota; kingdom Metazoa; phylum Arthropoda; class Arachnida; order Ixodida; family Ixodidae; genus Haemaphysalis; species Haemaphysalis longicornis. The sequence continues at coordinate 97,021,421 of CM023453.1, read as the reverse complement.
CAAACCTGTATTTATTTGTGACCCGACTTTTTTACATTTCCGCGGCGTTGGCGTATTTCCCCCTAAGTGCTATTTGTTCAATCATGCATGGATAGTATTCCACTTAAGCTATATGAAGTTATTCCAGTATCCAAATTGAAAGAAAACCTGAGTTTTTTTTTCAAAACCCCTTCCCCTGGGCTGCAAAACCTCTAACGCTCGCTTTTAGCCGCTATTTTAATAAAGATTTATCCAAGTCTTCTGCTTCTTCTGCGATTTATACTGATGCATTTCAAAATGGCGAGAAATGTGTAATTCGTGTTTTTCACAATCTCTAGATTGGAATTATTCGCTACGAAACCCGGAATACACACCCTTTTTATGGCCGAATTTTTAGCAATAGCTCTCGCTCTATGCAAAGTGCCGCAGCATGTATCAAAAATCACAATATTATCCGATTCGATGGCATTTTTATTGACATTACTTCCTCTTCCGGCTATCCAGTCTAGCGCACACTATTATATTTTGTTTCTATGCACGTGAAGTAGGTACGCTTATCTTGTTTTCATATTCAGTTTTCATATTCAGCGCTGCAGGGGCTGGGTACAATGTGGTAAGGTGAAATGTAGCTAGCTTTCGCCGTGCTAACATCAGTTTTTTATACAGACTCGAATTTGCTGTAACGGTTTCTCCTTATGCTTGGTCAATAAAATATTTTTGAGTTATTTTTGATGGCTTGGTGCATACCAAGTAATAGATTAGGTTTTTGATACCTTGGTGCATATCACTGCATTCTCTGCGGGGCAGCATCTCAAAAGAGGCTTGCACCAGCGGCGTATTTTTCTATTTTATGAAGCATTGCAATTCGCTACCCAGGGGATATGGCTAACATAACTGCCGCGGCAACAGAATAACTGCAGGAACTCCAGAAATGAATTGGTGTTGATTAGTTGTCGTCAGCATTGCTTCTTGAGGTTCGTACGCCGTTAACCTATACCCTTACTTTATCCAAACAAACGCCGCAATAAGTACTATGTTGAAACAAAATCTCGGGCCAACTGCACTAATTTGAAACCTGGGGAGGGGCAAAGCATGCAGGGTATGCGTGCATTCTTGATGCCTTGGCATTTTTCCAACGGTGATGAAACCGTTGGGAGGTACAGGTATACAGCTTTTCTACAAAGTCTATTGTCTTTGAAGCTCGCAGCCCTCTAGCGCGAGATGTAAGCGAGTGTGCGGGTGTTTTTTAGTACGCGTTACGTTCTAGCCCGAGGCGTAAAGGAGTTTCCCGGTGTTTAGTACCGTGACTTCATGAGACGTTGATTACGACGACATTAACGACAGGACATATGAACAGCCGCAGCCTCTAAGGGGCTGCTCCTCTAAAAGTTGTTATTCTGGCTGTCCTTTCTACAGGGTATTGGGACGATTGCTTTTATAGATACCGGTTGACAAATTTCCTGTTGAATTCTCGAAGCATCAAGTTCGGAATGTAGTCGAATGTTTAGGCGGAACGTTAGTAATAGTTTTAATGAAGTCGCACACTATGCCCAACAACAGCACACCAGTTCAATGTTTAACGTAAATATCCCCATTACGACGTTCACCTTCACACTCCGGTTCATATGCAGCACACCATTCTTTGCACAAGAAATGAAAATACATGCGGTACGCTTCACAGACGAGGCTACAGCTCCACACAAAAAGTCTGCCCAGCTGCACCAAATAACATCTGCAAAAAAGAGTCAATACCCACCTTCTCATGCAACAGTGGTATACCTAGGTGACTCTTGGTGTATGAAAATTCCCAGGAATCAATACACTGGCGCGAAAAGCAGTTGTTTATTTTAGCAGCGATAGTGCCATCATTGGGCGACCAGGAGGAAAGCGAGTGGGCACTGATCACTGCTTTAACCCATGTTCATCTTCTAGCCGCACAGAGATTCAATGCAGCCGGGGGGAAGAGGTGCCCGCTCCTGCTCGGTAGGTGCAGCTCCATCGGAGCGTTCCACGGCGGGGCTATCGGCGCTCGGCATGGGAGCAGCTTCCACTGTGGTTTCTGAAGACACCGAAGAAACAAACAGACAGCTTGGCGTCTACAAACTTTGCATCATGGGCGACTGGCAACCGAGTAATGAGCATCATGAGGCATTCAAGAAGCCGCTTCTTTAGGTAACTACCAACGTACTAATATCGAAATGTGTGTTTTTATTTGATATCGGCTGAGCCTACGGTAATGTAAAGGGTAAACGTCACCCTTCAAAGTGCGCAGAGGTTTTTATGTTGGTGTTCTATAGCAAATAAAACCAGACATCGCTTTGTTTCGTTCGAGGGCACCATGATGTCATACTTCAAGACGTCAAAATACCTGGAAAGCTCAAAACACCGCATCTCTTTTTCGATGTTGCAAAGCTTCATTCGCGCAAATTGAAGGTTAAATACCTTGAGAAAATACTACAGAGGATACTATCCTGAATGAACAAATGGTTTAGCTCTGGGGCGCCAGAATCTGGAAGGTGACAATCTTGATTGTTTATGAACCACAATATGTAAAGGTACCACCGCAAAAGCTGTAACTCGCACACAATATAGCAAAACAAGGCTGAAAGCGGCCTGCAGGAAAAAATAGGAAACAGAGACAGGAAAAATCTAAGCCCTAAAAAAGGTTTATTTCGTAGCCGGGCAAAATCTATTTTCCGAATTGATGCTCTTTGGATATGTATTTCTGCTTAACTGAGTTACGCCGTGTCGTAAATCGAAGTCGGAAGGTGGCTTGCATGATTGTGGTGGTACCTTTTGTAAGAGAATCAGTGTTTTATATATAATAGTAAAGACGGTAAATTACGTCGTTCAACCTCTAAACTGAGGTGAATCAAACAATGTTAGGTTATCTCTTTGTTGCACCTCGATTTTTATTTTAAACAGGGCTATTATAAATGAACGTTTTGTCTTTTGAAGTACGTCCTCCCGCCGTCAGGTGCGCAGATATCAATAGTAAACCTTTTTTTGTTTGTAATGCTTGGATTATTGTCAGAGCACACTCAACTGTTTTAGCAAGAGGTTGAGGAACCCTAGGGCTTAAAGTAATTTTACGTTTTTCTGTAAATCTTCTTACCCGACACAAGAAGAAGACCGGAAATTGCCAGCGCAAGAAGCACAACTTGAAACTTCATGATGGTAATCTCGAAGAACAGGAAGCCTTTGAGACATAAATATATGCAATGACGTTTTATATCACAATGTTCATTCATCACAGCGCAGAAATAAAGGAGTCAAGTTAAATTTGTTTATTGCAAGCAATACCGCACGAGCCTACAAATTGAAAATATACGCGACATACCATTTTTGTTCTACTGGTGCTTTTCAAAGAAATATTTGAATCCATTTACGTGCTTTAGTAAGGTTCATTGCCACATTGATGATGTTTTCATCATTGCAGTACACACAAAAATTTTAAACCCTTAATTTGGTTAGCAAAAAATAATTATGACTTTTGTTTTGTGACCGCTACTGAGATAAATATTTTGCAATCTTTCTCCTCCTGTGCTTGTAAAAAATATGTACCTGCCTAACATACAGTGCCAATTCTGAAGTGATTGCGAAGTGTTTGCAGCTGCAAAGTTTTCGGCATCTCAGGTGAGTACTCTGCTATAGCTTATCGTATAGTAGTGGTCACTTCAAAAACTGTTTTCATACATTGCGCTGCAAAGCAGCCGTTCCCCGAATACAGTACGGAATTCCGGCTCGCGTACCAAGCGAATATTAGGTCACATACAAAATCTTCCCTCTGCTTGGCGAAGCAAAGTGAAACCCTGAGAAGCAAGACAATTGTCTTTGCATTGTATTTTCCGTCATGGTTGTCCCCACTGGCTGGTAACTACGATAGCAATTATGCGATATGCTCGTGTCTTAAGCTACCAACCGTCTGTGTGCGCTTCGGCACGGTTAGTCAGTGTGGACGGAGACTGTTATTTTCAATTTCTGACGTGGGCGTTTTTACTTGGTTGTCTTCTTCTGGCCACAATCTCTTGATGTAGTTTAGGTGTTACAAGATATAATAAAAAAGGGCATTTCAAAGCGAAAGTGCCGCTTTGTGCACTACGTGCCAGAGCTTCTAAACTACCTTCGTCCCATAGCATCGCGGGAGACCAAGTGTCCAAAATTCGATTCAGACCCATATGACGAACGAGCATAGTCCTCATGCGTACTATTCGTAGAATCTCTACCTCTGAGCATTGCAGCACTTTTGGAGCAATAAATAATACCGCGCGCTTGGTGGGAGCGGCGGGAGAGTTAATTTAATAGGCGCTCTGACAGTAATATATCTTCCTGAAAACTGCCAGCAGGATTCAGCCTGAAAACAAGATTTTGTGTTTGGTTTTTTTCAATATTTGTCGTTTGCATGCCACAATGAGGGATGAAATGTCGCTGGAAATTTTGTGGAATCTCTTTTTGTGGCCATAGTTTGCCGCCTACCTAATACAACGTATGCAGTTTTCAATTCTTATGCGTCTTTTGAAATGTCTTTTATCGTAATTTTGTTGTCGAAATATTTTGTTACTATATCTGGTTGTGTATCCCATAATGATAGTCGCTGAAAAACGGGCTTTTATTTCTTAAGCAAAGAAAAAGCCGGCACAAAAACAGCCGCGTACTTGGTCTTTGCTGCAAAAGTCGAAGGGCAATATGGTTCGCTCTCCCCGCCAGGCCAAATCCCGTTTTCTTCCCTCCATCTTGCATTGTTACCCCGCCATTTCGTACGTCACGTGACGAATGTAAGATAAAGTTGGCTAAATTCTATCACAATATTGTGTTCGCGGAGCTTGCCCACAATCTATAAGGAATTTTTATCTTAATTGCTCCCGTAGCACCACGGGGCGTCGCCTTTGTCTTTGCTTGCATTTATCTGGAGTAATCACCTAGTTCTGTGTGCTACTGCAGAAACTAAGCTTGTGTTTTTGTCAAATAAAACATGCTCGTATTTTTAGGTATTTATATTAACTTTATTTATCTGGAATGTTTTCTTTCTGGAGAGCAACCTCAATACACATGATGTATGTCACCAGTTCTACTTTCATGAGATTATTTGCCTAAATCACCTTGTTTAAAAGCGATTTTTTAATTTAGATAGAGGCTGTTGAATCAATTTACATGGTGGCAGACAGACTAAACTTTTGAAATTTATAATGCCCAAGGAAGGCAATCATCTTTAATAAAGTAAAACGTTTAAATTGCGGAGGCATTTTTCGAGCCATGATATCGAGTTACTTGAAGGTACCCTCTGGAATTCGATAAAGTTACAAGTGAACCACACCAAAATTTTCACGTAACGTTGAAGAGTAAAGTAAATTTATTAATGTTTCTCGGCTAAACAATGGCTTGTTTGCTAAGTAATAAAAAATTGAAACAAAATGTTCATACTCTTTTTATGTGTTATGAATGTATTCCTTTGTTTTAGGTAAAATTTTGCAACTGGTTAACATACATTTGGAGCGTCGACAAAAAGTTTCAAACGGTTAGTTTATGATCACATTTCTGACTTCAAAAAGTACCCCTATCAGCAAGAGTTTCTTTTACGAAATTAAAAACCTCACCTTAAAATGGCAGATGTCGAGTTCACAGTGGACCCCGAGGATGGACCTGTGGAGAAATCACCGAATGCGGTGTGCTTATATTGGTCTCATTGCAAGGACACGTGACATGTAAAAATTCCCAAAGTTCGATCCCATGACGCGAGGTCAGGGTTTCTCAAATTAAATATCACTGCTGGAGCGTAATAATTGAAATGTCAGTTTTGGCTCTGTGGAGCCATGTCCTCGTTATTAGTTGGGTCTCGATGTTTCAATGAAGGTATGGCCTCGTAGCAAGTACCTGACATTTATTTTGCAATGCTATCATGCCTCACGTCACCATGAAATAAAATACCTGTATAGGCTGCTTTGACAGCTCAGATTACTGGACCGCGAGCAATGCAAAAACATTTGTTCTGATGCTATCAAGCCGGAGCCTGGAGATACCAGTAATCCAGCCGCCGCGATATAGTATATTGAAGCTCTTGAGCTAGTGGGGGTATGGCACCTATGCAGGATAAGCAAAAATTTGAAAGATACCCAATGACTTTTGCATTCTGCTGTATCCAATATTACACACTGAGGTTGTGTGTTTACTTAGAAAAAAGCAACTATAAAATACGTTTGTGGCTGAGAGGACGAAGTTGCTCACCTGTGGAATTCTTTTTATTTCAAAGTTGAAAGCTCGTACCGAATAGTTTGGATAATCGATAGAAAAAATCGTTATTTCAGGTAAAAGACTAGTATGGCTAGAAACTTTATTTTTAATGAGCGCGCTTTCATATCTTTGTGAAAACGTGCTTTCTTGAACACTATCAGCACACACGGATATAAAAAATTAAATTGTCGGCACTCAGTATTCATACATTCTAAAACGTTGGGACCAACTGGATTCAACAAATCATTTTTCGGATGCACTGTCAATCGGTGAACAACCTTGTAGTATAATATATTCCCAGGCATTACGTAATCCTGGGCCCAAGCAAAAACAAACAGCACCATGACACCTTTTGAAAGGCTGCTCTTTACACCATAAAAAAATCTCCAGTTCGCATAACAACCCAGACATAACGCATCGCGGAGCACTCTCCGTAATTTTAAAAACGGTCCGTTTTAGGATTACGAAAATACCGTTATACGGACTGCTTGATCTCTACTATTTTACATCTATGCACGCTAAAATGTAAGGTGTCCGTTTTCTACTAGCGTAAATTCCATAACTCAGAATTTTACGGTAAGCACCCGCTCTGTCCAAACAACAATTTCGCAGCTCGAATGTAAGGTGTTCGTTCTCGTGTAACAATTTCGTAATTTGCATACATTAACCGTGCTATGGCAGTGGCTTGAGTAACCAGGGGTCGAAAACATACAGGCGTTCAATACGAGCCCAGTACATTTCATTAAACATGTCTACCTTATGTATGCACGCAGCAACGCCTGTAGCCCTGTCTGCGAAAGTTTTTGACACGTCGTTTGGTAAACACGCAAACAAACAATTTATTTTTTATAAACTGAACCCTATGCCCTGTTCCGTAGCCGCGCTCAAATTAGGAAGAAGAAAAAACACAAGAGCAATCAGCCACTCCCCACACATTTAAATTTAAAACTAAATTTCTTTATGTTAGGTCTCTCTCTGCTCAATAAATACAGACAGAAAAAGAAGTAACGAAAAAAAGCTGCACTAGACAGCTTGACAAGACCGCAGCCCCCTTTCTATTCAACGGCAGCGTCTTGATAAATCAACCAAAGTTATAACAAAGACAACCAGAAAAATAATCAATAAAGAGCATCCAAGCAAACATTTATTTGCATCACAAGTAATTCCCGTTACTTCAACAGGTGCAGAAAAAATAGCAAAAAAGAAAGCGAACAAAAGACAAAATTGCCCCCATCTGCAAGCGAGGGAACCCTGGTGTGATGCGGTGCATGCATACGCGAAATCAGAGAGTACACGTGTTTTAGCGACCACCACCCAGCTCTTTATTACATTTAAGAATGATGACTTTATGTTCAGTAAAGTGTACAGTGAGCGGTTCCCGCAGCAGTGGTCGAATCTTGGTTTCATCGTCGATGTTCGAGAAGAACGAGAGCGAGCGCGGACTGAACCGCCGCGGAGTGGTACCCGCTTTATATTCACAGCGCTTGAAGGAGAGGAGACCGCGGGAGGGAGTCGCGCATGCGCGCACATGCACACCGGAGCAGCTGTTAACGCAGCGTTAATGCAGCGATACGGGCGCCAACCAAGCGCGCCAGCTGTCGTTATGGTAATGCGCCGGAGTGAGAGTGTTGCGCACAGCTGTGGGAGAGACGAACGGAGGAGAGTCGCGCATGCGCAGGTGGCGTGCGGACGGACGCCGACGACGCAGGAGGGACATGCCTCAGAGCAAGAGATGCGCCGCATCTAATAATAAAGGCTCCATTAACCCGCAGATCAACAATAATGTAGACCTAAGAAAAAAACACTCCTGTTCAAAACGCGCCCCTAACTTAAGCTTATTTCGCTAACTTTAGCGGCAACAAGACAAATGTTCTTCATTTGAGTTGGTAAATTGGATGACAGAGGGCGCCAGTTGATGCCTTGTTGACAAAAACCTAGCGTTTTGCGGTTTGCTGACGTTACCAACGATGACGGAATTCTGCCTCGGTATTCCAGAGCTTCTATAAGGTAAGCAAATCGATATTTTTAAACACGTAGAAGCGGGTATGAGGAACCCGTTAGATGAATATTGTGGTGTTGTTTAGCCGAGACGCTAAGAAAGCAGCCCGTTACCGCGGTCCACAAAATAGTTGAGCTGCCAGGCAAGGGTTGAGGAACGCCGCGCGTGCGTATGAAGGGATTGGCAGCTGCATGCTGCGGTTCGCGCGCTTTTAGCGTTCTAATATTTGGCGGCTGTAATATTCTTCTCGCCAATGAAGCCTGATAAGTTAACCGCGTGCAGTCAGAGCCATAAATACTCTGCAGTTTTTCACCATCAAAGCTTTGTGCCGCGAATATGGTATGTTTGAGAGTAGAACGACGCGAGTAAATTTTTGTGTAACTCGGCGATCTTTTTATTCTCAGGAATGGACACAGACATCTTCTAAGGAAAGCGAGGAAGGGAAAGGGGTGTTGCTCTTGTCCCGCTGCGTCCAAGCGACTCTGAACTTGACTCTAGTGATGAGGACACAAGTGATGAAACTGTGCAAGCTTATACCTCAGAAGTGCCACCAAGCCAGGACGATAGCGTGACTGTAGCCCTGATCGCTCTACGAGAACCAGTTTAGAACGCTGTAGACGATCGTTGCCGGCTAATGGCTCCTTCCCTCCATCAAAGAAAGCAAAAGGCCGCAATCGCGTTGTCGTGCCCGTTTCGGACGATGCAAACGATTCCGGGAAAGCAAGCGAGGTTCCCTTCAAAAAGCCAAGAACGTGGGACAAGGTTGATATCCACAACATACAAGTTCCAGAAAAAACTCATGATCCTGTTTCTGAAGTGAAGTCACCTTATGCCTACTTCACGTTCATGTTTACAGACAAGCTTGTTGACCTGATCACATTTCCGACCAACTGGTACAGCACCCAAAAGCAAGGGAAGTCTATCGCAACAAATGCTGAAGAAATTCGCCGCTTTTTGGGCATTCTAGTGCTTATGAGAGTGTACAAGTTTCCCTCACTCGAAGCCTACTGGTCCTTAGATGGCCGATTTCCCCCAGTCGCCGATGTGATGCCCCTGAAAAGGTTTCAGGCACTAAGGCGTTACGTACACGTAGCCAATTATCTCGATCAAGGAACTAACAGTGACCGGTTCTCGAAGGTGCGGCCTCTGGTTCAAAATCTTCGAGAACAGTTTTTGAAGATTCCAGCAGACCGTAAGCAGAGCATCGATGAGGTGATGGTTGCTTACAAAGGGACGCGTGCTGGAAATCAACGGCAGTATGTGAGTAACAAGTAAGACCAATGGGGTTTTAAGATATTTTGCGGATAAAGCTCCACAGGATTCATTCATGATATGCTTCTTTACCAGGGTCGAGCACATTTTTCAATGTGTCCCTGTTCTCTAAGGAGCAGAGCCTCCTCCTTGGTGCAAAGGTGGTGTTGACACTCTCAAGAACGATTGATGAACCTCAGACCTCACTTCTCTTTTTTGACAACTTTTTCACTAACTACGATCTTATTCAGCCTATGAAAGCCGAGCTGAATATTCGCTGCATAGGCACAGTTCGGGCTAAAAGATCTGGAGGAGCCAACGGCTTTTTGAAGGAAGACAAAATCTTGTCGAAAGATAAACGAGGGGCAATAGACTATTGCTCATCTGGAGGTGTGATAGCCGTAAAGTGGCATGACAACAGTTGTGTGACCCTGCTGAGCAATGCACACGGCGTAGAGCCACTCAGTTACTTCAAGAGATATGACCCCGAAGAGAAGGCAAAGGTGCCAGTTACTTGTCTAGCAGTTGTACAGGCATACAGTGAGCACATGGGTGGGATTGACTTGTCCGATATGCTTGCGCACCTTTACAAGTCCCCATCAAAATCCCGCAGGTGGCATTTTCCGCTTTTCGCGTATTCTTTGGACGTTAGCATAGTAAATGCTTGGCTTCTCTACAAGAGGGAGTGCTTTCTCCTAAACAAAAAAATCATGCCTCTCAAGGATTTTCGTGTCTCTGTTGGCAAATCGCTGAAATCAGCGAACGAAGTTCTGGTACCGCGCCCAGTTGGAAGACCTCCCATGAAAGCCCTTCAGCTTTCTGTCCCCAAGAGGGAACACGCAATGCCTTCTGATGATGCCCGTTACGACAACGTCAGCCACCGGCCAGTTGCAGCTCTAGAACGTGCGATTATTTCTCCGCCGCAAAAAAGAAACCAGATAAGAGGTCGCTGCGCCATGTGCCACAAGGGCGTCTCGGGATTCAAGTGCGCTAAATGCGCTGTTTTCCTTTGCCTGAAGGGAGTAAACAACTGCTTTCTGACTTTTCACACCCGCTAACATTTTTTTGAAAAGTGATAAAAAAATCACTAGAGTAAACGTGTTAGAAAGCTGTATTAAAAAGAGTTTTTTTAGCCCCACCTTATTACCTATAACTGGCAGATCAACAAAATTGTTGACCTCGTCTATCTTTTTTACATTTTTATGAAACATCATGAATCTTGTTTCGGTGGTTCTTTGGTTGTTCTAAAACAGAAATAAACCGTCAAAAAAGTTGGTGCAGTGAAGCGCCCGCCAACCAAGCGCGCCAGCTGTCGTTATGCTAATGCGCCGCAGTGAGAGTGTAGCGCACAGCTGTGGGAGAGACGAACGGAGGAGAGTCGCGCATGCGCAGGTGGCGTGCGGACGGACGCCGACGACGCAGGAGGGACATGCCTCAGAGCAAGAGATGCGCCGCATCTAATAATAGAGGCCAACCTCACTTTTTGCTACACATGGCACGTAGTTGTTGCTTCGAACATGTGTCACCTCAAAATCAGCACACTGAAACGAAGTTGAATGAGAACGCACAGTATTCAGTGCCCAGTGTTTCCCAGTATCAAAAGAGGCCGTAGACAGAACCCAACGTTGTTTATTCCTTGGAGGGTAGTTTTTCCTTTTGTCAAAACCCAGCGAAATTAGGCATATGGTTTATATTAGTGTTCCTAGTTTAATGGGGCATGAAGACAGAGTACAAGTCGACGTTCATTAAAAATCCCCGTTAGAAACTTACTGACTTTTAACACAGATTTCACTGAAATGTGCTACATAAAAAAAATAAAGACTGGTATGAGACCCACTAGGTCCTTTTCGTTACTAGAACCTATGATGTATTATGGGCTGCTGCGTCATTGGCTTGCCAGGCTTATAAGCTTGGAGAAGAGCTATTACACTCAAATAAATGCATATTACTTTAGAGCAGTAAGATTGGTGGGACCAAAAACGGAAGTTACGAAGCTATGCTGTCCGCACTCAATCTTTTTCTCAATGGATTTGCATGTGGTTTATTGTTGTTGCGGTTGACAATAATCGTTTCGTGAACCATTGGCTATGTTCGGCAAAGAGGGTCGCGTAAGACAATGTAGCTTATGCCAATTGGTCAGTGTCATGCGAGACAAACACAAAGGGACGGAATGGGCTTTGTAGCTATAACAAGCATATTGCGCGCAGTATGCACCGGTGTTTCTAGTACACGTAAACATAAGAGCACCAGACTGTGCTGCATGTCTTATGCTTGCTATAGGTGCACAGCGAAGTCCGACGTTTTGTGGTTGCCTCACATGACACTGGCCGATTGGCACAAGCGACATTGTCTTACCTGACCCTGTTAGCCGAGCCTACCCAATGTTTCCCGAAATGATTACTGTCAGTTATTCTTTGAGGGCACCCGGTGTAGATTTGAGGGAACGCATATTCCTTTCCGTGCGCGTAGCACAGTAGCAAAATGGCAGTACCGCCATCGCCCGATGCAAACGCTAAGTAGTGAGTGCCTCCCGCGATAACCATCTCGTCGTGCACGTTGCACGACTGACGGAGTGGATGGCCGAGACGCACTCAACGGGATTTTTCATGCCTGTCACCTCATTAAATGCTTCAATTCTTCGTCGTGTACCGGAGCATCTCCGGGGATGTACACTTGTACAGAGGCGCATCCATTAAGTACTCCAACCAGGTCTTGATGGTATCGTTCTTCACCACTCCTGGCTTCTAAGTCGACTTATGTATGAGTCGGAACTTCATGAGTACCTCTACCACGCTGTCGTCCAAGATGTGACCAGGGACGTAGTGAACCATAATTTGCATATCGATGTGAACGTTAAATATCTGGCCTCAGATACCGTACTGACCGCGTACGTGAGAGAGACGCGTTATGCACAGAAACATCAAATGGGGTGTGATCAGGCGCCCCTCGACCTCGTTCAGGCGAAAATGAGTTGTGTGCGGCAGGAATACGTAGCCGAAAGGGGTCGCCTACTGAGGCATTACGCAATTTAGTAAGGACTCCACCTTGAGTTAGCACAAACACCTTAACGTTGCAAGCCCTTTTAAGGAAGTTTTCGATCACAACCGAATGTTGGGCTTTTTCCAGCCTGAATCTTTAAGGTTTCCGATTTTGAGGGCGTCGTTGTCAAACCAGAATCTATCGCGCACTTCACAACTGACCCCGAAATGACGATGGAGGAAATTTCTCCTAAAAATTTTTAATGTACACCGTTGAAGGCGTTGCCCTGAGTGGCGGCACGCTAACGGCGCATCTTCGCAGCGTTCTCGGTGTTGCGTTGTTGTGCGTCGCCTTGATTGCTGAACCTTCGGCTCTTTGCCTCAGCTTACCCGGTTCGTGGTGCTCTGCGGCGGCGTTGATTCTCCCTTTGGTGTGCGCGGCTTTGTTCATCGGTTGATCTAAGTGCCCCCAAGGAGCTAAAGACTGGTGGCCGCCCAATGGCTCGCAGGCTTTGCACACCATCATCTATACAGCGGAGGAAGTTCTTTGCGGGGAACGCTTGACGAGAACCCGATGCACAGCCACCTTTCCGTCTAAATCTTAGGCGTTTCCGTGTCTTTAAGACGTTGTTCATAAACCAGAATTTATCGCAATAATCGAAACCGGCACCGAAATGGCAATCAACGAAATCACATTTCAAATTAGGCAAATAGTACTGCATGTTCTGGGGTAGCAACTTTATATTGTTTTCGCGTGCATTCGCGCTACTGTGCGTGCCGATGCTCCTTTTATCGCCACTACTATTATCGCGAGGGAACCACACGCGTACGTCCAAATGGGAGTGAAAAGGGCAGTTTCTGATAACGGTGCTAGCGCAATTGTCAGCCGATTGGGAAAATTGTCAAAGATGCATCGGTGGTTGCGAGGAGAATAGCAGCCGTGGAATACGGGTCGGAGGTGGCGAGGAGGTGCACTGGAGATGTGCCGAGCAAATCCGCTTTACGGGAGCAAAAACTGGGGGCGGTTAACATATGCTGCTTTGCAGTAAAAATACCCGGGCAATACACCTTGTGGAGGTGGTTGGGATGCGATTCTTTTAAACCACTACCACTTGTTACTGCGGCGGGTTTGAAATGGCAGCACGATACAGTGAACCTGTAACACGTTCTTTGAGATTACACTTCAGCGCGATGTTCAGAACGGCGTTTTGATGGGTGTTATACGCACTGAGAATTTGCGTTTTCACAGCAGTTCCATTCTTCGTGAACTTTAGGTCAAAGCACGTTTTACGGATTGCAGTCGGTTGTTAGGTATCGCTGTTGAACTCCATTCCGAACTCTTCTCGAGGACGAAATGGCCGAACCACTATAGCTTACACGGCCGCTACCCGTGCCTTGAGCGGAGCGCGAGGCAGCACGAAAAGTCGCTTAACGCTATCATGTGCCATTCTAAAAACATGATGGCGGTAAACCCGCAGCTGTGCTCGGTGCGTACAGCATCTGACTCTTACCTGAGCACGAGCACCAGTAGTTCAATTGGTAAAGAGACGGGATCTCGCTCTACATTTTTATTCGATGCATGTTCGATTCCTTGCGGTGCCACTATTTTATTTTGTTTGTTCGCGGGTGTTTTCGGGTTGACGCCGTGGTCGCTACAACCCTTTTGGCGTGTAGAAGTACGATGTTTTGCTTTAAAAATGTGGTTAGGGAGAGGCCCCCGCGAATTAAAACGTGCTCCTGAATGGGTGGCTCAGAGGCTGTGGCATTGTGCAGGTGAGGACAAGAACCCGGGATCAATTTCTCGGCACGGCGGCAGCTTTTATGAAGGAGGAGAAAAGGTAAAAGGCCCGTGTGTTGGAGATATCAGCGTCATAGATCGTCAGGGGAAAAATTTAATCCGCAGCCCTCCACTATGGCGCGCCTCATCATCTGTGCAGTGTCGGCGCGTTAAATCATGCAATCAATCAATAAATTGATCGATCAATTCTTCAATCCATAAATAAAATAATAGAATTATAACAGTAATTTTTCACGGGGAATCCGGCAACGTAGACACTGGGCTACCCAAAAGGAAAAGCTTTACGGCTGAGTAGCGGCGGCGAACAATAACATGTGCAGCCAGTCTGAAAGAAAACAGTTCCCGTAGTAGGAACGGAACCTGGGTCAATCTCGTCACAAAACCTGCGAACACTCCATGTGTAGTATTTTTCTTTGGCTCAACAATTTCTTTTCTTTTTTATAATTATTAGATGAATTTGCGTTTACAAATATGCAACAAGATGTTGGGCCAATAGCCGAAGCTAGTTGAGGCCCAGATAAAGATAGACAGCAGGAAAAACAAACTTAATAACAACTCAGCGAAACAAGTACAATAGTTAGTGTACGCAGAGTGTCTAAATACATAACGAAAAAGCACTCATCAGCCGGGAGTGACGAAAATAAAAACCAATATGAATCAATACAGTGAAAACAAAATATACACTTTTAAACATTTATGTCTTACACTCGAGATTAAGTGTTTATAAAAAAGGTAACTTTACAGTAGTCCTTTCTTTAAAAATATATTCAGCGTCTATGTAGACACAGATACACAGCTACATGTACAGACCTATGAACGTTATAACCGGAAATAAACGTTTATATTTGGCTGTGGTTATATAAACCTATTGTTCAGCTTCTGCCTCAAATTTGGCCCGGCGGCTTAATCAAGACAAAGCATAAGAGTTGCGCAATTGCCTAGGGGCATGGACCCTCTGATGAGAGAAAGAGGCAAATGGCAATATTTCCTAGGAAGTTATGTCAACGAGCGGAACATAGAAATGTTTCTGGAGAATATCTTTTCTTTTCGGGGAGCGTCTGAACTATGTAAAAATTTGGCCATTCCTTGCGAAAGCGTGTGGGAGGTCGCTTACTTTAGAAGCATCGATGAATCATATATTGAGGGAATGAGAAGAGCAATGCGTGTATTCACCTATCATCGCTTAACCGGAGCACAGAATTTCTTTCTTTTTTGTTCCGCGGGCGTTGTCTTTGGACTTGAGCGCAGGTTCTAGCGCCTAATGAATCGTTACACTTTCGGTGACATGTGAAAGCTTTACGACGAAACAATCCGGACCTACCAGGCATTGAGGACTATTAGCGACATGTTTGATAATAGATATGAAGCGATTATTAATGGAGCGGGAATGGGCGCCTTGCTGGGCGATTTGAAAACAAACTTAGCTCGGCTAAATGGGCCACGGAATGAATACTCTTCAGAGAAACACTTAGGACAGGAAAAGCTTCCTTGATTGGGGAACCATTTAGAGCAGAAGATATCATAGTTCACATCAAGTACAATAAATGGACTTTGGTTGGCAACATAATTCGGCAAAATGACAGTCGGTAGGCTGCCAGGGTGATAGAGTACACACCGGGAGAGGGTGTAAAAAAGAGGAAGGCCGATTACTCGATAGAAAGGTTAAATAAGAAAATACGGAGGCAAACAGTAGACTCAAGCGACGCAGGATAGGAGCGGTTGGAGTTCGATGAAACAGGCCTTCGTCCTGAAGTGGATGTGGTGGGCGCCTAATGGTGACGATGAAGCAAGAGGCGGGTCCCCACAAACGATGAGGGGTCGCCAGATTTGCTGTTTCTTAACCCTTCCACAACTAGTGCAAGCTGCACAGTTTTATTGTGGCGGTTGTAGTGGAACAATTGGGAACCTAGAGATTTCAATTTAAACGATATTTAAATTGAACCCCACTTTTTTGACAGCCTATGTTCGTAAGTGTGGCGTTAGAAATAAATAATATCCACGTCAACTGCGATCCGCAGCCCGAACCTAAAAGCCTGGTATCTGCCGTGGCAAGATGAGAGCTAAGGGAATCATTACACAAAAGAGTACAGTGTGTCTGAGTTGTTCCCGATGAACTCCTGCCCCTCCCACTTCCAACAATGTTAGTTTGGTCGACCTTCTTTTTAGTTTGACTCATGCGTCTATGAAAACTGTCAGGCCAGCTAATTAATGTAGGTTCTTCCTATGGATACACCACATGAAGGAAAGAAAATAGACAGGCGCTTTCACTGCGAAAGTAACGACTACAATGCTAAAAGCATATATTCTCGCTGGTAAAGAGTTTTCCCATTCACTGCTGCAGGGGCTCGTTCCTATGGGGTAAGGTAAAACGTAGCTACTTGTCACAGTGCTAACACCACTTTTTAATACAGACACGAATTTGCTGTATCTGTTTCTCCTGATGCTTGCTCATTAAAATATTTTTTTGAGTTATTTATTGGGGGTTTGGTGCATACCAAGTTATTGATTTAACTTTTGATACCTTGGTGCATATGACCACATTCTCTGCGGGGCAGCATGTCAAAAAAGGCGTGCACCAGCGGCGTATTTTTCTATTTTATAAAGCATTGCAATAAACTACCCAGGGGATATGGTTAACATAACTGCAGCCGCAACAGAATAACTGCAGGACTCTGGAAATCGATTGGTGTTCATTAGTTGTCGTCGACATTGCTTCTTGAGGGTCGTATGCCGTCGATTTGTACCCTTGCTTTATCCAAACAATCGCCGCAATGAGTACTATGTTGAAACAAAATCTCGGGCCAACTGCACTAACGGAAACCTGGGGAGGGGCGAAGCATGCAGAGTATGCGTGCATTCTTGACGCCTTGGCATTTTTCCAACGGTAATAAAACCGTTGGGAGGTACAGGTTTACAGCTCTTCTGCAAAGTCTATTGTCTTTGATGCTCGCAGCCCTTTAGCGCGAGATGTAAGCGTGTGTGCGGGTGTTTTTTGTACGCGTTACGCTCTAGCGCGAGGCGTAAAGGAGTTTCCGGGTGTTTTAGTACCGTGACTCCATGAGACGACGATTACGGCGACGATAACGACAGGAGATGTGAACAGCCGCAGCCTCTTATGGGCTGCTCCTCTAAAAGTGCTTATTCTGGCTGTCCTTTCTATCGGTTATTGAGACGATTGTTTGTATAGATTCCGGTTGACAAATTTCCCCTTATATTCTCAAAGCATCGATTGCGAAATGTAGTCGTATCTTTAGGCGGGACGTTGGTAAATGTTTGAATGAAGTCGTACACCATGTCCAATTACTGCACGCCAGTTCAATGTTTAACGTAAACATGCCAATTACGACTTTCACCCTCACCCTCCTGTCCATATGCAGCACACCATTCTTTGCACAAGAAATAAAAATATATGCGGTACGCTTCAAAAAAGAGGCTACAGCTCCACACAAAAAGTCTACCCGGCTGCACCAATTAACATCTGCAACCAAAGAGTCAATACACACCTTCTCAGGCAACAGTGGTATACCATGGTGACTGTTGGTGTATGAAAATTCTTACGAATCAATACACTGGCGCGAAAAGCAGTTGTTTATTTTAGCATCGATAGTGTCATCATTTGGCGAGCAGGAGGAAAGCGAGTGGGCACGGATCACTGCTTCATCCCAGCTTCATCTTCTAGCCACACAGAGATTCAAGGCAGCCTGGGGGAAGAGGTGCCCGCTCCTGCTCGGTAGGTGCAGCTCCATCGGAGCGCTCCACGGCAGGGCTATCGGCGCTCGGCATGGGAGCAGCTTCCACTGTAGTTTCTGAAGACAACGAATAAAAAAACAGACAGCTTGGTATCTACAAACTTTGCATGATGGGCGACTCACAACCGAGTAATGAGCATCATGAGGCATTCAAGAAGCCGCTTCTTAAGGAAGCTACCAACGTACCAATATCTGAATGTATGTTTTTATTTGATATCGGCTGAGGCTACAGTAATGTAAAGGGTGAACTTCACCCTCCAAAGTGCGCAGCGGTTTTATGTTGGTTTTCTATAGCAAATAAAACAAGACATCGCTTTGTTTCGTTCGAGTGGACCGTGATGTCATACTTCAAGACGTCAAAATACCAGGAAAGCTCAAAACACACCACCCTTTTTGCAATGTCGCAGAGCTTCATTCGCGCAAATTGAAGGCTGAATACCTTGAGCAAATATTACAGAGAATACCGTTCTGAATGAACAAATGTTTTAGCTGGGTGGCACCAGAATCTGGAAGTTGACAACCTTTATCGTTTATGAAACAAAATATATGTAAAGGGCCCAGCGCACAGGCCGTAACTCGCATACAATATAGCAAAAAAAGGCTGAAAGCGGCCTACAGGGGGAAATAGGAAACAGGGAAAGAAAAAAGCTAAGCAATAAAGAAGGTTTATTTCGTAGCCGGGCAAAATCTATTTTCCTAATTGATCCTCTTTGGATATGCATTTCGGCCTAACTGAGTTACGCCGTGTCGTAAAAAGAAGTCCGAAGGTTGCTTGCATGAATATAGAAGTACCTATAGTGAGAGAATCAGTCATTTATGTATATAACAGTAAAGACGGTAAATTACGTCCTTTAACCTCTGAACTCTGATGAATCATGCAAGGTTCAGTTATCGTTTTGTTGCACCTCGAGTTTTATTTTAAACAGAGCTATTATAAATAAACGTTTTGTCTTTTGAAGTACGTCATCCCGCCATCATGTGCGCAGGTATCAAAAGTAAACCTTTTTTTGTTTGTAATGCTTCGAATATTGTCAAAGCACACTCAAATGTTTTAGCAAGAGGTTAAGGAACCCTAGGGCTGAAACTAATCGTTCGTTTTTCTGTAAACCTTCTTACCCGACACAAGAAGAAGACCGGAAATGGCCAGCGCAAGAAGCACAACTTGAAACTTCATGATGATAATCTGGAAGAACAGAAAGGCTTTGAGACCCATATATATGCAACGATGTTTTACATCACAGCGTTCAATCATCCCAGCACCGAAATAAAACGGTGAAATTGAAATTATTTTATTGCAAACCATAACATACAGCGAACAAATGTGAGGTGTATGCTACACACCATTCTTGTTCTCGTAGTGCTTCTAAAAGAAATATTTGAATCCCTTTACGTGGGTTAATAAAGTCAATTGCCACATTTCATGATGTTTTTATGACTCGTCTACACAGAAAAAATCGAAAACCATTAATTTGGTTAGCAAAGAATAATTTTGACTTTGGTTTGTACTCCTCGACGGGCCGTCGAGGAGTACTCCTCGACGGGCGTCGAGGAGTAATTTTTTGCAAAATTACTTCTCCTGTGCTTGTAAAAATATGTACCTGCTTGCATACATTGCCAATTCTGAAGTAATTGCGAAGTGTTTGCAGCTGCAAAGTTTCCGGTATCTGACGTGCGAACTGTGCTGTAGCTTATCGTATAGTAGTGGTCAGTTCAAAAACTGTTTTCATATATGTCGCTGCAAACCAGCCGTTCCCCGAATACAGTACTGCATTCCGGCTCGCGTACCAAGCGACTAATAGGTCACATACAAAATCTTCCCTCCGCTTGCCAAAGCAAGGTGAACAACTGAGAAGCAAAAAAAAATGTCTTTCCATTGTCTTTGCTGTGATGGTTGTCCCCACTGGCTTGTAACTACGATAGCAGTTATGCGAGATGCTCGTGTCTTAAGCTACCACGCGCCTCTGTGCGCTTCGGCACGGTTAGTCAATGTGGATGGAGACTGTTATTTTCAATTTCTGACTTGGGTGTTTTTTACTTGGTTGTCTTCTTCTGGCCACAATCTCTTGATGTAGTTGGGGTGTTGCGAGATATATTAGAAAGGCATTTCAAAGTGAAAGTGCAGCTTCGTGCACTACGTGCCAGCCTTTTTAACTTCCTTAGTACCATAGCATCGCGGGAGACAGTGTCTGAAATGCGAGTCAGACCTATGTGGCGAGACGAGCATGGTCTTCGAGCGTACTATTCGCAGAATCTCTACATCTGAGCATTGCAGCACTTTTAGAGCAATAAAAAAATACCGCGCGGTTGGTGGGAGTGGCGGGTCAGTTAAATTATTAGGCGCTGTGCCCCGTAGTATATCTTCATAAAAACTGCCCGCAGTTTTCAATTCTTATGCGCCTTTTGGAAATGTCTTTCACCGTAATTTTGTTGTCGAACTATTTTGTTCCTACTTATGGTTGTGTATCCCATAATGATAGTAGCTGAAAAACGCGCTTTTATTTCTTAAGCAAAGAGAAAGCCGCCACAAAAAAAAGCCCCGTACTTCGGTCTTTGCTGTAAAAGTCGAAGGGCAATAGGGATCTGTCTCCCCGCCAGCCCACATCCTGTTTCCGTTCTCTCCATCTCCTTGCATTGTTACCACGCCATTTCATACGTCGCATGTCGAATGTAAAATAAAGTTTGCTAAATTCTATCATTTATTGTGTTCGCAGAGCTTGCCCCCAATCTATGTGGAATTTTCATCTTTATTGCTCCTGAAGCAGTACGGGCGTCGCCTTCGTGTTTGCTGGCAATTATCTGCAGTAATGACCTAGTTCGGTGTGCTACTGCCGAAACCAAGCTTGTGTTTATTGTCAAAGAAAACATGCTGCTACTTTCAGGTATTTATTATTTGGCTTCATTTATCTCGAACGTTTTCTTTCTGGAAAGCAACCTCAATACGCATGATGTATGTCACCAGTTATAGTTTCATAAAATTATTTTTCCTTAATCACCTTCATTAAAAGCGATTTTCTAATTTTGATATGGGCTGTTGAATCAAACAGAATGGTGGCTGACAGACTAAACTTTTGGAATTTATAATGCCCAAGAAAGACAACCATCTTTTTTAAAGCAGAGCGTTTAAATAGCGGCGGTGTTTTTCGAGCCACGATATCTAGTTACTTGAAGGTACACTCTGCAATTCGATAAAGTTGCAAGTGAACCTCAGTGTTTACTACACAAAAATTTTCACTTAACGTTGAAGTGTAAAGTAAATTGAATAATGTTTCTCGGCTAAACAATTGCTTCTTTGCTACGTAATAAAAGATCAAAACAAAATGTCCATACACTTTTTATAATTTATGAATGTATTCCTTTGTTTTAGGTGAAATTTTGCAACTCGTAAACATACATTTTGAGCGTCGACAAAAACGTTTCAAAAAGTTTACTTTATGACCACATTTCTGACCTAAAGAAGTACCCCTATCAGCAAGAGTTTCCTTTACCAATTTTAGAAACCTCACCTTAATATAGCAGATGTCGAGTTCACCGTGGACCCTGTGGATAGACCTGTGGAGAAATCACCGAATGCGGTGTGCTTATATTGTTGTCATTGCAAGGACACGTGACATGTGAAAATTCCTAATGTTCGATCCCATGACGCGAGGTCAGGGTTTTTCAAATTAAATATCATTGCTGGAACGTAGTAATTGAAATGTCAGTTTTGGTTCTGTACAGCCATGTACTCCTTATTAGTTGGGTCTCGATGTTTAAATGAAGATATGGCCTCGTAGCAAGTACCTGACATTTATTTTGCAATGCTATCATGCCTCACGTCACTATGAAATAAAATACCTGTATAGGCTGGTTTTGACAACTCACGTAACTGGACCGCGAGCAATGTAAAACCGTTTGTTCTGATGCTATCAAGCCGGAGCCTGGAGATACCAGTAATCCAGCCGCAGCGATATAGTATATTGAAGCTCTTAAGCCAGTGGGGGTTTGGCACCTACGCATGATCAGCAAAATTTTGAAAGATACCCAATGACTTTTGCTTTCTGCTGTATCCAATATTACACACTGAGCTTGTGTGTTTACTTAGCAAAAAATAACTATATATTACGTTTGTGGCTGAGAGGATGAAGTTGCTCACCAGTGATATTCTCTTTATTTCAAAGTTGAAAGCTCGTACCGAATAGTTTGGATAATCAATGTGTGGCCACAGAAAAACTCATTATTTTAGGTAAAGGAATACTATAGCTAGAAACTTTATTTTGAATATGTGCGCTTTTATATGTTTGACAAAAACTGGCTTTCGTGGATACTATCAGCACACACGGATATATAAAATTAAATTGTCTGCACTCAGTATTCATACATTTTAAAACGTTGTGGCCAATTGGATTCAACAAATCATTTTTCGGATGCACTGTCAATCGTGAAAAAACCTTGCAGGATAATATATTCCCAGGCATAAACGTAACGCTAGGCCCCAGCAAGAACAGCACGATGACTCTTTTTGAAAGGCACTCTTTACACTTTAAAAAAAGCTCCAGTTTATAGAACAACTCAGAGATAATGCATTGTGGAGAACTCTCCGTAATTTTAAAAACGGATAGTTTTAGGATAACGGAAATATCGTTATACGGATTCCTTGATCTCTACTATTTTACTTCCATGCATGGTAAAATGTAAGGTGTCCGTTTCCTATTAGCGTAAATTCCATAACTCAGAATTTTACTGAAAGCACCCGCTCTGTCCAAACAACAATGCCACTGCTCGAATGTAAGTTGTTAGTTCTCGGGTAACAATTCAGTAATTTGTATGCATTAACCATGGTATGGCAGTGGCTTGAGTAACCAGGGGTCGAGAACATACAGGCATTTCATGCGAGCCCAGTACATTTCATCAGTCAGGTTCACCTTATGCATGCACGCAGGCAACGCCTGTAACCCTGTCTACGAAAGTTTGTGACATGTGGTGGGTTAAACAAGCAAACAAACAATTTATTTTTTACAAACTGAACCTTATTGCCTGTTCCGTGGCATCGCCTAAAAAATAGAAAGAAGAAAAAACACAAGAGCAATGAGCCGCTCGATGCAAATTTAAATTTAACACTAAATTTATTTCTGTTACATCTTTCTCTGCCTAATAAATACAGGCAGAAAAAGAAGTGACGGAAAAAAGCTGTAGTACACAGCGTGACAAGGCCGCAGGCCCTTTCTACTGGGTGGGTGACAGCGTCGTGAGAAAGTGACCACAGGTATAACAAAGACAACCAGAAAAATAAACAATAAAGAGACTCAAATCATACATTGTCTTTCTAGCAGTGCCAGATCTCTGCCAGAAAAAAAGTGTTTTTATCATCTGCATACAATTCTATACCCGGGTTAAAGGCATGTAGCAATGTCTTCTACATCTAAATAAATATTACTGGGCCGAGAATAAATCCTTGTTGAACTCCGTACCTAATTTGTTCAATGCTGGACCTGGCGTGACTAATTGCGTTGTATTGAATGCGATTATGTAAGTAACTCTTAAATAGACTTAGACAGGTTCTCCTGATTCTGAATTTCTCAAGTTTCTAAAACACAATATCGTGTTTGATAGAATTGAAAGCCTTTTTAAAATCTAGAAACACTCCAATAGTCTACAATACTTGCCAGAATTTATCATTATGTTCGTTTGATATTTATTTTGTCATTTAGTTGCTTTTTCTTTTTGGAAGCCATACTATTGTTCTGAGATGATATGGTTAGATTTACAGAAGCTCAAGATTCGAGTATTGACTATCTGTTCATTACTTTTGAAAAAATGGGCAGAACTAAAATCGGTCCGTACTTGTTCAGGTCATTGGGTCCTTACTTTTGACAATTACGGAAATTTTGGAAATTTTTAAAACTACAGGAAAATCATCAGAATTTAGTATCGGGTTGCATATATGTGAAAGTGGGTGACAATATATTGTGCGACCGCTTTTATGGGCTGTATTTTAAATTCATCAACCCCACATGCCAGGCTGTTGTTTAGTTTTCGAAATAAGCTCAGAGTTTCTGAATTTGAAAACGGGAAACAAAAATACTGAGCATCAAGAAGTAGATGGAATAACACGTTTTTTTACTGGGATTAGCTGTGGTGTGTGATTGTAGCAGCACCCTATTATAACAAAATGATTGTTAAACATATCCGCAAGCAAACTTCCCGAGCACTGTTATTGGTAAATGATTTTCTCGGAAATAACTCGTCTCTCGCCTTTCGCCTTGAGGTTATAATATTGCTCCACATTTACTTGGGGCCGTTATAAATAGGTGCAAATTTATTTTCAAAGTATGCATTATGCCCGTTTTAATATCAAAATTTTATTGGTTCTTCACCTTTTTACACTGATTGAAATCATCATGATTTCCAGTCTTTGTAAACGAAGCAAAGAGTTTATTTTTTTTTATTCTCTTAAGGAGACTACAGACAATCTATTATTTCCCTATTTCTTTTTTGCCTCTTTAACTCTACATTAGGAAATGATAAGTAATAATTGTAACGAATTTTGTCGGCGAACATGTTTTATGCATCTTCAGGATTGGTTGCAAGCAAAACTGGGCTCCAATCGGTCACTGCCTTTATTCTCTGAAATATCTTAGTATCATTATCATTTATCAATCTTTGCATAATGGGTGTATTTGTTGCAGTTTGTTTGTGTCAACTTGAAATTGTTCTTTGTGGTCATATATACGAGAGCACGGTTGCGAGAATTTCACGTGGAAAGGTTCTCTGTGGTTCCAGCCGCGAGTGGCCCTATTTAAAATTGCCCAAATTTGCTGCTACTTTTACTGTAAATGTTGCACTGCAATTTTTTTCTCGATGGTTTGTTTTGTCAGTTCTTGCTTGCTGTTCACACTCGCATGTTCCATAGTACACTCTTGGAAGCGCTGGTGGAAAAGAGCCCAGATGACAAGCGTGAACTACTTGTGATGCAATGTTGTAGATCTCAGAAGCGTCAATTACCCGTGCGCCGTTATGGCACCATGCGCATGGAGCGAAGAGACACCAAAGCCGGTACGCGCGTCAGGCCAAAATCCTGCATACTTCAACGTTGCCTACTTCTTCAGCTGAACCATAAAATCTGCAGACACACTTAGAGCTGAATTCGTTGGGTTTTGATAGAATAGGTCAATAAATTTCCATCTACGTCGCTTTTAAATTTTTGGTAGTGGTGTTTGGGCATATTTTGCTATGAACCGTGAGTAGACACTAGCAACAATTTTTAGCCTTCTTCGATAGCGTTATTCGTAAAATAATCTCCCTATTCCATAAATATCTATGTAACTGAGTATTCGTACCTGTTATAAGTAATGGTTCCCTTGAGCATACAAAGCACGACACGTTCAAGAAAAATATGAGACGTGTAAATGCGCAGACTCTTTATAGTCAGAATGAAACGTAAGCACCGTTTAGCCTTGTTGTTTTAAACGGAAAAGATTCCTTAAAATTATAGCCATAACGTATTTTCAATACCGCTTTTTGACTCAACGTTTCTGTTATTATTGGGATTGGTTGAAGGTTCTAAACGAAAATATCGCGTTTAAATATTGACACTCTGCACCGAACAGAGGTCGCAGTGGGCGAACCCCATTTCCTCACATAGCTGCCGGTAGCACAGGCTAGAGGGCATTGATAAGAGAGTGGTGATTTCTTAACCTGTTATTACCAATTTCCCGGAGCATACTGTGCCAATATAATCTACGAGGTTGGAACCCATTATGCATTGAATTGTCTTTACCATGCATCGTATTGCCTTTAGCATTTTATTATATAAAAGCGCACAGGAGGCTACAACAACAGCAATTGACGTGTTGCGATGTGTGCCACAGAAACTTTCCGTTCATTTTGGCTTTTTTTATGGTGTAACCCTAGATACCTTCTATGTGTGGGCGCCTTCACCTTGACTTTGGATATTCATGGCCGTTGTTCTCTCGTGCAGGGCGCCATAATTAGAACAATTTATTTTACGTGCAGAGCCCGTCATACGCATTGCATCTTTCACAGCAAAGCTAGGTCCCGGAACAACAGGATATAGAAAATGAAGGAGCTGCTTGGGGGCAAATATAAGCGGAACCTGCAAATATATTATTCTCAGTGCGTCAGCGAACAGCTGATGGCGATTTGTCGGAAGAAGGTTACTTGTAAGTGGCTGCACGTGGTCGTAACTTTCTGCACACAAATGATCTCTTCGTCGTGAGAATTCGTTGCAAGCTTTTATTCAATTAACCTAATTCAAAAGACACGTGTCTCTTTGCACCAGTGCGATATCGAAAAAACCAGCGGTAATGTTTCTGACTGGGATGAGCTTATATTGCTCTCATCGCTAGAGAAGTGGCATCAAAATCTTTGGTGTTTTGACGCAGTGAGAATAGTGTATCTTTTCAGAAATAGAAATTCCTCCCTGAATGCTTAATACTTGAAAAGTATATTTTCCTTTCGTGAAACCCTGAACATCATGCCTGTTGGGTACTGATGTTTTCAAGAAGGAATTTCCTACAACACATTGAAGGTAGACAATATGGAGGTGGAGAATTTTTCTAGGCTATCGTGCACAAGAGAAACAAAAAATGTATTTCGAATTCTTTTTCGTAGCTGAGGTCACTAGGCTTGAAACAACGCAAAAAATGTTCAATTAGCCATTATCTCGCCATAGCCTAGCAATCCAATTATTTACGAGATAGGAACATAACATCCTTGACGTTTAGAAGCTAATTCCAGTACCTCTACGTGTACGCAGTGCACAGGTGCACGTACGCATACGTGTACAAACTATTCGAGGGCCTCAAGTTCCTTATGACCGCGGTTATGATGCCCTTAAATGGCCACGTTCTGTAAGACGCGCAACGTTACGTAGGTTGTGGCGACAACTGCCTTAATAAAGACTGCGGTCTACAATCCAGCTGGTCTATGCATGCATAAGTGACCACGAAAAACGTCCGCTTTATTATAAGGATTGGTTAGCCTCGAAAGGATGCACAACTTCCGTAAAAAGTCTCACTATCGCACGCAGCCAAACTTTATGCGCGCGTTGATACACTCTCAAAACAGAAACATGAAGTCGAATTACCAGCGCTTAGAATCACAACCCCCAAATGGTTCAACAAAATTGTAACACTATCGAATTTTTAATAATTGGCTGATCTGCACACGATCTTGTAGGAAAATGCACTCATGATGCAAATACTTCCCTACCAGCAATAACAACCGACGACAGCAACACCAGAGTTTTTATACGAAACCAAATTTGTTGAACAAGCGCAAGTAATTAAACTAGTGCAATCAGCAGAAAAACCCTTAAGAGAAGCGGGGTCAGTAGACATATTTATCTAGCGCCGACACCGCTTACTTATGTGGTACTAACTTAAGGTTTGCAATGGCATGAACCATGCGGCACAACAAATGCGTGTAGATCCCGTTCAAAGGATGCCGTACTAGAAAAAGGTGCACAATGTTTCGCAACCACAACTTTCAAGAGCACCTAATTGGAATTCGTTAAAGGCAGGAGCGAAAAGTCTCCCACGGAAAGTACATTTGGCTCTTCTGGGTATTTTTAATTTACGTGAAAAGTGCAACAAGCCTGGGGGACAGGTATTTCGAGAGAAAAACGCTAAAAACAGCGCCCAAAACGGATGTAAAACATCATTCGTGGGTCGAAGGAACCACTCGGAAATATTTTGTTTTTGAGCAGTATTCTGCATAACTTCTGCGCCCTAAAAATTAAGTATAAGCATTTATTATTCAATATTTAAATAGTCAAAATAAGTTAAAATGCACTGAAACTTTTTAACTGGTCTGCAAAACACATGTCTACATCGCCCTAATTTGTTTTTTTAAGAAAAATATGGCCCAAATAGCTTTCGAGTGGCCCAACATACAAAGTGCTATAAACATAAGCGTGGGTATTACTGAATGTTTATTTGTAACATATTTATGATCTATTAAAAATACTTATGCACAAATGATTACTTCCAGGAATGTTGTGCTATCTTTTAATATATAGCATTCCTGGCGTCACTTTATATTTGCCATCCAGTGTGATTGATTATGGGGTTTACCACGCCGATACTACACAGGTTACGAGGCGGGCCATACCGGAGGGTTCCGGAGTAATTTTGACCACCTGGGGATCTTCAACATGCGCCGAAATCTCGAACACAAGGGGGTTCTTGCTTTTCGCCTCCATTAGAAAGGCAGCAGCCGCAGCTGGGAATCTAACCCGCGTAATTTGACTCAGCTGCCGTCCGGTTTACTGAACATTTGCAGAAAAGCGCTCCTAACTAAATAATATGGAACGGTCGCTAGAGATAGCAACCAGTGTGCTTGGTAATCCTGCTTTTGAAGTTTTACATACTTCATCGCCTTATCACATACACCTTACTTCGACAGCACTAAGCTTTCGTAAATTTCGGATAATAGACGTAAATTTCATGACATAAAAGTGAGTAGCAAAGTACGGTGCCTATTTGTTCATGTTAGATGGATAACACCAGCTGCGTCAACAACTTTGCTTGAACAATTGCCTACATAAATGAGATGCTGTTCGAGGAGGGTAAGTGTTTGTCTAATTTACTACCACAAAAAAACTAAAAATTCAAAAACCTTTGGCCTACTCAGTAATTTTGTATGTCTCTTAACTACATTGTGGGTGTTTTGAAGCAGATTTGCCTATGACTAACGAAGACATTAGGTTGTTCACTTGTTTTCAAATTCCGGTTTGTTTCTTTTTGCCAAAGAGGTAAATTTATATCATTATAATGGTTACGCGCCTTTATGCGGAAATTAGGTTTTTTTATACATAAGACTGGGCAGAGATGGCCCGTTTTTGCTGCTTTTTATTCGTGCTTCCAATGCTCCATTTTCAGGCTTTTTCAGTAGAGTGTTCGTTTTCTGGAATTGTATACGATGCGTATTCTTTATTTCTCCAATTACTTTCATAACATCCCTGTTTTATTTTTGGTACATTTTCGTTTTTCAAAATTTTGCTCGACCAATTACGCCAATTTACGATCACACAAGGAATATATGCTACTTCCGCAGGGCATGCTACTTGGTCGAAACGCAGGGCGTTACTCAGTTGCATATTTTCTCTATTTCTTATTCGCATTTTCAACGTTCCTTTCTGGCCTTGTGTATTTCGGACTTCGTGTCGTGCAGGGTAAGTACAAACTGCCGACTGTGATTTATTAACCTCATTTTGTAATAATGTTACGATTTCTCTCGTTCTTTTCGGTGGTTTTCAACAATCTATTCAATAAAATGATCTCCATTTATGGTATTGTAACGACTAAACGTTGTACTTCCGGAAGTTATCTATTTTTGTGGATATTTATGGTGTTGCACGACCTGCCCGTTCTGCCTAATTTGTCGCATTTCCAACGTTATTTGGAAATTTTCTTTTACTTTGTCCCGGTGCTATTGTAAGAACAGCATTTTTATTCTTTACGTTTTAATATTTGCAATTTTTCTAACTTCTCCTTGATCAATGATATGAATTAATGCCGCTGTAACCAACAAATGTTTTCTTCCGCTAGAAATGTTTTTCGGTCGAATCGAAGGCGTTATAGTGTTGAAGCATTTTCTCTATTTTAATTCGCTTTTCCAGCGTGCTTTTCCAGGTTATATCTAAGGTCTTTGTTTTTTGGAGGTGTAGAATATTCGTATTGTTGATTTATTCTGCACTCTTTCGTAAAAAATTTATTTTATTTTCCCTATTTGTTTTTCCAAATTTTCTTCTACATGTTATTCACATTTACGCTGTTAATACTAAACGTATTATTGCGCCAACTCTGTATTTTGTGCAACTTTAGGGGATTGCACGGTCCTTCGTAGGGTGTGTTAAGGGGGCCGGCGAAGGGGGGTGCTCGGGAAACAGTGCAACGCACTAAAACAACATACACGCCGAGTCGACCTTAGCTGACTGTCTACATAACAGCCCTTCTTATGCGCTGCCGTGTAACACGTTAGCAGCTCATTCCCATTCTGAGATGAAAGTTTTGAGGTCACTACCGGGAAGTAAGTATTGTTTGATAACCGGAATGAAAGTAGTCTTAGTATATTTTGCATAAATATTCCCGTTTATACATTTATACTTCTTAAGCCACGCCGCACCCTTCCTTCCAGAGAACACAAAGGTAAAAGGGTGGACGTATTTCCCTAGAGAGCCAATGGAAGATTCGCTCTAGGAGGGCGGCTACTAATAAATTTTACATGAGGACGCACCTCGCCTTAGTTGCTTTTCAGGTGATTTTCTTTCCAAAATCAAGTGTTTGGGAATGTACGTTTCTCTTAAACTTATAACTCGTTTGGTGGATTTTCTACACAGGATCCTTATTTTGTAACTTTCCGAGGTGATAGGGCCACAAACTTTCCGGTGTGGTGTATCACTTTTATAGTTGTGCAATAAAGACAGCACCAGAAAGCGTGGAGTCATTTTCCTTGGCATATTACACACGACATATGTTTCCATTACACTGCCTCTGACAAAATAATCTCAGATATGCTATTTAGAACGAAAATGTTTAGATATTCATTTCTCGTGTATTGCACTGACAACAATCGCTCTCGCACATCCTTCCCACTCGTGTTAAAAAGTATTACCCATACTTTTATTTCCTAAAACCTGGGCCCTAATTCTGTAAAACCGAAGGCCATAACCATGAACTCACACGGCATTTGCGTAAAAAAGCGTGTGCCCCTAGGCTAGGCAGCCCTGTGGGTGGCCTAAAAACTTCACAAAACTGGCAGAATGCTCCAGGGTGATGGCCTCGTCTTGGACCTAGAACGACGCTTGCAATAAAGACAATGATAGCCTAACACAAAGGAGTAATGACCAGAAGGCACCCTAAAAACATTCCAGGGTTTATCACTCGTTATTCGGCGTTCGCGTAGATCGGGCGCGATATGTGGGGTTCGCGCACGGCGTTTTTTGCATCTAAAGTCCTGCAGTGCGAGCCATGTAATTTATTTTGAAACAGACAGTTGATATTATCGACGACACCTCGCGAAAAAATAGTTCCGAATGGTATTTTTCTATTCGTTTCACAAAACGCCTTCGTACATATTTTTCAGAGTAGTTCTGATTTAGCACATGAGTTTGAGCCGTTATGTAAAACCACTCGCCTTCGAGAAGAGCCATGTATTGACAGCCGGCAGGAATTTTCATTTCCGTACAGCTCCATGGTTAATAAATTATGACATGGAAGAAATAGCCCAATCTATGTTATATGCATTGCTATATTTTCCCAATCGAGCATCACCGGGTACTAGTGCTAGTAGTATACAAACGGTGTTTTTATAAAAGAAGATAGGTTGTGGAACAGGTTACGAACTGCTTTATCTCCTTGCTCTACTTAGAAATTGGATGAAGGAAATACTTTCAATATTGCAGGATAAGGTGTGCACTAGGACGCAAGATGCTTTTTCGGTGCGGTTGATCTTTGGGGTATTCTGTTTTACTGTAATTTTTTACGAACCTTAGCGGACGCACACTTTGCCTAATGCGGGACACCCTAGATCTACCATGCGCTTTAATATGTTTGCAATTCTTTCACCTCGGAAATTGCGGTACAAGGCCTCTAAGCGTAGAATTCAATCTTTCTCCGCACCCAGACAACGGTAAGACGTACGTCGGTAAAGTCATTACACTGACGTTCCACAGACTACGCCAAGTTGAGGAAGGGGGTTTCGCTAATCAACGTGTCAAGGGGTTTCCCAGTGGTGTGTCCAAAAAGCTTTTCTAATGTTCTATCTTTCCGAAGTAGAAGCACTGTTTATGTATCCTTAATATCAGGCTTTGGAAGGCTATGTGCCTGCGTTCCTGTTTGTTGTGTTGATCTGTTTGCTTTTGTGTGAAGGCCATCTCGCTATATATTGTGAATAAGTTCAAACAATTCTTCAAAATCTTCAGCTTTTCCCTTTCCTTGTGATCTTAGCTTCGACGTCTCTAAGCTGTTGTTATGAACAAAAACCGATCACCCATTTTCACTGTTTCGACAGCCTCTGCATATAGCACTTCCCCTCAGACAACAACGGGATAATATCTTTTCTTTTTTATCGTTCGGATACCTTCTGCATCCATGACGCGATATTTTGAACCACCCGCTGCATTAAACTGTGCGCCTCTTTCTGATGTCGTGAAGCACGTTTACGAAGCGCGGCCACTAGCATGACCACTTACGTCTAAAAATCAAAATCAGAGAGCCGAAATTTGTGATACGGCGGAGCATACCCGCCTTTACCTTCCCACTTGGGTCGCTGCTCTGGCTATCCGTGCCAGAAGCTTCTCCTGGCTGCAAGGGGCCATAAAACCATTACACAAAATGTGTTTGATTCGAAAGATTTCGTGTATTAGTGCCCCCGGCGCTTTTCCGGAAGCAAACGATGACTTATTCACTGCAAAAAAGTCAATTTAAGCTAAAATTTTGATTCTCGCGCAAAAACGTGTGCTTTAACGACGTTTGCAATGACATCATAAGACCAGGTCTTTGAGCTAAACTTGGTGTAGAGAGGAGACTTGCTTACTGTTAGTCAAACTAGATGGCTGCACCACACTGGGGGAATCCGCTTGCTGCCTTTGGTCTGCTTGTGACCTTATTTATTCCTGGCTTGTTTTGTTCATGAATAAAATCGTCGCTTAGTGAAACATGGTGCTCGCTCGACAAATATGGTCACGCTTGACACCGTAGCTTGCGTCACTCGGGCAGTGCTGTCTGAAACAACCCCATGGCCCCGCAGTGCGGTGCATCGCGCTTAGTGCCTGCAGTACCAACAGAAGCTCGCATCGGTACTTCTAAGTTTACGTGCGGTATCGTAACTTGGAGTGTTTGTCCCACATTCTTACTGATTTATTAGGAATGTGCCAAAAATTTAGCGCAAATAGCTCTCGTTCGGCAAGCTTGTCAGTTCTGCCTCTGCGATTGGCCTCCGCCAATCGCAGAGCTGGCTGGTAGACATCATTGGTTGCGTTGCGGGAAATGCCTTAGTGGGTCACACGGCCATTCCCTTTTCTTCAAAATTATAGAGCTTATTTGAGCAATGTTTACATTAACAGTGGCGTCAGCATGATTCTAACGAGTCAATCTTTTGAATGAACCAAACTCGCATTTTTTCTTCATGGCCCCTTAAGCAATGAGCATCCGGAATACCACCGACTATGCCGAGCAGCCTAGCGCACGTCGCTTGTTCATGTACAACACCTACTACCTAAGCTCTATCCTGTCGTAGGTTCTTTTCTCTGAGTAGCCAAGGGGGGCCGCATTGGTAATAAAGTGGTTTCCCGAATTGTTGCGATGTGCGTCTTAGTATCTTTTGGGTATGCCTAGACATTGTCTTACGATTTTGTTTTTTGGAAAGCGATAGTGTTGGAAACACTAAGTTTACAGGACTGAACATGTGCTGCGTGCTACAATGAGGGCTCGTAAAATTAAAAGGTACGCTTTGATGCCGTGTAAATGTATTGTCAGAATACATTTGAAGTTTACGTACTTTAGCAGCTGATATTTGTTTTGCAAATTTATTCGTTGCATCGAATACTGAGCCTTCCAAAAATATGTTTTTATCGTCGGGACACTTCTCTCTTGAAAAGATCGTACATCAAACTGGAACATTTTTATGCTACCGGGCGTGAATAGTTGCTATATGTTTCTATAAAATATTTTTAATTTAATGTTTCCCCCTTGTAGTTTAAGATAGCGTTTACGTCCTGCATTTGGAAGCTGCATGGCCCCGGAGAATCGGTATTTTAAAGCTGGTGATTAACACCATCGGGTTTTGGTTACTTTTGAAAGCCTTATCAACACAAAAGAAGCCGCACAACGCTATCCAAACTGTGCTTTGTTAAAAAAATAAATGAATGAATTTAAATAGTGGTATTACGAGAACACACGCGTAATTAAATATTACAGGGCGTACGCAGGCACTCCTGACCTACATAGATACCA
The DNA here is from genome assembly GCA_013339765.2 of Haemaphysalis longicornis. Lineage (NCBI taxonomy): Eukaryota > Metazoa > Arthropoda > Arachnida > Ixodida > Ixodidae > Haemaphysalis > Haemaphysalis longicornis. Next base: position 96,987,483 of record CM023453.1, on the reverse strand, counting down.
ACGGCATATTTTGTGCTATTGTAATCGAATACCTGAGCCGTGGCCTTGCAGTGATTGTAATGACAATTTGAGGAATAGTCTTCGCGTTCCACGCAAAGGGGTCAGATATCAAATCTATAAATCTGAGTGTCATGCACTTATCTTTGTCCATTTTCTGATAAGAGCTGAAACATCAACTGAAGGCTTAATTACGCTGCCACAGCCACTGTCACTTTTGATTGCTGAATGTTGTTCTTTTTTGAAGTGTTCTTGCCAGGAACGAGGACATCTGCTGGGTGCACACAATACGCAATATTGTTTTATCATATAAAATTTTTCCCGGTCAAAACAATTCCATATTAGGTCGTATATAGAACTCGTTGGGATTCCACGATCCTTTAAAAAAGCGAAACAATTATCCAATATAAAAAAGATGAAAACCCAATCTCCAACATTTTCGGTTTTTCCTCCGGTGCCCTAACGTTCCTCGTGTCTAGAAATTCTCCTTTTAGGTGCACTTCACTGAATAAACAGCAATTTTATTTGCCGCATATATAGATTTCCCCTAATCTGCTCCGAGGGCTATTGATAAAACCTAAAGCTTGTGTGATTTATTGTCACAAATCGGTAGTTTGAAGCTTGAAACTGCGACGACACGTTCACATTGAGTCCTGAGAAGACTTTCCTAAATTATGTGGTACTGTTGTGTGTTTACTGGGTAATGTCGTATTACGGCCGCATGAAGGGCGTTGCTTTGAACTGCGTGAGTGGCGAAAACGGCGACCGGACTATGTGGAAAAGATCGAGGACGGTTCATCATCATCATCATCACCACCTGCCTATCTACGCCCACTGCAGGGCAAAGGCTTCTCCCATTATTCTCCAATTACCACGATCCTGTGCCAACTGCCACCATTTTATCCCCGCAAACTTCCTGATCTCATGTGCCCATTTAACCTTCTGCCACCCCCTCCAACGCTTGCCCTCTCTAGGGATACATTCTGTTACCCTTAATGACCAACGGTTATCTTGCCTTCGCATTACATGCCTTGCCCACGTCCATTTCTTCTACGACGGTTACGAGGATGTATACCCGCAACTGTTTCACGACGCAACTGTTTCACGTACCCGACAACACGCCCCCTCAGTAACAGATGCAGGTAATAGTAGCCCGACCTCTAGCCCTTCTTGGTACATGGCGTTACACAGGGCGTATTAAAAGTTTCTCCAAATGGACGTAAATGAGTGATTCTTTATAAACATTGGCCTTCATTGCTCCTATCCGCTACACCTATGAACAGATTACTGTACTTTGTTCTGCAGGTGAATTCGGCAAACACCCTGTGGTACCGGGGTCTTGCACCCGGCCGCGGTTCCCCAGAAGACACTGAGCCCCCTCGATCACCCTTTACTGGAGTCCCCGCTACGCCAAGGTACACCGCTCAGCCGATCCGGCTGCACACACGTCGCCCAGCCGAGTCCGCCATGTCCAATCCTCGCTCCTCTCGCGCCCACCTCCTCATCCTCAGCCGGCACATGTCCATTCCGTGGGATTGTCCCCCGCCACTATTGCCGGATTACCACACTCTCCCCCCCCTCCGAAGAAAAGGCCGACGCTGGCTGCCCTCGGCTGCAGTCGTCGGCACTCTCGACGGACTCCATGGCTCAGCCCGGATGGCAGTAGACCGGTGCCACAGGTGGCCTCCTAAGACCCGGGGTCCTTGCAGAAGGTCCAAACGTGGCAAGGTCCTGTCCGCGGGCCTTGCTCCGCGGGTCGCGTCGGCACTCTCGAGGGACTCCCACGGCTCAGCCCGGATGGCAGTAGACCGGTGCCACAGGTGGCCTCCTAAGACCCGGGGGTCCTTACAGAAGGTCCAAACGTGGCAAGGTCCTGTCCGCGGGCCTTGCTCCGCGGGGGTGGTGTCCGGCGCAGGTCGTCAGCAGCTGTCCGCCTCGAGCTCCTGCTTCATCTTGGCGAACTCCTCCTGGTCATGGAGCCATCGCCCTCGCCGAGCTTCTGGAGCTTCTCCCGCGAGGCGTCGAAGTCCGGCCGCGGAGGGGCCGGGGGAATGATCATCCCGGCGTAGTCCTCGCTCTCCTCCAGGGCGTCCATGGAGCCAGATGAACTCCTCGTGCTGCCGAAGCACAGAGAACTCCGGCTTCTGGAAGTCCGACAGCGTCGTCTTGGTGTGGACAGTGAACTTGACCTTGTCCCTCTCGCTGAGGGCATCCGAGATGTCCACCACCAGAGACTGGTCCGCCAGGTCGATCGTGTCTGACCGCATCCTCAGCGAGCTGTCGGTCACGTTTGCCGTGTCATCGCTGCCGTCCTGAAGAGTCATCATCACTGGGCGCTGGCCGGCACAGCGACGACGCAGTCCACCGAAATCACGCACGACCCAAAGCAGCGACCGCTCCGAGCCGGCCTCGCTGCTTCCTCCGTTCAAAAACGCCCACTCACCATGTCCTGTGCCACTGCATTCTGGGCGGGAAGAAGACCACAATGCCCTTCCCAGGAACCACGGCCGGCCCCACGTTGGGGTGCCAAATGTGGTACCGGGGTTCTTGCACCCGGCCGCGGTTCCCAGAAGGACACTGAGCCCCCTCGATCACACCTTTACTTGGAGTCCCGCTACGCCAAGGTGCACGTCAGCCGATCCGGCTGCACACACGTCGCCCAGCCGAGTCCGCCATTCTCCTCGCTCCTCTCGCGCCACCTCCTCATCCTCAGCCGGCACATGTCCAAGTCCCCCGACTATTGCCGGATTACCACAACCCTTATCGTATTTGTCACATTTCTGGGCATCTCCTCGCTTGAATATTATAAAATATATTCCAGACTTCTTCCTTGGTGTTTTTTTAATATCAAAAACTAGAAAAAGAACATTGAAACACTCGACACAGACGGGACGATCGTTTAACTCAGGAAAATTTGTGAAGAATATTTTGCTATGGTGACATCACACATCGTGCCACTTTACATCGGTCTAAAACGTTCTTCTTTCTGGACCGCACAAAGGAGTTTGTACGGGCACAAATATCCACATCTTTGGCAATTCAAAAGAACGTTTCGTATGACGTTGCTGCAAAGATTTTTATGTAAAAGCAGTCATCATTTTGTACTCAGAATCTATAGAAGATACGCGCAAAATACATTGCTGCGTTTGAATGGTTTTTTATAATCCTGCAATGAAAAAGCACGCAATATTCTTTTTTTTTCCTGTATGTCTTTTAACAAGGGCACAGACCTTCAAGAGATCTTAGTGTATGTCCAGAAATATTGAAGCTAAAGGCATGATATTTATATGTCGCTCATCGTACCCGGCAGGAGAAGAAGTCAAGAAATGGCCATGGCGAGAATACCGACTTCAATCTTCATGGTGATCACCCGAGGGACTGCAAGTTGCAGACACAGAATTTGATAGTAATTGCTTGTGACATATTCTTTGGAAGCATGTCACAAGAGCACTAACTTTTCTGGCGGTGCGCACAACTTTTTACGCGGCAAGCGAGATAACCAGAGAGAGCAAAAAGAAAACTTTTGTACATAAAGCTGCGTTTTTCTTATTAAAAAAAACAATAAACCCACCATACTGAACATAGCTTCATATATTTCAAAGGGTGTTAGGCATAGTACACGGAAAAAACCGCAAACCTACAATGTAAGTGAAAATTTTTTTCTGAGCATGAGGTCGGGGGTTCGATTACCCTGCCGCGGCGGCCGCTTTTCTGATGGAGTTAAAAAAGAAAAAACGCTCGTGTGCACAATATTTCGGCGGACGTTAACATCCCCAGGTGGTCAAAATATTTCGGAGCCCTCAACTACGGCGCGTCTCATCGCCTGCGTTGCGTCGGCTGCATTAAGACCCTACAATCAATCAATCAAAAAATGTTTTGCAATAACTTACACCCAGCAATTTGTACAGGGAATATTTTACAATCCGGTTGCACTGGTTAAAAATTTTCTATGGGATTGCCCTCCTTGGCTATACGGCGAATTCTACCCTGGTATTCAAGTCTTTAATTGTGCACATAATTGCTTTTCACGTAGGGACATTATGGTGCTTTCATATGGGTTGCCCTTTGTTCCGTCACAGCAAGCGAATTTTTTGCTTTGTAATGGCTGCACATCGAGTGTATATGCTGCTGGTTTTTTTTTGGTTGCGTACCGGAATGCTCCTACGTCTTTTATACATTTAGAGATCAAAACAATAAAATAACAACATTAAAGAAAAAAAATAATCACTTTATTCTGCATTTCGTGCTGCTTTTCAGTTGTTTCATTATGTGTCACTTGTGATAACAAATATAAAGATACTTGAGCTGGAAAAAATTTCTGTGCCAGTGTTTATGTGTGCGTGCGTGCGTGCGTGCGTGCGTGTGCGCGTGTGTGTGTGTGTGTGTGTGTGTGTGCGTGTGCGTGTACGTGTGCGTGTGCGTATGCGTATGCCTGTGCGTGTGAGTGTACGTGTATGCGTGTGTGGGCGTATGCGCGTTTTTGCGCGTGTGCGTGCGTGTGGGCGTGCGTGCGTGTGCATGCGCGTTTCCGCATGCGTGTGCGGGTGCGTGTGCGTGTGTGTATGTGTGCGTGTATGCGCGCGTGTGTGTGCGTGTGCGTGTGCCTGTGTGCGCGCATGCGTGCGTGTGTAGGCGTGTGTGTTATGTGTGTGTGTGTGTTTGTGTGTGTTGTGTGTATGTGTGTGTGTGTGCTTCCATGCTTCGTCCAAACATTTGTCAGGTCTTACAGACAACTTCAAGTGTTTCCGTTTTGAAGCGCGGAGTATAGGTGCCTATGCTAGCTCTTCGTCCTAACCGTGGTAGCCGTTAGGGTAATCGTATCAACGATTTGTGCCATCTGGCAAGATGAAAAGAGCGAAAGCAATCTGCTCCGGTGTATCAGCGGCGGACGTATGGGGAAAAAGCCGGGGGAGAAAATTCCGTAAAAGGAGGAAGAAAAGCGCAAAAGATAATACGGGTATTCGCACACTCCTTCCTGGGCACACTAACGGCGAGCTGACCATTTGACCAAAGCTGGAGACGTGATTACAATTAAAGCATGCGCTGTGCACGTAACAAACCGCTCGATAATCGACGGGCTATTTACTGGTGCAAAAAGACATCGCTCGTACAAGTGCCCTGGCATCTGTTCACCCGTCGACCGAGGTATATTTGCGGTAACCGCTCTGAAAATACTCCCCCGTGTACCCAATCTGCTTTTCTCCTGATTGCCTTATTACCCAGTTCATCCGCCTCACACTGCTTACAAAATTAATGTTCCTTACAACACATGCCCACGACAGCGATGCCAGTGGCGGGGTTCTTAGTCGAAATAGAAAATATTTCGAAAGTTAATCAGCGAAACAGGAGTTCTCAGATTTTACATTGAGAATGTTGTAACTGCCGGTTTGAATATTTGCCCCGCCCACCGCTAGTGGCATGTGTTGTGTTCTAAAGGCTGTGAAGTGCGAGCAAAACGCATGGTGAAGCTTGTGTTTGGCTTCACACAAAGTTGGCGCCATTCTTTGACACCTCTTGTTTTGCCGCAGAAACGAGTAGCTTGTGTGGATGTGGGGCAATGGTATATGGTGTTCCCAATGTAAGTCTAGGCCACTGAATTAGCCGCAAAGGGGCAGCTCGAACACCAGCACCCTGCATGATGCTAAAACAGCCTGAAGTGTAAAGAACGTCTAAATAGCTTTGTAATCACGTGATTAAAACCACCAAAAAAGCCTTCTTTAGGGTTGCTGGACTAAGCCTTCCCCGAAAGCAAAGGGAACAGAGTGGCCATTTCTTACACCGGGTCACTTGCAAATTTGTTCGACTTTTGGTGTTGTGCCTTCCTTTGTAGCGTAGATTCCAAAGACGTGACAATTGTAGGCTCCTGCTATGCAGTCTAAAAAAGCTGACGGACACGTTGTATTGATACTAGCTATTTTAAAACAAGCAACGTTAAAACTCGATATGATGAGAAGAAAGTACAGATCTTGTGCATTTTTTAGTGTTCACCTTCTGTCAGATGGTGTCCTATTGTTTTGTTTTTATGAGGACGGCAATGAAGTGCTTTGATCTTATTATCTTCCTCGCGCCTTGGGCAAATGCGTGAATTCTGCTACCGAAATGGAAGCCAGTTAGGTAAAAAGGTTTCAATTTATCGTCTGAGCAGCAGACGGCACTAAACAATTTGAGGGGGTAGATGTATTGACCTCTTTCTCGGAGATAAAAATTTGGGAGGTTAAAGGTTTCTTTTATCATAGATAAAGTTACCGTTTGAACATGGTTAAGTACAGTTTGATGACGGCTCTTTAAAAATTGAGACCTTGAAAAATATACTCCGCTTTTTTTAGTTAACCGATTTTTGAAAGGAAAACTTTGACAGAAAAAAACCTACATACCTCAATGGGTCCCTAATCTCTTAACTTTACACTTGCCCATGGAAAATATAAAAAACGTAAGTATACAGTCCAAAGTCGACATAACGAACTACGCGGGACCACCGCAAAATCTTTCGTTATTTTTAAATATTGTAATAAAAAGGGGCGGTTATAATCCATGGTCTAAACTAGGAAATAAAATGATGTTGGGCTCACTACAAATCTGTGTTATGTAAAGAAAATGTGTTTTTTTCTTCTGGTAAGTGCAGATTGCTCGATCCTCTGGAAATGCCTCCACATATTCCAGCTTGCACAATACCTCATCGGGTACGTGTTTGCACCGAGCAGTGAAAGTGCTGGCTTTGTTTATATGCACTAAAACGCCAATATTCGGCACAATCTCATCTTCTGTGTTGGGTGAACCACAGGCGTTTTCCTTCCTATCGTCATCACTAAAGATAATGACTGCTCTCTTTACACGTTTGCTATGTAGCTAGCTGCAGCGTCGTGCAAGATCTCTGGATATTGCACGACCTTCACAGTAAAATCACCCACAACAAATGCTCACCTGCCCGCCCACGTGATCAGCCTGACGAACGATCGACCGGCTATTGACACCCAAAACAACGACAGAAAAAAGCGGCAAACAAGGCTTGGCCTGCTAGGCTACTTACAATGAACCACAGCTTTGTGGTGGCGCAAGGTGTTGGCACTCGACATGGTTATGATGAGAGCTACTGCACTCTGAGAATACACCAAGAAACGGCTGTATCTGTTTCACGCAAGAGTTGCAGCGTTGTTAGTTTTGACCGATTTCGTAATACTCAGTTTCCTCGATTAGAATTAAGAAAAACGTTACTGTCCTCATTTTGAAATATCCGCAGTATTTAAATTCGTAGTTCCGAAATATTTTGCACTATAAATATAGGCAACCTGGCGCGGACTCCTAAAATATTTGTAAATTTGAGAAATTCGTTACTGTGGGGTTTCTTCTAACGATATTTGACTGTAACAAAACACACCTAGATTGGAAAGCCATGTACACACACTGATCTCTTGACAAATATTGCTTCAAGAGTGACATGACATTATCATTTCCAGATAATATTTCCAGTGCTAGAATAAGTTCTGTTATGCGTAGGCAACTCTCACCTCCTGGAGAACAACGCTTGCGTTTTACCAGCGTTGGGCTCTAAACAAAAACCTAAGGCGAAGATATCTACGTCATCACAAGACATGTGACCTGTAAAAAATCGTGTATTGGTGCCGTGTCTGAAAATATAATGATATTAGAAGTAAATATAAAAATAAAATCTTTTTCAAAGCCTCAATTACACCAAATAGCGGATGTTTAAAGAAATTTTCTAAAAAAAAATTCCCCGCATATCCCCGAGGGGAAGAATGTGAAAGTGCGAATGCACGAGTTGAATTTGCGTGGTTCGGTAATGTTCGCGAAAGAGAGATCACACACACACACACACACACGCACAACTACAAAGAAAGAAAGATGCATTTATTCACAGACACCTATTTGTGTTGTCGTTGTACTTGATTGCTAGAGCGGATCTCAGCTTTGAAATTTCGTGTCAGTACTCCTTTAAGCGGGTGCATTAGCCCTTCTCACGCCCGATTCCTGGCCAATCCCCCACTCCTGGCCAGGCAGCGCGCGCCCATCTCCCCCCGTTGCTAGGGAAGACGAGGAGCGCGCGCACCCGCAGCTGTTGCTATGCGGACTACGGCGGCGGACGATTCAGGCTCGCTTAAGAAGTGCATTCGCACTTAAAAACGAAGGCCTCCACACGCGGTCCCTGCAAACAAGAGACGTTCGGCATACCAGGCATTGGCCCTCATTAGAGGCAACAATGAGTTATAGCATTGTTACCGTGCTAACTGAGGAGGAAATAACGGAAACGTCTATCTGCCGCTTTTTTATCGCACACCTGTTTAGCCGCAGAAGTTCCGAAAATTCTTCTGTCCGGACTTCATCCTGCCTGTGCCTGGAGAGCCAATTGTTTTTTCTGAGGGTACCACGGCCTTTTGATGTTTCGGTAAAGAGTAAAGGTTTTATTTTCAGTAACGGCATATGCCCTTTCATGCGCACATGCCATTCGGCTTAGAAAAAAAACGTTAATTTGTGGCGATGTTCCCTGAAGGGGAATATTTTATTGCGCAGCACAATGGCGGCCGGAACTCTGGTTTGGCGAGACGGCGACGGTGTTGTAAACGACTTGGGAAGACAGAAAGAAAATGGCAGACGAAATTGGGGCTGTGTGAGTGGTAGGGCACAAAACTGTAAAGGGTTCGGCATTAAGCGGAATCCGGATGATACGCTCATCAGCACCGAAGCTTGGTGAAAGTGTGAAGGTGAGGCAAGACAAGCTCCTTGAGGTGTGGCTCATTCGAACCATGTGATATTTGCGCTGGAGGTTCAGACGGGGTTTACAACATACTCACGTGATCACTTCCCGAGACACAGCAGCTATGCCCTATGACCGACAACGGTGCAGTCTCCGCTGCACACAAATTTCGCATTAGGCAGTATTCATCATGAGCCGTTTCTTTTACGGTTTAATTTCTCGCCATCAGTAAAGGTGAGCAATGGGGCACGTCCTGACGGAGAACTTGTGTTCAACCTTAGAAAAAACTCGATTTACACATTATATGCCTTCATACGTCACAAGGCACGTTTAAGGTTTTAGGATTTTTTACCATTTGTAGTGTGGTTATGAAAATTATCGACATGTTTCGCGTACGGGGACACCTGTTTGAAAATAAAAAAAATACCTGTAAAGGCATCCGTAAAAAATCTTCCAGTGCTTTACAGCCCAGTGGCATTATTACGGGTGTGCCGGGGTAAATAAGTCTCTCAAAGACAAGAAAACCACAATCTCCTTGTCAGATATGAATATTCCCTACTTCGCGGATCAAGAAATTCGTAACAACAGTCCATCTTTTTTCTCAAAGCTCATGTGCATGATAATATGCGGTATAGGTTCATTATGAGGCACAAACGCAACAAGTGTACGTGGTAACCCTCGAAATACCGCTACACAAATACGTGTCGTGATAATGGGTGTCCGCTTATCCAGCAATAAGAACCAGTTTAAAAATTTTTTCTTACTCACCCATCCCTCTTTTCTTCCTCCCTTCAACAATTAGTGACCTAAACGCCTTCCGAAACGATGGTGTCGTCATCAAAAAACACGAACACTTTGCAAAGGAACTTGTGGAATGTTTTGTGGGTGTAACAAAAATAAGATTTTATTTGGTCGCGGTCAATCTCCCGGTAATAGTAAAGAAATGTCCTTTTATTTATGCGATAATTATGTCCACTTTGGTGTTTATATTATCTGTTTTTATTTTGTTAGTGCAACTGCTTTTGAACGCAGAGTTTCCTTTGGACTAAACCATTTTGTTATATATTATAAAAAAATCATTTATATGCTTTACCCTTGTAAGATGCGTGAGTGTACCATGTGGTGATGTTGTTCCACACTATGTAATGCCCGGGAGTGCCTTGAGGGTAATGAAAATGAAAGAACATTTCCCCTGCAGTGCTTTATATTAAGTGCAATGCACTTCTTAAGCGACCCTGAACCTGCGTCCACCGGCGATGTCCGCGCACGTGGAGATGGGCGCGCGCAGCCTGGCCGCTGACATAGCACATACCCACGTGGGAGATTGGCCAGGAATCTCCTCGTCTTCCTTGGCAACGGGGGGAGATGGGCGCGCGCTGCCTGGCCGCTGACATGGCACATACCCACGTGGGGGATTGGCCAAGAATCGGGCGTGAGAAGGGCTAATGCACCTGCTTAAAGGAGTACTGACACGAAATTTCAAAGCTGAGATCCGCTCTAGCAATCAAGTACAACGACAACACAAATAGGTGTCTGTGAATAAATCCATCTTTCTTTCTTTGTAGTTGTGTGTGTGTGTGTGAGATCTCTCTTTCGCGAACATTACCGAACCGCGTGAATTCAACTCGTGCATTCGCACTTTCACATTCTTCCCCTCGGGGAAATGCGGGGAATTTTTTCTGTTTCGTAAAACAATGTAGAAGAAACTGCACTTCTCAGCTACAAAATATTGGCGATTCGAACTGAATACGAGCCAAGATATCCGCAAATCCTTTCTTCCCGCCAATATCGTGGCGGTGACACAGCTGCCCTCACTCTTGTATTTAGAAGTTGCGTTTCGGTTGCAAGTCCTTGTGTACCGTTATCAATTCGACATACTCTACTGCGGCAATCACTACAATTCAATTTTCGCCAGAAGCGGGACCTCGTCGGGTCTGTCGTGAAGCCCCAGAAGGTGTCCGAGAAAACAGCGGAAAAATGCAGCAGAGCGCCTGTATAGAGAAGTAATCAAATGAATACTGCATGTTCATTCCTAATAACGCAAAGAAAAACCCACACTTCACGAAAGGTACAGGAAGTTTTAAGGACAGCATAATAAAAACAAAACTTCGAATCAGTTGGGCGTAAATTTAAAACACACCTTCTAAATTCACTTCGGCTCTACTGTCCCAGCAAAAATACCATGCTTAAAAGAGCAAGAAAAAGTGCGTTTCTTTTGCTTGAACGAGCCCTAGTAGCTTTATTGGAAATGAAAGCCGAATATTCCGGTATCTGAAGCTATTCTTTAATCTGTATACACTCCCTCTTGGAGGAGAATTAAAAAAAACCTCATTTGAAAAAGAGGGCTAGGGAAGAATGGGGGAATTGTGCCCAGATAGTTTTAAATTCTACGGTGACATCGTCCGATTAAACTAGTTACTCTGACCGCTACGCAGATTTCTATTGACGCCTGTACTCGAGAAACGTTTGCAGCAGGGTAAAAAACTAAAATATTCGAGATTACGTTGAACGAAAATTTTTCAATCACCTTTCAAGATAGCGAATAAATTTTCGAAGTTACAGAGTACTATAACTACCACAGCCGAATTGTAAGGAGTAATCCAAATCATGGTAGTGTACATGAGAATAAATTTTTCTGAATATGCCCATTTGGTAACAATTGTGAAATGCTTGTTTTATTATACATTTTTTACTAAAAATGCGGGTCTATAAATGCAGTGTTCCACTGATGGAATATTAAGCAGAAGCTTGCAGTCTCGCTCCTGAGTTCCCTGAAAGGTAAGTTAGATTAGCCCAATCAACCCCGAAAAGATGAAGGCTATAGGCAACACCTGATAAAAGAAGAGCATGGTGTGCTCAGAATGAAGCGCAACAAGCAGCATTGAGCTGAGCATGCAACATGGATTCGGGGGAATAGGTGGAGGATATCTTTAACCAACTGGTTACTGTGTGGTGCCAAACACAAAAAAAAGAGCAAAGATTCGACGCTGCACAAGCGTTGGCCTAATGTGTGACGCGTGACACGTGAATGTGACGGCAAGTGTGTAGGACAGGTGCCTGCGGCCGCTCAGATATCTAATTCGGGAAAGCTTTGTGTGTGACGTCCCCAGTCCGCCCGCTGACATATTTATGCCTAAATATTAAAAATCAAAAGAGAAGAAAGAGAATCAAGTACGAAGTAGCAGTGACGATGTTAGATGAACTTCGCCAGTCATTGGTGCTTGTAAGCAGGTCTTCTGAGCCCTAAAAATTTTATTTGTCGTTTAAAGCAATATTATTAGGAGAGCTTTCTTCTAGTGGGCTAGAATACTACAGAAACCGCAGCGAGAACTTTGTTAACACATTACAGACGTTGTTGTTTATCCTTAAAACAAAGTTTTCCCCCTTCGAGTTAAAACAAATCAGGGCAACTTGAACTAGTTGGGCAGAGCCGAGCAGGGTATCCCCCGAGCTTCTTCCGCAATTCGCAGCGGATTCCTTGAAAGAAACAGAAAGAGCAAGTCTATGCGCGTTAGTCGTAGTGGGAGAGGGAACCCATTGCCCCCGCCCTTAATGGCTGTCGAGACGTCGTCGCTGCCGACTGAGTCACGCCTCCTTACGTCGCCTCCCTCCGATATACCCAGGTCTTCCCCGTCTCAATAACCGCGTACCAGAATTCCTATGCTAAACTGACTAAACACGTAACGTGGGCAACATCACGGGCTCCATTGATTGATTGAAGGGTTTAACGCGCCGAAGCAACACACGCGATGAGGCTCGCCCTAGTGGAGGGCTTCGGAATATTGTTTGACAACCGTGAGATCTTTAACGTGTGGGGAAAGATCGTACAAACGGTTGTCTTTGCTCTACGCCTCAATCCGAAAAGCGACGGCCGGTGCCCGGAATTGATCCCGCGTCCACGTGCTCAGTAGTATAATGCCTTAGACAATGATACACAGCGGCGGGAACAGAACGGACTCGGGTTAAGCGGGTGTTGCAGGGGGGGGGGGGGGACGGTTGAAGCAGCAGTCACGCACCTCTCCGCTCTGCTGAAGGCGACGATTATTACGGAGGTACCCCTTCACGGGGAGCAAGCCCATGCGCAAGCATGAAGGACGGCGGGTGCTCCTCCCGAGGTGAGCGCTCACGTCCGCTGACTATTTTTTACGCTAAATATACTGCACGAAGGTCTTGCCGGGTGGCTGCCACCGGGAGCTTTTAGTAGCGAAGCCTCTTAGGGGCTGGGGCTTTTGGCGTCTCCTGTTTTTGTTATAATTTCTGTCGCAGTCATCGCCGTCTTATAGTCACGCTTCTAAAAGAGCGGGAAACTATTTCACGCCTTAAGATAGAACGTAGCGATTACTAAAACACACCGGGACACTGGTTTACGCCCCGCGCTAGCGACCTTCGCGCTTGAAAGACAAAAGACTTTTACAACAAAGCTATATACCTCTCTCTCCCAACGGTTTCATCTCCGTTTGCAAAAGCACCAAGGCGCAAAGAATACACTTACACATTGCATGCTCCGCCCCTCCCCAGATTTCCCATTAGTAAAGATGATCCTGAATTTTTTCGCGTGCTTTTGTTTGTCGTAGACAGACCAATCTCACGTTTACAGAGCCCTTCTGCTAAAACCGTGATTATTTCCCTCGTGCTATTTCTATAACTCATGGTTAGAACGAACAATACTGAAAGCAGTTTGTGGTCCGCACCCTTAGCTCATATTTCACTTCTCTGCGCAGTTTGAAGGCTTGCGGAAGAATAATTCCAACAGACGTGTACTCTGTAGCTGAGTCATTTTCTTTAATTTCTTGCCACTTACCCTTTTAACTATGGAAGTTCACTCTACTCTCCCTGCCATTGTAGCAGTGTGTTCGTGAGCCGAGTACTATTACAGCAGTTTAAAGACTCTGCCTGAAAAATCGCTTAAACTTCACACTAAAACAGCGACCCTAATATTTCGCTGCTCGAGTTACGATTACTATGAGAGAAAAGAATACATTCCTGATTGTAAACTGTAGTCTAATGCCGCACGGCGGAACATCGCTAGGTTTCACAGTGAGAACGATGGGTTCATAGACCAAGCAAATCATTTATTCGAGAAGCCTCGCTCATTTTAGTTCTTTAGGTACTTGGTTGACTAAAAATTCTTTTTCTTGCTTCGAGTCACAGCATTTGCCCCCGGCAGCAGCTTCTCAAAGAGGGCCCGCTTCAGTGATGTACATTCAAGCTTCAAAACATTTTGCACCGAGGCAATAATATTATGAGGTCGTCCTAATAGCACAAACACCAGAATAACTGAAGAAACTGTCGACATTGGTTGGAGATCACGAGTCTTTTTTATTGCATCTTCAGGTCGTATGCCGTTACTTGGGGCACCTATTTATTATAACAATACGTGCCGTGAGTACTTTTTAAATAGGTGCCGGTTGACCACTTTTCGGTGAACGTCTCAAAGTATCGGGTTTGCAACACAGTCAGTTTGTTAGTGCAACGGTAGTCAACATTCAAGTGAAGCCTTATGCCAAGGCACGCAGCTTCACACCTACATTAAAACACGACTGAGGACGTTCAGCCTCACAGTGGGGTAATGCCTAAGCTTCGAACCCTGGCCTAACTGCTAGTCCTGTTTGTGTGCAGCACATCAAGCCTTTCAGAAAACATAAAAATATATGCGGTATGCTTTACGCACAAGGGTACCACACCTTACTCAAGGTACACAAAGTTACGCTATTTTCTGCTACCAAAAAATGAAGGAAGCTCACACTGACGCGTACGGCTTTAAAGTAGTGAAGCTTAAACACAATTTTCACGACCATCGCAAAGTTTTACGTCAACGATTGCAGCCGATTTGCTACTTCTTCGCTACGACCTCTGCCGCTACGACCTCTGCTCCATCATTGTAGCTATAACTGGGAGCTTCCTTTTTTTTTGGAAGGGAAAATCTATTGATATTTATCTTGGAAGAGCGTACGCTATGAGGTGTATTTCTCATTTCGAGCAAGTTTTTTTACGCATATGGCGAACGCCTTCGTTTTTTTGGCCGGTCATTTCTAATCTCCTTAACTGGGTTTGCTTGGCTTGCAAACGCGCGTCGCGTACGCCGGGCGGTCGTCGCGAGGCACGCAGGCACGAACGCTCGGCATTTCCTTGGTTTTGTTACCTGCCGGGTGGTTGCCGCAATGCTTGAACTCGCCTGCACGCCCTCGGAAATTTCTTGGTATTTTAATTGCGGACAGAAAAATATTGCATTTTGCTAAACGAATTCGCTGTTAAAAATACATTACAGATATTATCGCACAATAAAGGTAGATTATGGCAATTTTTGAAAGATGAAAACTGTTCCTTCTTGAAAGATGAAACACAGACTGAGGCAAACAATAGTTGTTTATTTAGCAGTACAGTTCCATAACAGGGACATCACTTTTGAAGTGAGGGTGCACTGAGCATTGCGTTAAGCCACTTTCAGCTTCTAGCCACACATGGACTCAACGCAGTCTGGGGGAATAGGTGCCCTCTCCTGCTCGTTGGGTGCGGCGGCTTCGGAGCGTTCAATGGCTGCGCTATTGGGTCCCATACGGCGAATAGCTTCCACTGTAGTTTCTAAACATGGCGAACAGAATGGAGAGCATGGCATCAGTAAACATTTTGTTATGCGCGACTCACAACCGAATAATGAACATGATAAGGCGCTTACAGGGTAACTACTCGAGAACACCACCAGCACAAAAATAACTGATGGTGTAGGCCTATTTGATATCCGCTAACCTGCAGTAGTTTAAAAGGTCCTATTTTCTTCGTAAACTGTAGAGTGGTTTTTGTTTTAAATTTTGATACCGGTAAAACATATTTTGTTCTGTTTAGTTTGACTACAAGCTGCTGTTATATTTCAAGACGACCCAATAGCACTAAAGCTCCTTGCATCGAAAGAGCTTTTTGCAACATCAAAGAGCTGTTTTGGGACAGAAATCTAGCATTTCCTTAGGAAATTGCCTAGGAAATATCCTCTCTAATTTACAGTTGTTTTAGGTGGGTGGTATCAGACCTTATCAGGTTTGCGCCCTAAATTTTTAAAAACAAACATGTTTGATACCCAGCGCAAAAGCCAAGCCGTACCTTGCACACAATAGAGCAATAATATGGTTTCAATCGGCGTGCGACACACAATTCACAGAGAAAACAGACACACCATAGAAAAGCCTTGTTGGGTAGCTGATGAAATCTTTGGTTATTGTGTTTCGATATGCTACTCGGTAACATATTCTGGCCAATGGCTAACTCAAAGCCCAAATCCTGCTTCATTGATATATCAGCCACCCATAGGACGTAATGAAATATTTCCTTTGTTTATGTATTCAGACTACCAAATCACTTTTATGATTATTCGATATTATGCGCATCAGGCAATACCTAATTGGCCATTTTTGACGCACCCGAAGGCAAACTTTTAATCTCACCATTTCGAAGCACCAGGACGTGTTCAGGCCCCAAAATTGCAACTACGTATTTGAAACTATTTTTTATTGTGCACTATGCTTGGATTAGCGCTAAGAGATATTCTTAACAGTTTTATCTGAAGCATTTGAAAGCCTAGGAGTGAAAGTAATCATACCTTTTTCTGTGAACCTTCTTACCTGACACGAGGAGAAGACCTGAAATGGCAAGCACAAGAAGCACGACTTGAAACTTCATGGTTGTAGTCTGTAAAAACAGGAAGGCTTGGGACCAAAATGTAAGCAAAAACGTATTACATCACATGCGTCGGCCATTACAGCATCGCAGTATATTTTCGCAGGTACTGAATTTTTACTGCAAACAACTCCATAGAAGTAGCCGAAAATGAGACAAAGCCGCTGAATCATTGTTGTCGTGGTGGTGTTCTTCAGATGATTTTATTAATTTATTTACGTTTTACTAACGACTGTTTAATTAAATGATCACCCTTAGGTTTGGCTAGGATACACGGAACAAATCAAACATGCATAATAAAACTGCGTTAAAAACAATTTTGTATATTCAGTTGACAGCCGGTACTGTGGTGAGTGTTTTGCACTCTTTCTCCACATGTCCGTCCTTCGAGAATCTAGTATCAATGCCTACCTTGAAATAGTGCGAATGTTGCACTGCTTGGGAATCATTTGTGCCAGCACGTTGTTGTTTCTGTTGAATTCGTGCAGTTCGTTAGTTTTCCGGAACGTGTTCACCAGTTCAGTACCTATTTGCATATTTCCCGCTTCGAAACATCTGCCTTTTAAGAAAACGGTATAGGGTTTGCCCTCGTGTGCACCCTGCTACAAAAGACTATATACATTCTCTCGTTCTATTGTAAAAACAAGGCTAAAATGGCGAGAAGGAAATAGATTTTTCTTTGCTTTTACCCTTGCATGCGGGTTTGGGTTTTCCCCCCCTGGCTATCGAGTGTGATAGCAAAAGTAGGGAAACTTCGGCTTGATTGGCGCTGTCTGCCTCCACGCCTTTGTCGGCGGGGTAAGCCAATTTGCATGAGCGCTCCTACTCTAGAGTGGGCATCTTTACTTCGTTCTCTCCTTCTGGCTATAATATCTCGATGGGGTCAAGCGGTTAGTGCGACATAAGAGGAAAGTGCGCTGCGAAGCTGGTGTGCAGCTTTACGCACGGAGCGCCAGTGTATTTTCAATTCCTTAAAAGCACGGGAATGCAGCTGCCCAAAATGACATCCCGTAGTAGATGAGAAAGCTGGGAGAGTTTTGGTGCTTTTTATTCGCTGACCGCCATCATCTTAGTCTCACAGCACCATTTCTTCCATCACAGATGCTCAAGGCTAAGTAGCCAGCGGCTGAGCAGCTACGTCAAGATGCGCTCTGCCCAGTAATAGGTTTTCCGTAGATTTCCAGGTGGACTGTGCGGAACAAAGAAGATTTTAGAATTCAGCGTTCGCTTTTGCTGGACGTCTACCGTATTCAGGTACAAAAGTGTTGCATGTAGCCGTTGTTTGTTGTGCCCCCCGACCAACGCAGGCAGTTTTCATTTCTTATGCGCCTCAATTCATGTGTTTTTATGTCAATTTCTTCGGAGCACTATCTTGCTATTACTTGTAATTCGTATCACACACTGCTTCTCGGGTAGACAAAATGTTTTTATTCATTAGACAAAGCATGAAGGGTCACAATCTAGGCCACGTACTTGCTTCCGTTCTTCTAAACGTCAAAACACAAGAGTTGCTGCCGCCAGGCAATGTAACACTTTGTCTTATCTCCAATCCAACTCTCCATATTGTTATCCTACCCTTTCCTTCATCATATGACGAAGGCATGTTCAAGTTCGCTGAACTCTAATAATTATACTTTCTTCGCATTGGTTGGAGGCAACCTGCCAGGAACTGTCGCGTCTATTGTTCCTGGAACAGCTCAGAGCAATAGACACGATCGACAACAGGCACCTTGAGCATCTATTTATTTACGTCTTTCTGGCCTAACGAAGTGGTTCTTAGTTGTTAGCCGCGAAATCATTCTCATTTTTTTTACTTTATAATGCTAGTATATTTATACATTTGAATTATTTTTAGCTATTTCTAATTCGTTTTGCCTCACGAGCTACATCGAGAGGCATAACGAATGTCCCCCATTTTTTTGCAAGAGAAAGGTGTTCCCTCCTGTTGGACTTGGTGAAGAGGTCTGTTAAATTTTATGCGGGCGGTTTAATCACTTTGGAGACAGGCTTACAGACCAACATTTTCGCGTTTAAGTAGCCCAAAAAACACCGTCATTCTTTAAAAAGTTTGAAAGGTAAAATTGTGGGTGTTTTTTTTCGAGCTACACAATTCTCTTAGGTTAACAAATTCCTTTGAAGTCGACAAAGTTACCAATGAATCCTCAGTGTTTGCTGACCAAAACTTATTTGTTAAGAACTCAAGTATTAGGTATATTTATTAACGTCTGTGAGATAAACAATTCCTTTATTTCTATTGTAAAAAAGGCTAAAAAAACATCCTATTTGTTCAATACATCTTTAGTGTCTCATTTAAATACGGCTGAAATCTGCCCAACTTCTAATCATGTGTTGTCGCCGTCGGCCAAACCTTTTATAAAAAAGTGGATTTCACAACAATATGTTGAACTCGAAGAAATGTTTTGCAAGCGAAATTTCCTTTAAAATTGAAAAACTCACCTTTAAAGTGCTGGGTGTCTAGATTCACCAGTAAGTAGTGAAGAAAAACCTCTGAAAATGTTTCCGAATCGGCTGAGCTTATATTGTCCCTCTTGAAAGGACACGTCACCATTAAAAATTTCCAATGATTGGTCGTATGGCAAGAGTTCAGGGATTCTGAAATAAAATTGCTGTAAAAAACTTACTAATTGAAACATCAGTTTTTTTTTTGTGCAGCTGTGTACTCGTTATCAACAAAGTTGATGTTTCAATTTAGATATGGTATTCCAAGTGACAGCTTGCAGTTTGTCCCTGAAAATCTCAGAGTTCTAGCTTTAATTTGCTCGTTTTCACCCATGACTTCACTGACAAATTAAATACATGTAGAGGCTGCTTTTGAAAACTGAGGTAACTAGACTATGACCTATGCAAAAAGTATTTCTTTTGATGATATCTACCTTGAGCGTGAGCCGCCCCATATTCTTACTCCCAACAACACACTAAACTTGAAGCCCTTCAGCTGACCCAAATGGGCATGAAAGCGAGATATGTAAAAGTTTAGACATCAACAATTTTGTGCATACTCGAGTATGGGACAAGATAGAGTGAGCTTCTGCAGTATTCGGCAGAAAACATCCCACAAATGATTATGTGCTACAGGGGAGTACGTTATAGGTTCACCAACAAATATACCTTCAAGTGAAAGTTCACAGCTAGGGGGTATTATTTCTGGTAAATTGGCCTGGCCGCACGAAGAATCTTCAGTTTATAATAAACTAGCAATATTAGTACAAAACGTAACATCGGATCTATGGGTTTTACTACAATTGAGGAAACACGCAGGCAATGAGGCTATCCGCACAGACGGGTAGAGGAAATGGAGTATTGAGTATCCATCCATTTTAAACGGTTGAAGCCCATTCGCCTAAACAGACCATTTTCCATATATACAGCCGATCTTTGAACCAACAGGGAAATATATTTAGGAGCCATCAAAATAATGGGGGACCCCAGAAAGCAAGAATGGCGACACGATTCATTCGAAATTCCTCTCATTCGGGCTGCAAGGCGGCGCCCCTCCAACATGACGGCTCGGAAACGCAGGCCTTCGCGCAAACCTGAACGTCCTCGTGGAGATTTTGTAAATTCGGGAAGTGGTTATTCATGTAGCACTGGACAAGGCGTACAAAGCTTGGAACCCTGCGGTATAAGAGCATAAAATCTTCTGAATCATGCGGTAGTGGCGTACGCGGTAGAATCTCTTGAAACATCGCAGTATTAGCATACGCTGCACAATGTGCTCGTACAATTTGCGTCCAGGTAAGTTGCACTGTGCCATAAAACAATATTGAAGAGTTTTTTTTTACATCTGTATATGGATAGCCTTTGAAGCTCTTTCTCACAAAGCTGTTTCGTAATCACGTTGTAATTATGAGCAGATTTCATTTCTCGTGAGCATTGAAATTAATCATTAACAAGGAGTGCACAGATATGCAGGCGCAAAAGTTATTTTACATTTTTTGATCTGGGGAATGGGGCCTACTCAACACTTATCTACTCAAAATGCACGTGAATCTGATTACAGGTAACAGTTGAGACGCAAACTAGTCGTGAATGACCTGCGAAGTTGTTTTATCTGCGTGCTTATGGCGCAGAGATTGAGGTGCTTTTTCTTAATAATTTCCACAATACTATGTCTGGAGCTTTAGGCGCGCGTGAATTTTCCCGATTTCTTGCTCCCACACATAAACAATACTTATGACCACAGCCATGCCAGCTTAGGTAAAGACCAACAACAATGAAATTGTTCTTTGACCAAATTTGATCGAAATGAGTAGTCTAGGTTCCTAAAATCACCATGGCGAACTCCTAAGCTTCGTAATCACAGAACACACTAGCTAACATCGTTCGAATTAGCCCCGTGCAGACGATGTTTGCACCTGGTGGAGAGTCGCCGATACAACTTCCGAGCGGCCTGCCACAGAGGCTGGGGAACCGGTCCCGTGGAGCTCGCGCTACTCCGAGATTTTCACAGCGCTTCGCCGGAAGCAAGGGCGCGTTCACATAGGATTTCTCTGCTCCATTACCGGGCTGTACCACCGTCGCCATCACATCTTCAAAGTAACCGCATAGGTTACAATACCCGCCTTTTCCGTCAGTGCAATAAAAGAGATTCGAAGAATGCGAACTATTCACACGCTTGGGAACGTTCTGGAGCAAAACTGTTTTTACTTGAAAATAATATTTTTTCTTGAAAAATAGCGTGACACGCACACTTGCCTTATTTTGCCATTTCTATTATATATATCACAGAAAAAAAAGGATATTTTAAAAATTCTTGACCATTTCCACTTCCACGTCCAATATTTTTCCTAATTCGGCTGGCCGAACGCTACATCTATCCCTAAAAACTTTCTAAAAAATTGAAGACCTAACTGGAGTTGATTTACACGTACGTATACACATTAGTGTGACTTTTGCCGCGCTGGCAAAGTCAACTAAATCAGCTTTGCTCGTGGTAACAAATACATCCGCACAAATTCCCGCCAATGTCTTCGCAAAGTGCGAAAGCTAACAAAACTACTCATCTTATAAACAATATACTTGATTTTTTCACTTCCCAAATGAAGTATTTACTTTTTTAAGTATTTGAAATATTTTGAAGTATTCGGACTAAAGTAACTTTTTTCCGGGCAATAGTGCATCACATAACTGGGGAAGCTGCCTTATAGTTTTAAATCATTTTATATTTCGATTCTCGAAACGCAGCAACGCGAAAAATATTAGGCTGATATTCACGAAGCCGTTTGCACGTAATATATCGTAATAAAAGTCATTGATCTCCGTCTGTGCGCGGTTTATTCGTTCAAACGGGGGGATGTGACAGCCGGGGCGCCGGTTAACAAAAGCTGTTTTTTGATATCGCACGTGCAACTAACGTTGTAAAGAAGGCATGCTTGGTAACTGCAATGCCAAGGATTGCTACAAGGTTCGTTATTGGGATAGCAAAAAATTACTGCCGGTCCACTCAGTGTGAACGGCACAAGTTCCACAAGTACCTTTATGGTGATAGGCTGTCGCCCCTTCCTCTTGAAAGGCCATTGCGTACGTCAAAACATTTGCATAACAATCTCAGTTACTCGCGCTTTTCGGTCATACATTAACTTTCAATAGTTCGGTGCTTCCACGAGCCATCTGTCAGTGGAACGATTTGCCCAATAACATGGTTTCCATAACAATCCCTGCCTCCTTCCGCCACCGTGTAGCAAGTCATTTCTTAGGTTTGCTTCCTAAATTGTTCACCCACTTTTTGTTGTCTGACGTATTTTTGTCAAGTATTTTGTTAAGTTGTATCGTGTATACACTGCGTCTTGTATTCTCTAGTTACTTCTTGCCAGTACATTGTGGCCTCGTGTTTTTGTGCCTGCTGTTCGAAATGCAGTGTGAGCCTCACGTGGTACATAATATGCTTAGTTGCTCTTGAATTGCTTTTACTGTATTTTGCCTTCCTTTACGCTATGCCCCTACGGGGGCCTGTAAGGTTTTTGTAAATAAATAAATAAATAAAGCTGCCGGAAGTGCCGAGCTGTGATTCGCCATAACGCGCCGTACCAGCATTATCTGCTCAATGCTACCACCTGATGTATTTTAAATTTCCCGCCTTCAAAACGCTCGCGTGCCCGTCCCTGACACTGCGCCAGCGGGAGTTCTGTTGCTTGCTTCTATTTGCTTAGAGTTCTGTGCTCGCTTCTATTTCGTATGCCGGAGCCAGTCTCATGTGCAGCTTTCCCGCTTATGGCAGTCCTTTCAACAGCGATTACTCCGTAGTTCTTCAGCGAAATGTAAACTTATTTTGCGCAGCTAACATTGGGGGAGGAAACTTGCTGTGTGCGCAGTTTCAAGTCTCGCACATTGCGCGACTAGGTTCCTGAGCCATGGAAACTGTCCCATAGAAATGCACGGGGAGTAAGATTTGACATAGAATTGTACACAAAATATTCAGAATCCTGGAATGTTCTTTCATTATTTTGATGTTCGCGTTAACTCTTTGCCTTACGCCAAATATCACTTTCATGAAGTGGTTTTGCTAGGTTCCTGAGAGGTCGGTATTTTGAGCGAGAAAGCTGGGTATGTGCGTCATTTCGAACGTGCATTTTTTTTAAATGCAGAGCATTTCTTTAACTCACGATGTCACCCGGCGTTGTCGGCGTTGGCGTGCCTCGGCGTCCGCAACAGCCGTTCGAGGTGCGCCCTCTCCCCCACTCCTCCTCTTCCGCATCACGCTACCCTCCTCGCTCTCAACAACAGGTCCGCACCCCTCCCCCTACACTATATAAAAAAATAATACTTACCGGTGCCTGGTTTCGAGCCCACGACCCTGCGGGCGGAACGCAAGGTACATGGTGCTCTACCCACTGCGCCACAAAGCCGACACAGAATGGAAGGCTACGAACACGCCTTATATCCTTGACTCATTCAAACTATGTCAAGAAGCTGCTGATACAACACATTCACTACCTGTGGGCGGAACGCGCGGTACATGGTGCTCTTCCCACTGCGCCCCAAAACCGACACAGAATGAAAGGCTACGAACGCGCCTTATATCCTTGACTCATTCAAACTACGTGAAGAAGCTGCTGATACAACGCATTCACTACCACCAACTCCCCAAACACTAAACGTTAACGCAATACACCCACCCCCTATGCGACGCATTTACTCGAGTCCCCCTCGCGGGGAGATGGGCCCTTTTTCTTCCGGAGCGGGAGCCTTTCTGCGTCATTTTTAACGCGCCATTTTTTCTTGCGCGGGTGGAGTGCTTCTGCGGCATAAACTTACGCTCAATTTTCTGCTTGCCAGAGTATCCGAAGAGGCCATTGTATTCTTGCGCTGCAGCTTTTTTTCGCTTACTATCGTAAAAACTCACCCATCGAGCGTTGCTAACTGAATGAACGCTGGAGCTGCAGGTTAAGTACGAACATTTTGCCTCAAATTTACCTTTAGGTTTCTTTGCGCTATACAAAGGGGAGATGTACAGAAGCGCCAGCGGCTCACGAGTTTCCAAACAAACAACTGTTACGAACGCGCCTTATATACTCATTCAAACTACCTGCTGATACAACGCATGCGGCGATTTACTCGAGTCCCCCTCGCGGGGAGATGGGCCCTTTTTCTTCCGGAGCGGGAGCCTTTCTGCGTCATTTTTAACGCGCCATTTTTTTCTTGCGCGGGCGGAGTGCTTCTGCGGCATAAACTTACGCTCAATTTTCTGCTTGCCAGAGTATCCGAAGAGGCCATTGTATTCTTGCGCTGCAGCTTTTTTTCGCTTACTATCGTAAAAACTCACCCATCGAGCTTTGCTAACTGAATGAACGCTGGAGCTGCAGGTTAAGTACGAACATTTTGCCTCAAATTTACCTTTAGGTTTCTTGGCGCTATACAAAGGGGAGATGTACAGAAGCGCCAGCGGCTCACGAGTTTACAATGCTTATGACGATATAAACCGCTTGGCTTTCGATGCCTCTGGGGTACGCCGCGAACACAGCGTTACAACTGGACGCCCTGTTGCCCTACTTGGGTCCAGCTGGAGAGCTACGACGAGAAGGTGAGCGCCGAAAGTCCTCTGCACCTAAAAGAACTGTCGTAAATCTACTTCATTTTGATTGATAGCAACGCGATGTCTGAGTTACGCATAACTCAGAAATGTAATGTAATCCCTGAAATGTCGGCACTTGCGTGCTTTGCGTGGCTTCGTTCGCGACAAGCCAGGAGGCAGCGGCAAAGGCAATATTTGCAACATCGCAACTATCAATGTCTGGATGACATCATTGTTTTCTAATGATGTAAATTTGTTTTGTTGGAGAGGGCTGTAGTAGATAAAGTTTTTGCAAAGAAACCTTGTATTCTCAAAGTGCTTGTTTTATTGATTGAGCATTTAAAGTTGTGTTGTTATTTACATGTTCAGAAGCATTTTCGTATGCATGCAAGTGCTTTGCAATAAATTGTGTATGTGCAAAAAACAGAACTTTCATGTTTTTTATCGAAATGTTCGATAAAAAGTACAACTTACGCCAAATCCGGTTTCTTGTTACTCCTAAACTTCGTGCGGTATCGCAACTTGGAGTGTTTGTGCCAGCATTCTTATTCATATAATAACTGTGTGCCATAAATGTAAGAGGAAATACCTCGTTTGGCAAGCTCACTCAAAGTAAATTAAGACAGCAATAGCCACTTCTTGCATGTCGCAAGCCATCAAAAAATCCTCATCAAGCCATGAAGAGTCACTGAAAGTCTGTCTCTTTAAATTGATCGTCTAACAAAAAGCGTGTTCTCTAATCAAGTACTTGTCTCTGTCGCAGAGAAATTGGTAATAACTATGGCAAAGGAGATTAACAAAGAGAAAAAAAGCAAAAAACCAAAGAAGCGGCCGATCGTTCTGAAGTACCTTCACAAAGTTTCCCACAAGTTAAAGAAGATAGTAACCAGGCATGATGTTCCGACTGTTGTCTGCTCCAAAACAACTAAAAATGCTGGGCAAGATGACTTGCCAAACCAGAGACGCTAAACAAATTGGATGTGGCGTTAAGCACACGATTAAGTTTGTCGCATGCTGCTACGGGAATGTCTATAGGATACCTATAATCGTGAGGGAAGGCTTACATAAGCCAAACTGCATGCTGCGTTAACGAACGACTCGACTCAGAGAACATAAAAATATTTGCAAGCAAGTCTTAGCCCTAGGGCACTTGGCTGCTGACTGCGCCAGACATGGGTGCTCTGCGCAATTCAAACGCACCATGGTTCTCTTTAAATCTGCAGAGACGATCCCTCGCGAGTCATCGGAAGCCTACGCCATCCCAAAAGAAAAAGACTGCATCCGTTCGCCAGTGGTAGCATTGTCGACAACAGAGAAGGAACTACTAGACAGTAAGTTGGCAAACGCACGCGCATGACAAATACTGTATTTATTTTCATCGAGATTGGTTACCTTTTACTGTCATGTCATATGAATTCTTTTTATAAGTTTTGTTGTGATTAATAAATCAGTTGATACTGTGCGCTTCATTTTTGTGTTTAAATCCTCGTTCTTGTGCCGCCTAGCGCCAGCAATGTTCCACCCTTATCAGTTCTGCCTCTGCGATCGGCCTCCGCCAATCGCTGAGGCAGACGAAATTACTTAGTGGGTCGCACGACCATTCCTTTTTTTTCGTAATTAAACAGCCTTTTTGAGCGATGTTTACGTTAAAAGTAGCATCAGCACGATTCTAACGAGCCATCTTTTGAATAAACCAAACTTGCAATTTATCTTAATGTCCCATTAAGCAATGAACATCCGAAATTCCACCGACTGTGCCGAGCAGCCTAGCGCACGTCGCTTGTTCATGTACAACACCTACCAGCTTAGGTCTATCCTGTCGTAGGTTCTTTTCTCTGGGTAGCCAAGGTTGGCCGCTTTTGTAATAAAGCGGTTTCACGATTTGTTGCGATGTGCCGTCTTGGAATCTTTTGGTGTGCCTAGACATTGCGTTACTTTTTAAAATTTTTTATGAGCGATAGTGTGGCAAGCACCAAGTTTACAGTACTGAACATGTGCTGCATGCTACAATGAGGGCGCGTAAAATTGAACGGAACGCTTTGAGGCCGTGTAATTGTATTGTCGGAATACATTTGAAATTTACGTACTTTAACTGGCTATCTCTGGTTAGCAAATTTATTGTTGAACGAAAACTGAGCCTTCCAAAAATACGTTTTTATCGTGGCACACTTTTCTTTTGAAAAGATCGTACATGAAACTGGAACATTGTAATGCTACCAGGCGTGAATAGTGTTGCTGATATGTTTCTGTAAAGTATTTCTACTTTAATGCTTCCCCCATGTAGTTTAAGATACCGTTTACGTCCTGCATTTGCAAGTTGCGTGGCACGGGACAGTCGCTTTTTTAAAGCTGGTGGATATTACCATCGGGTTTTGGTTACTTTTGAAACCCTTATCAAAACAAAAGAAACCGCACAACGCCACAACGCTATTAAAACTGTGCTTTGTTAAAAAAATAAATCAATGAATTGAAAATATGTTATTACGAGAACACACGCGTAATTATATATTAGAGGACGTAAGCAGGCACCGCTGTCCTACATGGAATCCCAACGGCATGTTTGCTGCTATTGTGTGCGAATACCTTAGCACTGGCCTTGCAGTGATTGTAATGGATATTTGAGGAATTGCCTTCGCGTTCCACGCGAATGGGTTCAGATATCCAACATATAAATCCGAGTGTCATGCACTTATCTTGGTCCATTTTCTGACAATAGCTGAAACATCAACTCAAGGGTTAATTACGCTGCCACAGCCACTGTCAGTTTTGATTGCTGAAGTTGTTTTATTTTGAAGTACTCTTGCGAGGAGCGAGGACAACTGCTGGTTGCACACGAAACGCATTCTCTTTTTGATCATATAAACTTTTTCCCTGGTCAAAACAATACCACATTAGGTCGTACATAAAACTCGTTGGTATTTACGGTTTTTTTTTAAAAAGCGAAACAATAATACGATATAAAAGAAGAGAAAAACCTAATCTCCAACATTTTAGGTTTTTTTTGGTGCCCTAACGTTCCTATTGTCTAGAGATTCTCGTCTTCAGGTACACTTCACTGGATAAACAGCAGTCTTGTTTGCCGCATATATAAAGTGTACCCAAATCTGCTACTAGCACAATTGATAAAACGTAAAGCTGTGTGATTTATTGTCACAAATCGGGGGTTAAAAAGCCGAAACTGCTGACGTCACTTTCACATTGAGTCCTGAGAAGCCTTTTCTAAACTTATGTCGTACTGTTGTGTGTAAACTGGGTAATGTCGTATTACGGCCGTAAAAAGGGCGTTGCTTTGAACTGGGTGAGTGGCGAGGTGTACCTCGTTCCACCGGTACAGTCGGCAAGTAGCTTTCTCGGTTTATTTGACACGTTTCTGGGCGCTTAAGGACGCAAATTCTCATCGCTTGACAGTCTAAACTGCCAACGGGACTAGAATATTTTCCAGACTTCTACCTTCGAGTTTTTTTTATTACAGCATATTCAAAACCTCTGTGGTGGTTTTTGTTCTACGATCAGAGCAAGAACATACATCAAACGCTTCGACACAGATGGTGTAACAAGAACCAGAAAATTTGTACAGAATATTTTGTTACGGTGAATTCCAGGAAACATCACACATCGTGCACCTTTAGCTCGGTCTAATTCCTTCTTCTTTCTGTACCGCACAAGAAAGTTTGTACGGTCATCTAACAATATAAAAAATATCTAGGAAATTTCTCAAACGCTTTCGAAAAGATAGCAAATATCCACATCTCTGACAATTCAAAAGCACGTTTCGTATGACGTTGCTGCAATGACTTTTCAAGTAAAAGCCGTCATCATTTTGTACTCAGAATCTACTGCAAGACACGCACCAAATACATTGCTGCATTTGCATTGTTTTATAGTCCTGCAATAAAAAAGCATGCAATATTTGTTTTTTCCTGTATGTCTTTTATTAACGGCACCGACCTTCAAGAGATTATAATGTATGTCCACAAATATCGAAGCTAAAGGCATGATATTTATATGTCTCTCATCGTACCCTGCAGGAAAAGAAGTAAAGATATGACCATGGCAGAGAATAGCGACTTGAAACTTCATAGTGATCACACGAGGGAGTGCAAGTTACAGACACAGAATTTGATAGTAATCGCTTGTGACGTATTCTTTAGAGGCATGTTACAAGAGCACTAATTTTTCTAGCGGTGCGCAGAATGTTTTTGCGCGTAAAGCAAGATAACCACAGAGATCAAAAAAGGCAACTTTTCTATATATAGCTGCGTTTTTCTTCTTTTTCAATAGGAAACGGATAAACTCGCCTTACTGAACATAGCATCCTAATTTTTAGAGAATTTTAGGCAAAGTACGCGGAAAAAACCGCAAACCTACAATGTACGCGGAAAAACGTTTTGCAATAACTTACACCCGGCCATTGATGCTTAGAATATTTTACAATTGGGTTGCACTGGTTAAACCTTTTTTTGGAGATTTCCGCTCTTGGCTTTACGGCAAATTCCACTATGGTATTTAGGTGTTTAATTGTGAACATAATTGCTTTCACATAGGGGCAATATGGTGCTTTCATATTGCCCTTTGTTCCATCACTGGAAGCGAATTTTTCGCTTTGCAATGGCCGCATATCGATGTATATGGTGCTGCTGGTTTTGGTTGCGTACCACCCTGCTGCTACGTCTTTTATACATATAGAGAGCAAAACAACGAATGAACACGATTATGGAAAACAAAATACTCAATCTATTTTTTATTTCGCGCTGCTTTTCGGTTGTTTCATTACGTCCCAATTGTGATAAAAAATATAAAGATTCTTGAGCTGGAAAAAATATGTGGGAGTGTTTGTGTGTGCGTGCGTGTGCGTGCTTGCGCGCGTGTGCACGCGTGCGTGGGAGTGCGTGCGCGTGTGTGTCGCGCGTGTGCGTGTGCGCGCGCACGTGCATGTGTGTGAGCGCGTGTGCGGGTGTGTGGGCGTTCGTTTTTGTGTGTGCGTGTCTGCGTGTACGTGTGTGTCTGTGTGTGTACGTGTGTGTGTGTGTGTGTGTGTGTGTGTGTGTGTGTGTGTGTGTGTGTGTGTGTGTGTGTGTGTGTGTGTGTGTGTGTGTGTGGTGTGTGTGTGTGTGTGTGTGTGCGTGTGCGTGCGCGCGCGCGCGTGTGTGTGTGTGTGTGTGTGTGTGTGTGTGTGGGTGTGTGTGTGTGTGTGTGTGTGTGTGTGTGTGGATGTGTGTGTGTGTGGGTGTGTTTGTGTGTGTGTGTGTGTGTGTCCTTCCATGCTTCCTCCAAACATTTGTCAGATCTTACAGACAACTTCAAGCGTTTCCGTTTTAAAGGGCTGGTGAAGAGCTTTTCAAAAAATTTCGTTGGGCGCATTGCATTATAATTTTTCTGACGCTGAATTCGAAAAACATGTTTATTTTGCATGTAAATATACCCAAACCATCCTTCTTTGTCAAAAAAAAATGAGCCCTGCCCGCGGGCGCGGTGAGAGCCCTGGCTGCCTTTCGCGATTGGCTGACGGCAGATGACGTCATATTCGTTAGTGCCGGCGCTGCGGGGACCGCTCGGCCTGAAGATCCCATTCTGTTCCCGTTCAGATACGGGCTAGTTCGTCCTATTGTGAATGGAGGGCTCACACGATCTTTCCTTAGAATAGGAGAGCCTTGGGGAAGTTTAAACGTGAGAGGTTCGCTCGCGGCGAGCTTTAGAAAGGGGTTCACCCGGACGACTCATAGCCGACCTGTTTCCATGGTGCAGGGAAGTTGCGCAGATATTGGTTCACCGCATTCACTACCAGCGCTAGTCACAATTCCTAGCAAATTTTTTCAACCCACCATCTCCCTATCCTCGAATGCCGAACTTTGTTTTTACATTTGGACAGGCGGCAACAAGCTCTGTGCAGCGGCCTGCGATGCGCACAGGCAGCGCGGCCGCCGCCTGTCGCTGCGCCGCGCAGAGGTTGTAGGCCGGATCGCTGCTCGGCCGGTCATCGGAACGTGGCATTGCTGCACATACGCAAGTTTTAGAATAGCAGAGCCGGAGTTTGGTCGCCCCCCAAAAGGTAGGGGAACCCAAGCGCAGCACGCTAGTCCTCGACGGGCTTTAGAACGCCTTCCCCAACAGCTCCAGCTGGCTCAGGTTGCACGCATCACCGCTGATGTTCGGAACTTTAGGCTTAGCACCAAGGGAGCTAGTTGGTCGCCGCTATCTCAACAATTGCGAATGACTATCCTCAACACAGTTTTTCACCACGCTATCATCCCCTTTCTCGCATGTGGAACATTATTCCTACGTTGATAGTCATTCTAGCGATCGGTGCTGTGCTCATTCTTGCGCGCAGCTAACGCCATCCATTTGCTGCCATCGACAGCCACCGCGACCGGTCGGCTCCCCGCATCGCGATACAAATTCGATCACCTCGTTCGAAATCACCTCAGATGACAATCCCTAGCACACTTTTTTACTACACTATCATCCTCTCTTGGACGTTTACCTTGCTTTTTGCGACGGCCTTGATTCTTGACGGCAGGGAAGGGTGGTCGCTGCCGCGGCATGTGTGGTGCGAGCCGTTTCTTGCGCCGTACGGGCATGCACGACCGGTGAGGTTGTGGAACGCTTCCGCGCGCAGAAAACGCTTCATGCTTTCAGCTTGCTTGATTTGTTCTTAAAATGTAGCTATTCAGCTAAGCTGTCGTCCCAGCCACAACGTTGATCGGGAAAATGAAAGCCCAGAGCACTGGGGCCCACAAATTTTCTAATTTCCTTATAATAATGGATCAAGAACTTGGGGTACCTCCGTATTTGTTTGAGCCCGCCGCTTCGCGTACGAAGCAGAGAGCACCTGACGACACGGCTTAGCCCACGAAAACTCGGGAAGGCAATGTAGTAGGCACAGGCCCTCGGGTAGCAAATGTCTGGTATCTAGGAGTCGCTTTAGGAAATCACGCAGTAGCATTACGGTTAAAAATCGACGCGGAAGCAACTCTAGACAATGATGATTAATAAAGGGCGGGTTACACGCCTGCTTAATTCGGAACTCCGCCCAGAAAACTGGTACACAGCGAAGCGGAGGCGCACGTCGCTGGCCGTCTTCCGAATATGACGCTACTTCCGGTCGCTGCCGCTCAGTTTCTCGCTCTTTCGGCCACGCGGCAGGGAGCGGTGGGCGGGGCGTAGGGTCAACTTTAACGATAAATACCGCAGTGCTCAAGCTAAAAATGACAAAAAAAGTTTACCGGCATAAACTGACCAATGTAATAATTGTAAAAAAGTAGAGTTCTGCCCGGTTTGAAAAGAAGTTCAGAAGCCCTTTAAAGCGTGGAGTATATGCGGCTGTGCATGCTTTTCGTCCAAACCGTGGTAGCTGCTAGGGTAACCGTATCAACGATTTGTTGCATCTGGCATGATGAAAAGAGCGGAAGCAATCTGCTCCGGGGTATCAGCGGCGAACGTATGGGGAAAAATCTGGGGGAGAAAATTCCGTAAACGCAGGAAGAAAAGCGAAAAGAACCACATGGGTATCCGCGCACTCCGTCCTGTGCACACTAACGGCGAGCTGACCATTTGACGAAAGCTGGAGACGTGGTTACAAATAAAGCATGCGCTGTGCACGTAACAAAGCGCTCGAAGATCGACGGGCTATTTACTGATGCAAAAAGACACCACTCGTAGAAGTGCTCTGGCATCTGTTCGCCGTTGACCGAGGTATGTTTGCGGGAACCACTCTGAAAATACTCGCCTGTGTACACAAAGTGCTTTTCTCCTGATTCCCTTATTACCGAGTTATTCCGCGTCACACTGCTTAGAAAATTAATGTTCCAGACGATGCATGTCTAAGCCAACCATGCCAGTGACGGGGTTCTTAATCGAAATAGAAAATATTTCGAAAGCTAAGCGCAGAACCAGGAGTGCTCAAAGTTTACATTCAGAATGTCGTAACTGCCAGTTTGAATTTTTACCCCGCCTACTGCTAGTGGTCTGTGTTGTGTTTTAAAGGCTATGAAGTGACAGGAAAACCCAAGGTCAAACTTGTGTTTGGCTTCACGACAAATTTGGCGCCATTGTGTGACACTTCTTGTTCCAACGCAGAAACGAGTAGCTTGTCTGGATCTGTGACAATAGTATATGATGTTCCCACCCTAAGTCTAGGCCACTGTATTACCCGCAATGGTGCATCTCGAACAACAGCACCCTGCATGGCGCTACAGCTGCCTGTAGTGTAAAGAACGTCAAGATAGCTTTGTAATCACGTGAATAAAATCACCAAAAAGACACTTCTTTAGGGTTGTCGGCTTCAGCCTTCCCTAAGGCAAAGGGTTGAGAGAGGCAATTTGTTACACCGGGTCACTTGCGAATTTGTTCGACTTTTGCGTTTTGCCTTGCTTTGTAGCGTAGCTTCCAAAGAGGTAACAATTGTAGGCCCCGGCTACGCACTGTAAAAAAGCTGATATACGCATTATATTGATACTAGCTATTTTAAAAAAGCAACAAAAAATCTGATGGAATGAGAAGAAAAAAAAGTTCTTGTGCATTTTTTCTTGTTCTTGTGGAGATGTTATTGTGCTGATGGTGTACTGTTGTTTTGAATTGAGAGGGGTAGGTTCCAGTTGACTGGGATAGGTACCGGTTGACAAGCTTACCCTTAAATTCTCGAAGCATCGAGTGCGGAATGGAGTCGTATGTTAAGGCGGGACGTAAGCAAATGTTTGAAGAAAATCTTACACTATGCCAAGCAACTACACACCAGTTCAATGTGTAGCGTAAAGATCCCAATTACGACGTCGGCCTCACAGTGGCAAAGGCCCAGCCTTCGGGCCCTCGCATACCCGCTAATCCTGTTTTATCTGCAGCTCACCATTCTTTTCGGAAGAATTAAAATAATATGCATTACGCTCCACCAACACGGCTACAGGTCACCCCAAAACGTCTACCCAGATGCACCAAATATTATCTGCAACAAAATAGTCAATACACACCTTCTCATGCAACAGTGCTATACCATGGTAACTGTTGGTGCATGAAAATTCTCAGGCATCAACAGACTGGTGCGAAAAGAAGTTGTTTATTTTAGCAGCGATAACGCCGCCAACCAAGAAGAAAGCGGGCGTGCACTGATCCCTGCTTAAACCCAGATTCATCTTCTAGCCACACAGAGATTCAATGCAGCCTGGGGGAAGAGGTGCCCGCTCCTGCTCGGTAGGTGCGGCTCCATCGGAGCGTTCCACGGCGGGGCTATCGGCTCTCAGCTCTGGAGCAGCCTCCACTGTGGTTTCTGAAGGCACCGAAAAAACAGACAGCGGGGAATGTACAAACTTTGCATGATGGGCGACTGAAAACCGAGTCATGAGCATCATGAGACATTCAAGAAGCCAGTTCTTAAGGTAACTACCAGCCTAACAATATCTGAATGTATGTTTTTAGTTTATATTGGCTGAGACTACAGTAACGTAAAGGGTCAAAGTAACAGTCAAAGGCGCAGCGGTTTCTGTTTTAGTATTTGCAGCCAATTAAACCAGACATCGCATTGTTTAGTTCTAGTTCACCTTGCTGTCATACTTCAAACGTCAAAATACCCAAAAAAGCTCAAAACACCTCATCTCTTTTTGCAACGTCGCAGAGCTTCATTAGGGTAAATTGAAGATTGAATAACTTGACCATATACTACGGAGAATACCGTCCCGAATAAACAATAGTTTTAGCTGGGTAGCACCAGACTCTGGAAGGTGACAACCTTCATCTTTTATTATATAAAATATGTAAAGGGCCGAGTGCAGAAGCCGTAACTCGCATACAATATAGCAAAACAAGGCTGAAAGCGTCCTGCAGGAGAAAATAGAAAACAGAGACACTAAAGAGCTAAACACTACACAAGGTTTATTTCATAGCCGGGCAAAATGTATCTTCTTAATTGACCCTTTTTGAATATGCATTTCCGCTGAGTTACGCCGTGGCCTAAATCTAAGTCGTAAGGTTTGCTTGAATGAATATGGCAGCTGCCTATAGTGAGAGAATAAGTCATTTATTTATAATAGTAAAGGTGGTAAAATACCTCCTTCATCTTAGCAAGCAACCTTCAGTTATGCTTTTGTCACACCTCGAGTTTTAATTTCAAACCGGGCAATTATAAATAAACGTTTTGTCTTTTAAAGTATGTCCACCCGCCGACTTGTGCACAGATAA
This sequence comes from Haemaphysalis longicornis, assembly GCA_013339765.2. Taxonomy (NCBI): domain Eukaryota; kingdom Metazoa; phylum Arthropoda; class Arachnida; order Ixodida; family Ixodidae; genus Haemaphysalis; species Haemaphysalis longicornis. Next base: position 96,952,909 of record CM023453.1, on the reverse strand, counting down.
GAATTCTATACCTTTTTCTGTTTGTAATGCTTGCACTCTCAAATGTTTCAGCAAGAGGATTAGGAACCCTAGGGCTGAAACTAATCGTACGCTTTTCAGTAAACCTTCTTACCCGACACAAGAAGAAGACCGGAAATGGCCAGCGCAAGAAGCACAACTTGAAACTTCATGATGATAATCTGGAAGGACCGGAAGGCTTTGAGACCCATATATATGCAACGACATTTTACATCACAATGTTCAATCATCACAGCATAGAACTAAATGAGTGCAGTTAAAATTGTTTTTTGCAAGCAATGCCATACAAGCCCACCAATTTGACAAGTACGCGACGCAACATTTTTGTTCTAGTAGTGCTTTCCAAACAAATATTTGAATCCATTTACTTCTTTTATTAAGTTCAGTGCCACATCTTATGATGTTTCCTATCATTAGAGTACACAAACATGATCTAAAACCCTTATTTCGTTTGCAAAAATAATATTGACTTTTCGTTTGTAGCAGCTACTGTAGTAAATGTCTTGCAATCTTACTTTTCCTGTGCTTGTAAAAACCAAATATCTGCCTGACTAGCATACAATGTCAATACTGAAGTGATTGTGAAGTGTTTGTGCCTCCGAAGTTTTCGATATTTCAGGTGCGTACTCTGCTGTAGTTTATCGTATAGTAGTGTTCAGTTAAAAAACTGTATGGCAAAACATCCGTACGCCGAAAGCAGTACGGCGTTCGGGCTCGCGGAGCAAGCTACTTGTAGGTCGCATACAGAATCTTCACTCTGCTTGTCAAAACAAGTTGAAAACCTCACAAGCAAAAAATTGTCTTTGCTTTGTCTTCGCTGTTATAATTGTCCCTACTGGATTTAACTACGATAGCGAATATGCGAGATGTCCGTGTTCGAAGCTACCACGTGCCTGTATGCGCGTTGGCACTGTTAGTCAGTGTGGACGGAGACTTATTTTCAATATCTGGCGTGGGCGTTTTTACTTTGTTGTCTGCTTCTGGTCATAATCTCTCGAAGGAGTTAAGGTGTTAAGAGATGTATTTAAAAAGAGCTTGTCAAAGCGAGAGTGCCGCCTTGCGCACTACGTGGCAGCGTTTCTAAACTACCGTAGCACCGCGGGAGACAAAGTGCCAAAGTGCCCGAAATGCGATCCAGATATATATGACGAGACGAGCGTAGTCCTCCTGCGTACTATTCACAGAATCTCTACATCTGCGCATTGCAGCACTTTTGGAGCAATGAAAAATACCGCACGCTTGGTAGAGAGCGCAGGCACAGTTAATTTAATAGGCGCTCTGACCAGTAATATAGCTTGCTGAAAACTGCCAGCAGGATTCGGCCTAAAAAGAAGATTTTGTGTTGGGTCTTTTCAATATTTGTTGTATGCATGCCACAATGAGTGATGTAATGTCGCTGGCAATTTCGTGGAATCTCTTTTTCTGGCCGTAGTTTGCCGCCTACCGAACAGAAAGTGGCAGTTTTCAATTTTTATGCGCCTTTCGGTAATGTATTTTATCGCAATTTTGTTGTCGAACTACATTGTTACTACTGATGGTTGTCTATCCCATAATGAGAGTCGCTGAAAAACGCGCTGTTATTTATTAAGCAAAGGAAAAGCGGCCACACAAAAAAAGCCCCGTACTTCAGTGCTTGCTGCAAAAGTCGAAGAGCAATACGGTTCTCACTGCCCGCCAGCCCACATCCCGTTTTTCTAGTCCGTCCATCTCCTTGCATTGTTACCGGGCCATTTTATATGGCACATGACGAATACGAAATAAAGTTTGCTAAATTCTATCAATTACTGCGTTCGCGGAGCTTGCGCACAATCTATAAACATTTTAATCTTTATTGATCCTGAAGCAGTACGGGGCGTCGTCCTCGTGTTTGCTTGCAGTCATCTGGAGTAATGACCTATTTCTGTGTGTTACTGCAGAAACCAAGCTCGTGTTTATTTTAAAATTAAATATGCTGCTATTTTTAGGTGTTTAAAATTTCGCTTCATTTATCTGGAATGTTTTCTGTCTGGAGAGCAACCTCAATGCACAAGATGTATGTCACCACTTCTGGTTTCATGAAATCATTTCGCCTAAATCGTCTTCCTCAAAAGCGATTTTCCAATTTTAATAAGGGCTGTTAATCAATTTACATGGTGGCTGACAGGCTAAAATTTTGGAATTTATTATGCCCAAAGAAGACAATCGTCTTTAATGAGGTGGAGCTTTTAATTTGAGGAGGTATTTTTGGAGCGACGACATCGGGATACTTACACGTACTATCGCGAAATCGATGAAGTTACAAGTGAACCTCAGTGTTTACTACACAAAACTTTTCACTTATCGTTGAGGTGTAAAGTAAGTCGATTCACGTTTCTCGGCTAAACAAGTGCTTCTTTTCTAACTAATAATAGTGTGAAACAGAATGATCCTACAGTTTTTTATATGTCATGAATGTCTCACTTCTCATTTAGGTGAAATTTGCAACTCCTAAAAGTACGTTTTCTACATCGACAAAACGTTTTTAAAAAGTTTAGTTATGGCCGCATTTTTTATTTTAGAAATATTACTAGCAGCAACAGGTTCCTTTAAGGAATTTAAAACCTCACCTTAAAATTGCAGGAGTCGAGTTCACCGCGGACCCTGAGGATGAAGACCCTGTGAAGAAATCACCGAATGCGGTGTTCTTATATGGTTCTCATTGTAAGGACACGTGACATTTGAAAATTCCTAATGTTCAATTCTATGACGCGAGGTCAGGGTTTCTCATCATAAATATCACTGCTGGAACTTATTATTTCAGATGTCAGTTTTTGTTCTGTGCAGCCATGTACTCGTTAATAATTGGATCCCGATGTTTAAATGAAGATATGTCCTCGTAGCTAGTACCTGACATTTATTTGTGGCATGCTATCATGCCTCACATCACTAAGAAATGAAATACCTGTATAGGCTGCTTTTGACAACTCACGTTACTATACCGCGAGCAATGTAAAATGTTTGTTCTGATGCTATCAAGCCGTAGACTGGAGAGACTAATATTCCCTCCGCAGCAATAGTGTATATTGAAGCTCTTAAGCGAGTGGGGGTATCGCACCTACACAGGATAATCAAAAATTTTAAACATACCCAACGACTTTTGCATTCCTCTGTATCCGATGTTATACACCGAGCATGTGTGTTTAGTTAGCAAAAAATGACTATAAATAACGTTTGTGGCTGAGAGGACGAAGTTGCTCACCAGTGTAAGTCACTTTATTTCAAAGTTCAAATCTCGTACAGAAAAGTTTGTATAATTGATGTGTAGCCGTATAAAAAATCGTTATTTGAGGTAATGGACCAATATGGCTACAACCTTTAATTTGAAGGTGTTGCAATTTCACATCTTTGTGAAAACATGCATTCCCGTACACTATCCCCACACCCCACACACGAATATATAAAATTCAATTGTGACCACTCAGTACTCATACATTCTAAAACGTTGGGGCCGTTTAGCTTCAACGAATCATTTCTCGTATGCATTGTCAATCATCGAACAACCTTGCGGGATAATATATTGACAGGCATAAACGACCCGGTGGGCCCTAGCAAGAACTAACAGTGCCATGACTCCTTCGACCGGCTGCACTTTACATCGTAAAAAAATCTCCGGTTTACGGAACAACCAAGAAATAATGCATTGAGAAGCACCTTCTGTAATTTTGAAAATGGACTCAATTTTACGGAAAGCACCCGCTCTGTCGAAGCAACAATTCCGCTGCTCGAATGTAAGGTGATTCCATTTATGGTAACAATTCCGTAATTGGTATGCATTAACCGTATGGCGCAGTGGCTTCAATACCCAGGTGCCGGCACATACACGCGTTTCATGTCAGACAGTATATTTTAGCAATCATGTCCACCATATGTATGCACGCAGGCAACGCCTGTAGCCCTGTCTGCGAACGTTTCTCACACGTGGTGAGTTGAACACGAAAAGAAACATTTAATTTTTTCACAAACTGAATTCTCTGCCCTGTTGAATGGCATCGCCTAAAAAACGAGAAAGAAGAAAAAATAAGAGCATTCACGCAAATTTAAGTTTAACACTAAATTTATTTTTGTTCGATCTTTCATTGTAAAATAAAAAGAAGTGACAGAAAAAAGATGTAGTAGACAGCTTGACAAAGCCGCAGCCCCCTTTCTGCACAACAACAGCGTCGTGGGAAAGCGACCGCAGTTATAACAAACACAACCAAAAAAATAAACAATAAAAAGCTTCCAATGACACATTTCTTTGCATCACACGTAATTTCCGTTATCTTCAACGGGTGCAGAAAAACAAGCATACGCGAAAGCTAACGAAAAACAGGAAAAATGGCTAACCACACTTTTGCTATACATGGCACGTAGTTGATGCGTCAAACATGTGTCCACATCAAAATCACCACACTCAAGCCCAGTTGAATGAGAAGGCAGAGTATTAGTGACCACTCTTTCCAAGTATCAAAACAGGCCGTAGACACAACCCAACTTTCTTTATTCCTGAGAGGGTAGTTCTTCCTTTTGTCCAAACCGAGCCAAATTAGGCATATGGATTATATTAGTGTTTCTACTTTAAATGGAAATGAAGACAGAGTACTATTTCGGGTTTATTTGAAGGCCTCGTTAAAAACCAATTACACTGGTGTGTTTCCATTAATCCACGGAAATTCATTGATCCACAGCGGTAACGAAGGCTCGCCAGTGAACATACAATAGGTTCCTATTCTTTGCTGTCAGATTGCGATTTTCGTCTGCGAATTAAATTATTTCCCAATAATGAAACTCTTGCTTAAGTCAGTCGTCCTTTTGCTAGACACTCTGTTTGCTCTATTTTTCAACTGATACCTAAAAAAGGGCCGGCAGATTTCTCTTTGTCTGTGTTGTTTCGACTATCATTAATTCCATCTGAATTATTATAGGCAGATGTATGCTTCAATTTCCTAACCGTTCTTCCGAGTGCCTTTTTTCTATCTGACTGTAAGCTGACAAGCGGTGCTTTTTCAGTGTTTAGTAAGGCGTGAAGCTTGGGTCCAGTATTTAAATACAACTAATAGCAGTTGATTCCTTACACCATTTTTATATTTTACCGGTAGGCTACCATTGTGTTGACAGTTTTTGCCAACCAGCCAATATTGTGCGCTGCATCCACTTCGTCTTGTTTCTGATAGCAAACATTTTTTTCTAAAATATTTTATTCCGCCCAACCCATTCAACAATATCGTTACAAAATCGAAATGTGGGGATTTCTTCTTGTGCATTTACCACCCCTTGAAATGTATTGTTTATCTTTTATCTTTGAGAAATAGATTCCTAAACCATTGTGTGTTCATTGTTTCGACGTGGTGTAAATGATGTTATAGGGTGTACTTGAATAATTCAGTTCCGACACAAACCTTTTATTGATAAGTATTTTCCTATTTACCTAATTTGTAGTTTTAACCGAAAGGGTGTAAAAACGTTTAGTGTGTCTGCTTGAATAAATCCATTTTGTATGGTGTAGAACGTGCCATTTGCTTCCACGGTTTTCACTCAATGTCGTTTTGCAATGAATCAAATCTTTTTTCATAACTTTCGCAAACTATCGGTACAAATTGCGTTTTGCAAGGTCCAAAAAGGGCTGATCACCCGTCATTCCGACAATCATTCGTCACGTGGAGCTGTGCACAACCCACTTTACGTGACAGAACGAGGTAAGCAACTAAATAGGTACGGCTGGGCGACCTAGTCCGAACGGTGCGCCGGAAAAAGCGTTCAGAACGCGTACTTCTAACACATTGGCACAAACAGGAAAGGTGGTGTTTTCAGACAAGCGCCAAACGAGCAATGGCTTTGTGAGTTACTGCTCCCGTAGTTGCGGAAACAGCCGGGTGTGCTAAGGTACCGACCTAGCCGTGGCTCCCATTCAGACACAGGTACTGCTAAAAGACGGCAAATCACTGCCAGCCGCATAATCTGCGCTTTGTGTGAGGTACCTCTCAGGTTATTACCACAAAAATGCTTTAAGTAGCGGTTGCACACCTACGTGTTTCTCCAACGTGTAACATTCTCTTAAATCTCGTTGCTTCTAGAAGTATTCTAATATGGTATTGAAACCGAATAATCAGAAGCGCGTTACCTGTAACGAGAGAAATTACAGGCGATCATATTGTCGGTTTCAGTTATGCATGACACCTAACTCTAGAACAAACGTAAAGCGTATATGGTAGGTGCTTCGTCCCCATCATCAGGTTCCGAAAAAAATATAGTGCAGCTGAAGTAAAGTTACTTCTAGAATCGTGAATTATTCATAGATTTATTAAAAGTAACACTAGGCGCTGCTGACAATTCGTCCACAGAAATGTCGGGATGCTCTGATGGTACCCCAACAAAAAACCGTCGTCCATCACTCCATAACAATTATTTGACAGCTACCCACCCTCATTTCACCACATCCCTGATCGTCGGTTCGTTTTTACGTCTGCTTTAGTGCTGACCTCGGCAATATAACAGCTGTAGGAATACAAATTCTTAAGCGTATATGAGAGCAATCGCATCTGAGAATGAAAGCATCAAATTTAAAAAAAAGAACAATAAATGAGATGCTTTTTGTTGTGGCGAATACGATTCTTATGGTAGTAATTAGCTTCCGTGGGGTTCCAGCTGCGTTCGGTACAAGCTCCAACGGAGCACATGCTGGCACACAGCCCATCTAATTCCGAAGAGGGGAACAGCGCAGTACAGACGAAACACAATAAGAAAGTGACAACCACGATCGCTGACTTAGAACTCGCATTTATTTTACGGCATGTAACGTATATAACCTAACAGTCAAAAAAAACAAGAAAGCAGAAATAACATGAACGCCAGGCAATCCTCACACCACACCAACGCCATGTGCCACAGACTGTATAGTTCAACGCCATTTGCTGAGCTATAGTTGAGCACGTGTCTGTGGCACATCATGTTGGTGTAGTGTTACAATTTCCTGGGGTATAACCAGCATTCATGTTGTTAGTTCTCTCTTGTATTTTTTGACTGCCAGCGTATATATGTGACATCCCGAAAAATAATACTCAGTTTTAAGCTAGAGCTCGTGGTTGTCACTTTCTTATCGTGTTTTGACTGTATTGCGCTGTTCCCTTCTTTGTATTGTGCACGAACTCGGCCAAGCGTTCACCATCGCCATATCCTTCGTCAGGTTTTTGACCTCTCCACTCTCTGTAAAATCTGTAGAGAGAAGGAGCACTCATGGCTCAATCTAATCCGAAAGCAATAAATGAATCCGTAATCTTTTAATTGAAACTGCATTCCCTGATATACGGGTGACCGCTTCTGATAACAATACCAGCGGATAGTCGTCTATTCGAATCTCTGTTGAAGTTTCCTTTTTAATAGAATTTCACGCTGGAGCAATTAAAAGTTAGACAACTGTAATATACCCGCTATCATTGAAGTTGTTTTTACAAACTCTTGTCCTATACCATGCCCCGTTTGCTACAGCTTATCGCTCTTACCGGAGAGCTAAGAAATATCACAAGTGCGCTCAATGAGGGTTCGTTACTAGTTCGCAGGCGCCTGGAAAAAGAGCGCTTTTTCACTGACGCATGATATCATTCCAACAAAAATGCTCTTTTTCTGTGTTTACATGGTCTCACGTTTGTTGGAGTGCCTAGTGTGGTTTATGTCAAGGTAAATGGAAATGTTTAGAGAAACGCCGAAAAAAATTTGAAATTAGATGCGATATCCGGGAAAATCACAAGCGGTTCAGTGCTAAAGCAGGGTTTTTATCGTCGCGGGCTGGCAAAAGAAAAACACGAGCATGCACAGAGAACTATAACAGAAACACAAAGATGTTGAGCATTGTAACATTTTGGTTTTGTGTTAGTTTGCGGTTTTGTGGTCTGTTGCCTACTTTCAATAAATGGCCGTGGTTGTAATTCAGAATCCGATTTGCAGCCTCTTTTTTTGCGTGTCGCATTTCTTCGTTTTGAACAAAAGGCACCTCATTTTCTTCAGTGGTTAGAGGTTGACGAGGTGATGCAAAAATGTACAAATTTTGTCAAGAAAGTCAATGTGTATATATAAAGGCAAGTGAACACGTTCATATTCAAGAGAAACGGAACTAACTTACGCCGGTGTGTCCGCTATTTCTCCCAAATTTTTTCTGTGCAAATCTTGCAAGCGAAGTCAGGTCTAAGTATATAGGCAAGTGCACGTGAGATATTCAAGAGAAAAAGAATTGAACAAGGTCGCGGGGGCCGCTTTATTGTCCAGTGTTTTCTCTCGTGCTTGCTCATTGTCTTCGAAGATTAGTTGTTCTCTGGATTTTATGTATCCTTATGTATATGCATATCAGAAGTGTATAAGGTGGAGAATTCCACTGACTGAAGGGCTACCAACGTAGGGCAAACGAACAAGAAAGACAGTATCTTACAAAAAGAGGAAACGCGACAATATGAGGGCAAAGAATGTAGTTGCAAATCTTTCTGTAGGAGCATTTGTAAATTTTCTAGACAGCCGTCATTGTCCTTCAGTCAATAGGAATGCGTTGAGCGTAATTTTATTCATGAAAAAAAAACCACTCGGTTAGGAATGATTTCTACGTTGAGCACAAAACACAATTGGTTCCGCGCACGAGAATGTTTATTCTTGTTTTTGTTCTTCCAATATTTTGAGGGCCCATGTTACATGCCAATATAATAGTGATGTTTTGAAGCGTGACAAAACTTCACCCCGAAACAATTCATTAATACCTACATTGCACGGTTTCAAAGATCTATGATAGAATAACGCACCCAGGAAAACCTCAATATATTAAATTGTCAATATTTATGGTTTTCTCAAAAAAGATATGGAAGCCACCTCCTAGGATCATACAATACAATTTCCGACTTTATTTATTCAGAGTGGACCCAACTACGGGTATGCTCTGGCCACACAGAGAAAAGATCTCTATGATTTACACAAAAATATAACGTGATAACTAAGGGTAAAAAAAAGTAACCCCCCAAGCAAACAGTAATCGGGTGCTTGCTAGTGTGACATTTCTCTTTGAATTGCCGCTGTCATATATAGAAGCCCTTTAAGCTATTTCATATGCCTTATGGCACCTGCGTGACTATCTAGCTTCTTAAGTCGAGGTTTTTGTCACTTTTGTGTCGGCCGAGAATGCAGTGTAATGAAGGAACAGTGTCACCTCTTTCTGAAATAACAAATAAACGCTTACCATGCAAGTCAGGTTCTGCGTTGCATAAAAAAACATTTATTTACATTAATTTAAAAGGCCTCGAGGTATGTTTTTATCTCGGTGAGATATTCTCGAGTCATGTCCTAAAGCGAAAAAAATTTTTGTATATAAAGATGACCATCTGAGGTTGAATATTCCCTTAATATTTAGATGTGCTACACTTATACTCTCTCCTCACTACCTCAAAAAACACCTTGTTTAAGGAGCCGTTTCTACCTTGAAAATGTTCGCAGCAGTGATATTGTCGGCCTGCGATTACCAGGAACCTGACGTAGCGTAACAGGTTCTGAACTTCCCATCTCTCCCTCAGTACTCTGATCTGAAACACAGATGCTATGACTTTGAAGTGTGGAAATCTGCAGTAATAGCAAGCTTACAGGTTCCCGTTTCTAGCAACAAGTCTCTACTAAAAAATGAGGCATGCGCTCCAAACGCTTGTGCACACAACAAACTAATAAACGAAAGAAGTTAGCACAGCAATTATCGGTGTAAAAGAGTAGCTATTATATTGGTAAGAATAAAACGTTCATTATTGTTTAGTGTGGTGCCACATTCTAGCTCCACATAGTTGTAAGGTCACAATTTATTTAAACGTACTTTAAACAACATCAGTTAGGGCAATGTACATAAAATTTAGGGAAGCGTATTGCCTGTATGATATTCTCACTTAGACAAAGACGAATAGGCCTAATCAAAGTGGATTGTTAGGGACGCACTTGAGCCCACATACAAGACAAAAAAAGTAACGTTGCTCGCTGCTTCACACACAACCCACGCGCCCAGCGTCTTCGCCGACCTCCGTCCCGCACGTGGCGGCCCGGTCCAATTGATGACCATGCGAGGGGTGGACGGGTGTGGAACCAATGGCTGGTGCGTAGCGGCAACAAAGGCGTGCGCCTGTGGAAGCAGCATAGGTCTGGGGCGATCGCCGAGCATCCGCAAACATTACGGCCAACAATGATTAGACGAAACATATATCCTCTGCCTTTTTTGCGGATCATTACGCTGCTGGAGCACTTCTCCCATTTACCATCAGTGACAATCTGGGACTAGTCCGTTTTCACTATCTCATTTACTAGGACATTTAAAAAAATTTCCTCCTTTCGTACGTCGCTTCTGCATGATAGTAATGTGCCGTACAATGTTCTTAAAGGCCAACTGCCCTCAAGTTTTCGACAACGTAAAAATAATATCACATAATATACACATAAAAAGAATGCTAAATGCAAAATACTATGCCCCACCATAAAAACGAGCGACACAAACGGCTCACGACATTGGCGTTTTCGCAATCGAAACTCAATAGAAACGGCGGCCATTACCGCTGACCGGACGTGACGTATGCGAATGGAACGGAAGCTGCCGCGCTAGAACCAGCGACCGCTCAGAGCCACCTTCAAATGCGCGTGGTAGCGTCGCGTTTTGCACTGTTATTTCCACAGATGAATTCCCACTAACATTTCTTCAGGATAATAAAGTTTGGCGTAACTCAGACATCGCGTGGCTAACAATCGAAATTAAAGAGGCCGTACGACAGTTCTTTTAAGCGCAGGGCACTTTCGGCGCTCCCCTTCTCGTCTTACCTCGCCAGCTGGACCCAAGTAGAGCAACCGGACGTCCCGTTGTAACGCTGTCATTCGCGGCGTACCACGGAGGCTTCGAAAGCCAAGCGCTTTATATCGCCATAAGCGTTGGAAACTCGTGAGCCTCTAGCGCTTCTGTAAATCTCCCTGCTGTATAGCTCAAAGAAAACTAGAGGTACATTTGAGGCAAAATGTTCGTTCTTAACCTGCAGCACCCGCGTTTGTTTAGTTAGGAACGCTCGTTTGGTTGGTTTTTACGATAGTACGCGAAAACAACGGCAGCGCAAGAATACAATGGCCTGTTCGGCTCCTCTCGCAAGGACAGAATGCGCGTTAGTTTATGCCGAAGAAACGCTCCAGCCGCGCAAGGAAAAAAATGGCGCGTTCAAAATGACGCAGAAAGGCTCCCGCCCCGCAAGAAAAAAAATACGCGTTCGAAATGACGCAAAACAGCTCCGGAATACGAAATTGAAACTAGCATAAAAAGAACAAAATTCCCGCTGGCGCAGTATCAGGCCGGGGGCACGCGAGCGTTGTGATGGCAGGAAATCTTAATTGCATGGGGTGGTAGCTGTGAGGAGATAATGGCGGTACGGCCCATTATGGCGAATCACTGCTCTGCACTTCCGGCAGCTTTATTTATTTATTTATAAAAACCTTACAGGCCCCCGTAGGGGCATAGCGTAAGTGGAGGCGAAATACAGTAAAAGCAATACAAGAGCAACTGAGCATATGTACCAGGTGAGGCTAACACTGAATTTCGAACACCAGCACAAAAACACAAAGACAACGTACTGCCAAGACGTAACTATAGAATATAAGACGCAGTGCATAAACAATACAACTTAACAAAATACTTCACAAAAATACGTAAGACAACAAAAAGTCGGTGAACAATTTAATAAAACTAACCTAAGAAAGGACTGGTTACACCATGGCAGAAAGAGGCATGGTTTGATATCGAAACCATGTTATCGGGCAAATCGTTCCACAGACAGATGGCATGTGGAAGCACAGAACAATTAAAAGTTAATGTATGGCCGAAAAAGCGCGAGTAGCAGATTTTTATGCAAATGTTTTGACATGCGCAATGGTCTTTCAAGGGGAAGGGGCGACAGCCCATTACCACAAAGGTACTTGTGGAACTTGTGCTGTTCCCACTGAGTGGAACGGCATTATTTTTTCCATCACAATAACGGCCGTTGTAGCAATCCTTGGCATGGCGAGTAAAACAAGCGTGCCTTCTTTACAACGCTAGTTGCTCTTACGATATCAAAAAGCAGCTTTAGTTAACCGGCGCCCCGGCTGTCACATCGCTCCCTTTCAAGGAAATAAACCGCGCACGGGCGGAAATCGATCACTACTCTTACTATACACTACGTGCAAACAGCTTCGTGATTATCAGCCCAGTATTTCTCGCTTTGCTGCGGATTGACAATCGAATGATAAAGGCAATTAAAACTATAAGGGAGCGTCCACAGTTACCTAATGCACTAAACACCGAAAAAAAGTTACTTATCTACCGCTGTCTTCAAGTTTCATCAGAGACACGTGCTGTAAATACTTCGAATACTTCAAAATATTTCAAATACTTCAAAAAGTAAATACTTGATTTCGGAATTTAAAAAAAAATCAAGGTATTGTTTATAAGGGAGTAGTTTTGTTAGCTTTGCCACTTCGCGAAGACACAGGCCGATATTTCTGTGGATGTATTTGTTACCACGAGCAAAGCTGATTTTCGTTGACTCAGCCAGCGCGGCAAAAGTCGCACAAATGTTTATACCCACGTGTACATGAAGTCCAGTTAGGTCTTCAATTTTTTAAAAAGGTTCAAGGAATTGAGGTAGCGTTGGGCCAGCCGAAATATGGCAAATATTGGATGTGGAAGTGCACAAAGTAAAGAATTTATAAAATGTCCTTTTTTGTTATATGTAGAAAATATATTTTCAAGTAAAAAGAGTTTTTCTCAACAACGTTCGCAAGCGTATGAATAGTTCGTAGTCCTCCAATGTCTTTTATTGCCCTGACAAAATAGGCGGTTATTGCTACCTATGAGGATAATTTGAAGCATGTGATGGCAACGGCGGTACAGCGCGGTAATGGAGCAGATAAATCCCATGTGAATACGCCCCTGCTCCCGGAGGAGCTCCGTGCAAGTCGCGGAGTAGCGCGAGCAACATGAGACCATTTCCCCAGCCTCTATGACAGGCCGCTAGGAAGCTGTTTCAGCGATTCTCCATCAGGTGCAAACATCGTCTGCACGGAGATACTTTACCTAGTGTGCTGTGTACCTGTGTATCTACGGTGTCACTACGGTACCTGGTGTGCTGTGTGATTACGAAGCTTAGGATTTCTCCACTGGCGAATTTAGTAGCCTAGACTGCTCATTTCCATCAAATTTGGTCAAAGAACAATTTGAGTCCAGTTGGCCATTAACCTAAGCTGATATGCCTGTGGTCATAAGTATTGCTTTATGTGTGGGAGCGAGAATTCGGGAAACTTCACGCCTTTTTAAAGCTTCAGACATATTATTGTGGAGAATATTAAGAAAAAGCATCTCAATCTCTGCGTCATAAGCGCGCAGATAAAACCACGTCGCAGGTCATTAGCTACAAACTTGCGTCTCAACTGTTACCTGTAATAACATTCATGTGCATTTGAGTAGATAAGTGATCGGTAGGCCCTATTTCCTAGATCAAAAAAGTAAAATAGATTTTATGCATGCATGTCTGTGCACTGCTTGATAATGATTACCTTCTACGCTGAGAAGAAATAAAATCTGCCCATAATTACAACCTGAATTCTAAAGAGCTCCTTGAGAAAGAGCTTCAATGGCCATTTATCTACAGGGAGTAAAAAAACCCTTCAATTTTGCTTCACAGGGACAGTGCAACTTACCCGGTCGCAAATTGTACGAGAAAATTGTGCAACTTATGCCAATACTGGGATGTTTCAAGAGATTCCACTCCATATGCCAGTACCGCGTGGTTCAGAAGATTTTATGCGCTTATACAACAGGGTTCCAAGCTTTGTACGCCTTAGGCCAGTGCTGCATGAATGACCGCTTCCCGGATTTACGAAGTCCAACTAAGTCAAGTGTCTGTTGAAAACAAAACTTTCAGGTGCACGCTTCATGCATCCACAAAAACCCCACGAGGACGTTCAGGTTGCGCGGATGCCTGCATTTGTGACCCGTCATGTTGGAGAGCGCCTCAATACTACCCCGAACGAGAGGAATTTCGAATTATTCATGTCGGCATTCTTCCTTTCTGGGTTCGCTTATTATTTTCATGGCTCTTATAAAAATTTTTGTGTTGGTTCAAAGATCGGCTGTAGATCTAGAAAATGGTCCTGTTGAGGCGAATTGGCTTCATTCGTTTAGAATGATGGATACTCAATACTCAAATTCATCTACCCGTCTGTGCGGATAGCGTCATTTCCCGCGTGTTTCCTCAATTGTATTAAAACCCATGTATCCGATGTTACGTTTTGTACTAATAGTGCTAGTTTAACCTTGTCTGAAGATACTTTGTACGGCCACGCCTTATTTACTAGAAATAATACCCCCGTGCTGTGAACATTCACATGAAGTGAAATTCGTTTGTGAACTGTATAACGTACTCCTTTATAGCAGATAATCATTTGTGGGCTGTTTTCTGCCGAATACTGGAGAAGCTCAGTGTATCGCGTCCCATACTCGAGAATGCACAAAATTCTCGATGTCTAAACTTTTTACATATCTCGAATTCATGCCCATTTTGGGTCAGGTGAAGGGCTTGAAGGTAATTGTGTTGTTGGGGAAGAATACTGGGCTGCCCGTGCTCCAGGTAGATATCATCAAAACAAATGCTTTTTTGCAAAGCTCATAGTCTAGTGGCCTCAGTTGTCAAAAGCAGCCTCTACGTGTATTTCATTTGTCAGTGAAGTCATGGGCGATAGCGAACAAATTAAATCTATAACTCCGGGGTCGTCTGGGACAAACTGCAAGCTGTGGCTTGGCATGCCACATCTTGATTGAAACATCAACTCTGTTGATAACGAGTACATAGCTGCACAGAAGAAAAAAACTCATGTTTCAATTAGTAAGTTTTTTATAGCCTATTTCAATTTCAGAATCCCTGACCTCTTGCCATACGATCAATTATTGAAAGCTTTCGAAGGTGACGTGTCCTTTCAAGAGGGACAATATAAGCTCATCCGATTCGGAAACATTTTCAGAGCCTTCATTGCTTACTGGTGAATCTAGAAACCTATCATACTAAAGGTGAGTTTTTCAATTTCGTAAAATAAATCTTGCTAAAAATATTTTTTGTAGTATAAAACATTGTTGTGAAATTCAACTTTCGAAAAGGTTTGCTGACGGGGACAACATATTATTAGAAGTTGCCAGATTTAAACCGGCCTAAATTAAGGCACTAAAAACGTATTAAACAAATACGACGATTTTCCTTCCACCCTTTTGACATTACAAATGTTTAGCTCACAGACGTAATAAATTATCTTTATACTTGAGTTCTTAAGCGATACGTTTTCGTCAACAAGTACTGGGGATTCATTTGTAAATTTATCTACTTCAAAGTAATTTGTTAACCTAAGAGAACGTTGTAGCTGAAAATATGCCCGCAATTTACCTTTCAAACTTTTTTTAAAGGCGACGGTGTTTCTTGCGCTACTTAAACGCGGAAATGTTGGACTGTAAGCCT
Organism: Haemaphysalis longicornis; assembly: GCA_013339765.2. Taxonomy (NCBI): domain Eukaryota; kingdom Metazoa; phylum Arthropoda; class Arachnida; order Ixodida; family Ixodidae; genus Haemaphysalis; species Haemaphysalis longicornis. Next base: position 96,937,376 of record CM023453.1, on the reverse strand, counting down.
GCCTTTAAATTGATTCAACCGCCCGCATAAAAGTTAAACGACCGCTTCACCAAGTCCAAAATGAGGGCAACACATTTCTCTTACATAAATAGGGGACACTCGTTATGCTTCTAGATGTAGCTCGGCAGAAAAACAAGCATTAGCAATAGCTAAAGATATTTTAAATGTCTGAAAATACTAGCTATATTATAATTATAAAAACATGAGAATGATTTCCCGGCTAGCAATTAAAAACCACTTCGTTAGGCCAGAAAGACGTAAATAAATAGCTGTTCAATGTGTCTGTTGTCTATGGTGTCTATTGCTCTGAGCTGTTTCAGGAACAATAGACACGACATTTTCTGGCAGGTTGCCTACAACCAATGCGAACACGGGATAATTATTAGAGTTAAGTGAGCTTCAACATTCCTTCGTCATAGGATGAAGGAAAGGGTAGGATAACAATATGAAGAGTTGAATGGGAGATAAGACAAAGTGTTACATTGTTTGGCGGCAGCAACTATTCCCTTTGGACGTTTACAGCAAAGGAAGCAAGTATGCGGCCTTGATTGTGACGGTTCATGCCCCGTCTAAAGAATAAAATGGTTTTGTCTACCCGAGAAGCAGTGTGTGATACATATTGCAAGTAATAGCAAGATAGTGCTAGGAAGAAATTGAGATCAAAGCACTTGAAATGCGGCGCATAAGAAACGAAAACTGCCTGCGTTGGTCGGGGGGCACTACAAATAACGGCCAAAAATATATTCCTAGAAACTGCAAGCTACACCTTGTCCTGAATGCGGTAGACCTCCAACAAAAGCGAAAGCTGAAATTTAAAATCATCTGTGTTCCACCCAGTCCTGCTGGCAATCTTAGGAATACGTATTACCGGGAAGAGCGCTTCTTGACGTAGCTGCTGAGCCGCTCACTACTGAGCCTGCAGCATCTGTGATGACAGAATTGTTGCTGTAAGGCTGAGATGAGGGTGGTCAGCGAATTGTACGAGCCAGAACTATCCTAGGTCCTTCATCTACGAGCGACTGTCATTTTGGGCAGCTGCCTTCCCGCGCTCCTAGGGAATTGATTATATGCTTGCGCTCCCTGCGTAAAATTTCACACCTGCATTGGAGCGCACTTTACTAATATGTCACACTAACCCCTTAACTCAGTCGAGCACTTATGGCCAGAAGAAGGGAACGAAGTAAAAATGCCCACTCCGGAATACGAGTGTTCATCCAAATTGCCTTACCGCACCAACACAGGCATGGAGGCACACAGTGCCAATCCATCAGAAGTTTCGATATTTTTGCTGTCACAGTCGATAATCAGGCGGAACAACCAGAACTGCATGTAAGGCAAAGATAAGTCTATTTGCTTCTCGCCCTTACATGCAACTTTGGCTGTTCCCCTGGCTATCTACTATAGCAAAAATATCAAAACTTCGGCTGCATTGGCACTGTTTGCTTCAATGCCTGTGTCGGCATGGTAAGCCAATTTAAATGGAAGCTGTTTTTAAAGGACTTTCTTAAAGCACTGATTCTTAAAGGACTGACATGTGCAGAAAGACTACAGAACAGTCACTACAGTACCGCTGTCAACTAAATATACCAAATCATTTTAGCGCAGTTTTTATGGATGTAAGATTTGTTCTGTGTATCCTAACAAAACGTAATGGTCATCAATTATTAAAATAATGTTTAGTAGAACGGAAATAAAGTCATAAAATTATCTAAAAAACACCACCACGACAACAATGGCGCAGCAATTTTATTTTATTATTGGCTGCCTCTATGAAGTTTTTTGCACTAACAAAATTATGTACCTGCGAAAATTTACTGCGATGCTGTAACGGCCGACCCATGTAGTTTAATACTCTGTTGCTTACAATTTTGGTCTCAAAGATTTTCTGTTTTTCCAGACTGCAACCATGAAGTTTCAAGTCGTTCTTCTTGTGCTGGCCCTTTCCGGTTTTCTCCTCGTGTCAGGTAAGAAGGTTCCCAGAAAAACATGATTAGTTTCACTGCTAGGCTTCCTAATTCTCCAGAAAAAACCGTTAGAAATATGCCTTGGAGATATTCTAAGCATAATACATAATAAAAATAGTTTCAATACGTACAAGCAAATAATATGGCCTGAACACGTCCTCGTGATTCCAAATTCTGAGATTAAAATTTAGACTCCGGGGGCATCAAAGATGACTGACTAGATATTTTCTGATGCGTCAGAATTTTAAGAAACCATAAAAGTGAATTGGTAGTGTGATTATTTAATAAAAAGAAAGCAAATGTTTTATTATGTTCTTATGTGTAGCTAAAATATTCATTTAACAGGTTTTGGACTTCGACTTAGCCATTGGCTTTATTAAGTTAAAAAGTAGCATACCGAATCACAATAACAAAAGATTTCGTAGTTCATGCATTAAGTGTTTTTCAGGGTCTGTCTGTTTTCTTTGTGAACTAACTATTGTGTGTCGCACGCAGATTGAAACATATTATTGCTCTATTGTGTGCGACGTATGGCTTCTGCGATGGGTTTAACGGGGTTTGTTTGATACAAATCAGGGCTTAGGCTTTTTAAGGTCCGATGCCACCCACTTAAACCACTGGAGAATAAGGAGGATATTTCCTAGGCTATTTCCTAAGGTAATGCTGGTTTCTGTCTCAATAAATCTCTGTGATGTTGCAAAAAGCAATTTCGGTGCTATGAGGAGTGGTGCGATTGGGACGTCTTCAAATATAACGGCAGCTTGTAGTCGAGATAAACATAGCGAAATATGTTTTGTTTGTATCAAAATATAAATTAAAAAAAACTGTACAGTTTAGGGAGAAAAATTGACCTTTTAAACAACCCCAGGTTAGCGGATATCAAAAAAGCCTACACCTTCAGTTATTGTTGTGCTGGCAGTCCTCTTGAGTAGTTACTCTGTTGACACCTCATCATGTGCATTATTTGGTTATGAGTCGGACATCACGAAACTTTTACTGATGCCATGACCTTCGTTTTGTTTGCCCTCTTTAGAAACTGCAGTGGAAGCTCTTCGCCCAAACGGTCCCAATAGCGCAGCCATGGAACGCTCCGAAGCAGCCGCACCCAACGAACAGGAGAGGGCGCCTCTTCCTCCAGGCTGCATTGAGTCTCTGTGTGGCTAGAAGTTGAAAATGGCTTAACGCAGTGCTCAGGGAGCCCTCACTTCAGTATTTAGGTCCCTGCTATGGTCTTGTAGCTGCTAAATAAACAACTACTTATGCCTCAGTCTGTGTTCACGAAACAGTTTTCATCTTTCATGAGTTGCCATATTTCTTTATTGCGTGAAGATATCTGTAACGTTTTTTAACAGCGAATTTGTTTAGCGAATAGTAACTTTGTTGTGTCGGATAATAAAATACCAAGAAATTTCCGAGGGCGCCAATGTGAGCGAAGGCTTTGCGGCAACCACCCGGCATGTATCAAAACCAAGAAATGCCGAGCGCTCGTGCCTGTGCGCCTCGCGACGGCCACTCAGCGTACGCGACGCGCGTTTGCAAGCCAGGCATACCCACTTAGGGCGATTAGAAAAGACCGGCAAAAAAAGGGTTTACCGTAATCGTGAGAACACTTGCTCAAAACGAGACATACACCTCATAGCGTACGCCCCTCCAAGATAAATGTCAATTGATTATCACTTGCAAAAAAAAGAAAGGTCCCAGTTATAGTAAAAATGGTGGAGCAGAGGTCGCAGCGGCAGTGAAGAAGCAAATCGGCTGCTATGATACAACTCATGCTTCTTCATGGTCGTGAAAAGTGTGTGCAACTTCGCAACCTTTAAATCTTACGCTTCAGAGTAAGCTTCCTTCATTTTTTCCTAGCAGACATTAGCGTAATTTTGTATACTTTGAGTAAGGTGTTGTACCCTAGTGCGGAAAGCGTACCCCTTACATTTTGATGTTTTCTGTACTCGTGCTACTGTACTCGTGCTACTCTACTCGTGCTAATCGTGCTACTAAGGGCAGCGTTGAACAAGATTACAGCATTTCGCGTGATATACGCACCTGTGGCTCTTGTAGCGGAGGAATACTTCCATTGTTTCTTTTCAGTTTCTCAAAATTCAATCTTCGCAGCTTTTGTGCAGCCATATTGACAACCTTGGCATTATGAGTGTTTTTCACGGTATTCAAGTCGAATTACAGAATCTAGTCGAATCACGGGATTGTACTCGAATCTAGTCGAAAAAACAACTGTCGATCGATGTAACAATTTCGAAACACTTCGGTAATCTTGGTCACTCTGTGCATGACTTTATTAACCACTTTTCGAAATCTTCAAATCGGTCACAGGTTTCCCCCGGTGCAGCGCTGCGTTCCTTGAACAGCAACGTCACTTCGGCTTACTTGCCTCCCTTCAGTTGCGCTGACTTGCATGACATAATATTTCGTTTCAAGCGTAAAAAAGCACCCGGAATAGACTGTGTTTGCGTGATTGAACTTCAGCGAACCTTCAGCGTATTATGCTACGTATTCATCTTTATGCTCAATTCTTTTATGGAACATGGTTTCATCTCTGATAAGCTTAAGATCACCTTGGTGAAGCCGCTCAATAAAGGAGGAAGCTTTAAAACGATTGAGAATTACAGACCGCTATTTATCCTACCTTGTATCGCACAAATCTTTGAAAAGCATCTGTTTCGTACAATGAGCCCTTTTCTCAAAAATAATAACCTTCTTTCAGATTCTCAGTTTGGATTTAGGGCAGGAAAGAGTACTAGAACGCTTTTAGAAGAGTTCTGTGATCATATTTATTCCTCCTTCGATAATAATGAGGTCGCTTGTGCTCTTTTCCTGGATGCCAACAAAGCATTTGACTCTTTTTCTCAGTCATTATTGCTTAAAAAGCTGGAACTTGTAGGTTTTCGGGGGTCTTTTTCTTAAACTTTTAACAAACTACTTCCACAACCAGGCTCAAATTGTACGGATAAACGGTTTCTCGAGTTCCAAACGTTTTTTGCAATCAGGAGTGCCACAGGGGGTTATTTTATCGCCAATGTTGTTTAACCTGTACGTCAATGATTTGGGGTCTGTCACAACAAGAAGTCGCCTGTATCAGTATACAGACGACACTGTTCTTCGGTCTACTCACTCTCTTTGCACTTCAGCGATTCACTCACTTCAAGCAGATGCAATTGCGGTTATGGATTGGTATTCCTACAACGGTATTTGTATTAACACAAAAAAAACAAAATGTGTGTGTTTCCATAATCCTCAGAAAAAAATGGACTGTACGCCGATTTTACTCCATAACGCAAGGTGTAAAGATTGCCATTGTTCTCCTCTTTCCTTCTCGACAAGCGTGAAATACCTAGGTGTATAGTTTGATAGCGACATGACGTGGAACACCCAGATGAACTACGGTTGTAGCAAGCTCCGGGGCGTATCTTGCGTTTTATATAATGTTCATTCCTTCATGCCAGTCCCAACACGCAAACTCATTGCGCACTCACTCGCTTACAGCATTCTAAAATATGAGATATCTTTGTTTTATAATTTCTCTTTCACTTGGCGTTCTAAACTAAACTGTATATTAAAAAACATTTTCCCCAGCGTTGCCAACAATGTAGATATCCAGGTTAACGTTGATTGCTTCACTTATTTCAGTCTACCTACGTTTGATGCCCGGTTTTTTCAAACGAATATTTTAAAGAACTTGTGGTGCAGCTCTTTTGTGTCCCCTCATGTGCCGGTGTGAGCGTCAGACATAGTACTCGATTTGTTATACGGCATTGCTACACACATTTTAGATCCTATGTTAGACCTTACTATGTCTCAAGAATTTCCAACTCCTTTCCCTACGAGAAATTTTCCATTTCTTCTCTGCGCGGCCTAAGAACATATCTGCGCAAAATTGTTTTCTGTTTGTCTACCTCTAACAAATACCATTTATTGCCTGTTCTGACTGCCGTGTATGGCCCGACAAGCCTTGCATGGCTTGTGCTGACCCGATGTTGATTTGTATATTTCAAAAATGAAAATAAAATATTACTATTACTATTAATATTACTCTTACCATTCCTATTACCACGATGCTTTGGTTCCAAAGGTTTCTGTAAATTATGGTGGGGTCACGTTCATAGCCTGCATGCGGGACCACATAGTCTGTGTTCACTTCATGAGGGAAGGCAGCCCTTCAAACATTTCTTAGTTAGCGCCAGCCGTGAATAACGCTTCCATTACATTCGAACCCGTGTGTCTGGCTGCAGTAATCTTGAAACAGGTTCTTATTGCTGTCTAAGCCGAGAGCCATTCTCATGAATCGTTTTTCTGTGGCGGTATTTTGAGGGTTACCACGTACATTTGTTGCTTGTGCCTCATAAACAATATATACTTCATAATAGTATGCAGATGAGCTTTCACAAAAAAGATGGACAGTTGTTACGAATTCCTTTGATTCGCGGAGTAGCGAATATTCAGATCTGACAAAGACATTCTGGTTTTCTTGCTTTCGGAAACTTATTTACCCCGGCACACCCGTAAGGATCCCACTGGGCTGTACAGCGTTGGGAGATATTCGACGGATGCCCTAAACAAGAGATTTTTTTAGTTTTCGCACACGTTTCCCCTACCAAGACAGAGATCCGTCGAAGATGTTCATAACGACACTACCCATCGTAGAAAATCCAAAACAACTTAAGCGGATCTTATGACCTATGAAGGCATTTAATGTGTAAATTGAGTTTTTTGTAATGTTGAACACTAATTCTCCATAAGGACATGCCCCAGTGATCACCTTTACTGATGGCGAGAAATTAAACGGTAAAAGAAACGCCTCACGATGAATACTGCCTAATGCGAAATTTGTGTGCAGCGCAGGATCCACCATCCTCGGTCACAGGGCATAGCTGATGCGTGTCGGGAAGTGATCACGTGATCAGCGGACGCACGGTGCCGCGTACAACTCTTGAGATATCTCGCCACCGTCACCGCCACCGAGCATGTTGTAAATCCGCTCTGAACCTCCCGCGCAAATATCACTTGGTTCGGATGAGCCACCCAACAAGGAGCTTGTCTTGCGTCCCCTTCACACTTTCGCCAAGCTTCGGCGCTGATGAGCGTATCATCCAGGTTCGGCGTACTGGCGTACCCCTTACACGTTTGTGCCCTACAACTCACACAGCCCCACTTTCCTCCGCCTGTTTCTTTCTTTCTTCCCAAGTCGTTTACAACACCGTCACCATCGCGCCAAACAAGAGTTCCAGCCGCCATTGTGCTGCATAGAAAAATATTCTCCTTCATAGAACATCGCCACAAATTCACGTTTTTTTCTAAGTCGAATTGCATGTGGGCATCACAGGGCATGTGCCATTATTAAAAAAAAAACCTTTACACAGTACGGAAACATTAAGGAGCCGCGGTACTCTCACAAAAAACAATTGGCTCACCAGGCACCGGCAGGATTAAGCCCGGACAGAAGAACTTATGGATCGTCGGCGGCCCGAACACGTGTGCAATGAAAAAGCGCCCAGATAGACGTTGCCGTTATTTGCTGCTCAGATAGCGTACTAACAATGCTATAACTCATTGTGGCCTCTAATGAGTGCCAATGCCTGGTATGCCGAACATCTCCTGTTTGCAGGAACCGCACGTGAGGGTCTTCGCTTTTTAGAAAATTTGTTTAAACATCCGCTATTCGGGGTAATTAGGGCTTTAGATTATATATATATATATATATATATATATATATATATATATATATGTATATACGAGAAGAAAAACTTCGAACAAGGTAAAAGCACGATTGTGGCCTACGTTTCAGCAAAGAGAACTTGCTTTCCTCAGGCCCTGAGGAAAGCAAGTTCTCTTTGCGGAAACGTAGGCCACAATCGTGCTTTTACCTTGTTCGAAGTTTTTCTTCTCTTGTGTTCTCTACCATCTTCAAAGTTCTACTACTCCCTATATATATATATATATATATATATATATATATATATATATATATATATATATATATATATATATATATATATATATATATATATATATATATATATATATATATATATATATATATATATATATATATATGTGTGTGTGTGTATGTATATATATTTACTTCACATAAAATTATATTTTCAGAAACTGAACCAATACACAATTTCTGTACAGGTCACGTGTCTTGTGATGACGTAGATATCTGCGCCTTAAGTTTTTGTGCAGAGCACAACTGTGGTAAAACGCAAGCGTTGTTTTAAATGAGGTGAGCGTTGCCTACGATCACAGAACTTATTCTGACACTGGATATATTCTCTGGTAATGAGAATGTGATGTCACTCTTAAAGCAATATTTGTCAAGAGATGAGTGTGTGTGCATGTCTTTCCAAACACCGTGTGTTTCATTACAGTCAAATATCGTGAATAGGAACCCAACAGTTACGAACTTCTCAAATTTACGAATATTTTAGGAGTCCGCGACAGATTGCCTATATTTTTAATGTAAAAATATTTCAGAACTACGAATTTAAATAGTGCGATATTTCAAAATAAGGTCAGTAAGTTTTTTTTTCTAATTGTAGTGCAGGCAAACGAGTAATACAAATTCGCCCAAAAGTAACAGCGCTGCAACTCTTGCTCGAAACAGAAACCGGCGTTTCTCGGTGTATTGCCCGAGTGCAGTAGCTATCATCATCACCATGTCGAGTTCCAAGACCTTGCGCCACCAGAAAGCTGTTATTTTAATTTAGGCAGCCTAGCAGGCAAGCCTTGTTTGCCGCTTTTCTCTCTCGTTGTTTTGGGTGTCAGTAGCCGTCGGTCGTTCTCCAGGCTAATCACGTGGGCGGGCAGCTATTCATTTGTTGTGGGTGATTTTTCTCTTAAGGTCGTGCGAGATCCAGAGATCTTGCACGACACTCCAGCGAGCGGCAACGCAAACAAGTAGCGAGAGCAGTCATTGTCTGTAGTGATGATGACGACAGGAAGGAAAGCGGCTGTTGTTCATCGAACACAGAAGATGAGGTTGCGCCGAATATTGACGTTTTAGTGCATATAAACAAAGCCAGAACTTTCACTGATCGGTAAAATAACGTAACCGATGAGGTATTGTGCAAGCTGGAATATGTGGAGGCGTTTCTAAACGGTCGAGCAATCTGCACTAACGAGATTAAAACAGCGTATGTCTACACAGAAAGCAGATTTGTAGTTAGGCAACATTTTTATTTAAGAGTTTGCCTGTCTTCACAGGCTTACGTCATTTTCATTCCTAGTTTGAGCCATGGCTTATAACCGTCCTTTTTCATTACAACAATATTTAAAAATAACGAAAGATTTCCGGTGGTCCCGCTACTTCGTTGTGTCGACATTTGACTGTTAATGTACGTTGTTTTATTCGCCACGGAGAAGTGAAAAATAAGAGATTAGGAACACCTTTAGGTATGTAGATTTTTTCTGTCACAGTTTTCCTTTAAAAATGAAGTCAAGTAAAAAAAGCGGCGTATATTTATCAAGGTGTTCAATTTTTAAGGATCCATCATTAGGCTGTACCCAACTACGCTAAACGGTATCTTTATCAAGGAGAAAGGAATCTTTTATACTCCCACATTTTTACTTCAAAAAAAGAGGTCTATACATTTAGGACTACAAATTGTTCAGTGCCGTATTCTGCTCAGACAACAAATTGAAGCCTTTTTTTTTCTAACCGGCTTCCATTTCGTTAGCATAATTAAGGCATTTGTCCGAAGAGGCGAGGAAGATAATAAGATCAAGGCATTGCGTAGCAGTCATCACTAAAACAAAACAGCACACCATCTGGACAGAAGGAGAAGAGTAGAAAATGCACAAGAACAATTTTGTCTTCTCGTTCGATCGAGTTTTCCGGTCGCTTTCTTAAAAAAAACGTAGTATCAATACGACGCGTTCATCAGCTTTTTTACACTGCCTAGCTGGAGCCTAAAGTTGTCACGTCTTGGCAAGCTACGCTACAAAGCAAGGCACAACGCAAAAGTGGAAAAAATTCGCAAGTGACCCGGTGTAACAAATCACCACTCTCTCCTTTTTGCATTTGGGGAAGGCTGAAGCCAGCAACCCTGAAGAAGGCTCTTTTTGGTGATTTTAATCACATCACTACAGAGCTATGTAGACGTTCTTTACACTACAGGCAGTTGTAGCGCCATGCAGGGTGCTGGTGTTCGAGCTGCCCCATGGCGGCTTATACAGCGGCCTAGAATTAGAGTGGGAACATTATATAATATTTTCCCACATCCAGACAAGCTACTGGCTTCTTCGGGGAAACAAGAAGTATTAAACAATGGCGCCAACTTTCTTGTGAAGCCGAACACAGCTTGACCATGCGATTTGCTGTCACCTAACAGCTTTTAGAACACAACAGAGGCCACTAGCGGTGGGCGGGGTAAAAATAAAACTTAGAGTTACGACATTCTGCATAAAATATCTAAGAACTCCTGTTTCGGTGCTTAGCTTGCGAAATATTTTCTATTTTGATTGTGAACCCCGTCACTGGCATGGCTGGCGTGGACATGTATTGTCTGGAACATAATTTTTAAGCAGTATCAGGCGGAACAACTCGGTATTAAGGGAATCAGGAGAAAGGCACATTGGGTATACAGGAGGTTATTTTCAGAGCGGTTACCACAAATATACCTCGGCAACTGGCGAACAGATGCCAGGGCACTTGTACGAGCAATGTCTTTTGCACCAGTAAATAGCGCTTCGAACATCGCACGCTTTGTTACGTGCACAGCGCATGCTCTGATTGTATCCAAGTCTCCAGCTTTGGTCAAATGGTCAGCTCACCGTTTGTGTGCAAGGGAAGGAGTGTGCGAATACCCGTACGCTCCTTTTCGCTTTTCTTCCGGCTTTTACGGAATTTTCTCCCCCGGCCTTTTCCACATACGTCCGCAACTGATACCTCGGAGCAGATTGCTTTCGCTCTTTTCATTTTTCCAGATGCAACAAATCGTTGATACGGTTTCCCTAACAGCTACCATGGTTTGGACGAAACGTTTTGAGGAAGCATGGAAACATACACACAGACACACACGCACACACACACGCACACACAAACAACCAAACGCCCATACGCCCACACACGCGCTCGGGCGCGCGCACGCGCACAAGCACATGCACATGCACACGCCCACAAACAACCACACGCACACGCACACAGACGCGCACATGCACGCACACACACACGCATACACACACACGCACACGCACATGCACACGCGCACACACACGCGCAAACACGCACTCGCACACACTCACGCACACGCACACGGACGCGCACAGACGTACGCACTCACACACGCACACACACGCGCAAACACGCCCAGACACACAAACGTAGAGTCGCGTGCGATTTGAAGGTAATCGCGTGAGCATCGACCGACCACTAAGATAGCGACCCCGCGCGGCTTGTTTTACTGCGGCTGGTTACTAGTTTATGCATTCTTCTCTGCCACGGTTGCTGTTTAATCAAGCAGCCATCACTACCATGGCAAATCTAGTAACCCCTTCCTCTTTTTTTATCGCGCACGCAGCGGCAACGTCCCATTTGTATCTGACAGCTGTTCACAAAAAGGTGCGCACAAACACATTGTCGGCAAATACTGGGTATTTATAACAATGGCTGCTATCGCTGTTCACGATAACCAAGAAGAAAACTCACAAGTGATTACAAAAGCACACAATCGCCACAAATCGGAAAAGGTGGTTTACTAGCAGCGGGAGTGATGACTGATCGAAGGAACAGCGACCGAGGGAGAGGAGAATGCATATACTAGGTCCCAGGCGCGCCGAAAACTGCCTCGCGGGGGCGTTATCGTCTTTATCAGTCGAAGCTCGCGCGATTACCTTCAAATCGCACGCGACTGTACACGTACCAGCATATGCACCCGCACACGCACACGCGCACACACACGCACGCGCAGGAACACGCACGCACACATAAGCACACACAGAATTTTTTTTCAGGTCAAGTGTCTTTATATTTATTATCACAAGATGTAATGAAAGAACCGAAAAGCAGCATGAAATACAAAATAGATTGAGTATTTTGTTTTCCATAATCTTGTTAATTCCTTGTTTTGCTCTTTAAATGTATGAAAGACATAGGAACAGGCGGTACGCATCCCAAAGTACCGGCAACATATACACTCGAGATGCAGCCTTTACAAAGCGATAAATTCCCTTGCAGTGATGGAATAAACGGAACCAATATTAAAGCACCAAAATGCCCCTACGTGAAAAGCAATTATGTCAACAATTAAATACTTAAATACCATGGTGGAATTTGCCGTAAAGCCAAGGAGCGCAAATCCCAAAGAAATTTTTTGACCAGTGAAACCGGATTGTAAAACAATATCTGTACCAATTGCGGGTGTAAGTTATTGCAAAATGTTTTTTGATTGATTGGTTATAGGGTCTAACGCACCAACGGAACGCAGGCGATGAGGCGCGCCGTAGTGGAGGGCTTCGGATTAATCTTGACCACCTGGGAATCTTCAACATGCGCTGAATTATCGTGTGCACGAGCGTTTTTTGCTTCTCGCCTCCATCAGAAAAGTGGCTGCCCCGGAAGGGAATCAAACCCACGACATCGTGCTCCACCTCGAACGGCTTAGTCACTGAGCCATAGCGGTGGGTACGGAGCACAAATGGCAAATTCAAAACTAGCAACTGTTTATTTATTGAAACGCCTCCCATGGCTGTACACAAAAGAGAAGAAACAAACACTAAAAAGGGAGGCAGGAAACAGTTAAGGGGGAGGGAACAGGTTACATTGTAGGTTTGCTCTTTTTTCTTTTTCCTTGTACTATGCCTCAGACCCTTTAAACATATGAAGCTATGTTCACTAGGGCAGGTTTATCGGTTTTTATTAAAAAGAAGAAAAACGCAGCTATATATACACAAGTTTTCTTTTTGCTCCCTCTGGTTATATTGCTCGCCACGTAAAAAAGTTGTGCGCACCGACCAAAAAGTTAGTGCTCTTGTGACATGCTTCCAAAGAATATGTCACAAGTGATTTCTATCAAATTCTCTGTCTAACTTCCAGTCCCGCGGGTGATCACCATGGAGATTGAAGTCGCTATTTTCGCCATGGCCATTTTTTGACTTCTTCTCATGTCGGGTACCATGAGAGACATAGATCTCATGCCTTTAGCTTCGATATTTCTGGACATACATTAGGATCACTTGAAGGTCTGCGCCCTTACTAATAGACATACAGAAAAAAAGAATATTAGTGCTTTTTTATTGCAGAGCTATTAAAAAACAATGCAAATGCAACAACGTATTTTGCGCGTATCTGCTCTAGATACTGAGTACAAAATGATAACCGCTTTTACATGAAAAGTCATTGCAGCAAGGTCTTACGAAACGTGCTTTTGAATAATCAAAGGTGGGGATATGTTATTTTTTCGGAAGCGTTTGATAAATTCCCTAGATATTTCTTAGATTATTATATCTCCGTACAGACTTCTTTTTGCGGTCCAGCAAGAAGAAGGTATTAGACCGATGTAACGTTGCACGATGTGTGATGTTTCCTGGTATTCACCGTAGCAAAGTATTCTGCACAGATTTTTTGGTTCTTCTTAAACCATCGTCCCGTCTATGCCGAAGCGTTTCACGTATGCTCTTGCTCTGATCGTAGAACAAAAGTCCCAACAGAGTTTTTGAATTAGTTGATAATAAAAAAACTCGATGGTGGAAGTCTGGAAAATACTTTAGTCCAATTGTCAGTGTAGACTTTCAAGCGATGAGAATCTGCGTCCTGAAGTGCCCAAAAACGCGTCAAATAAACCTTGAAGGGTGTTTGGCGACTGTACCGGTGAAACATGGTACCTCAATCACTTCATAGGTGTAGCGGATAGGGGCAATGAAAGCAAACGTTTATAACGAATCACTCATTTACGTCCATTTGGAGAAACGTCCAATACGCCCGGTGTAACGCCATGTACGAGGAAGGGCTGCAGCTCAGGCTACTATTACCTGGATCTGTTAATAAGGGGTGTGTTGTCGGGTACGGGAAATAGTTGCGGATATACGTCCTCGTTACCCTCCTCGCTCTTTTCCACATAGTGCGATCACTATTTTTGCCACTCACGCAGTTCAAAGCAACGCCCTTTATGCGGCCCTAGTACGACATTACCCAGTAAACGCACAAGAGTACCACCTAAGTTAAGGAAAGTCTTCTCAGGACTCAGAGTGAAGGGGACGTCAGCAGTTTCAGCTTTCAAAGTCCCCAATAATGACAATAAATCACACAGCTTTAGATTTTATCAGTTGTTCTAGGAGCAGATTTGGAACACCTTATATATATGCGGCAAATAAAAATTGCTGTTTATCCAGTCAAGTTCAGTTAAAATTGGAATTTCTAGACAATAGAACCGTTAGGGCACCAGAGGAAAAATCTAAAATGTTGGAGATTGAGTTTTTATCTTCTTTTAGATCATATTAATAAAGACGATAGTCTTTCTTGGGCTACTTAAACCCAGAAATTTTGGTCTGTCTGTCTGTCTGTCTGTGACTCGATTCAGCCAAAGTAAAATTGATATTGCACAAGAGTCTTTTATACTCACAGCGAAATGTAAACGTCTAAGCCCTGCTTATACTGTTCATACTTATCAACTTTGTTGAACAAGGACAAGACATTACGCAAATACACGACAGGAAATCAGTAGAAAAGAGATATTTACAGTGTTCCTTTATTAAAAATTGATGGATGCTTGGTTTTTCAATAACAAATGATATTCTATATCTACGGCAAAAAACCAACGCCTCCTGGCGGCATATGAAAAATCTCGCGGCAACAGCAACGAAAGGTACCACTAACTAGGTTCCACGTTCTGCTTGAAAGGCACGTGGAGCACGGCCACGCGGTTCTATAAGCCTTGTAGTCGGCCGCCTCCATTCACACGCGTCTCCGCCGTACTGCAGCGCTGGCATCGAGGAACCCAGCCTGTAGCAGTGGAACGCGTTAAATTCAAATCGTCTTGCGCAAACTTTTAGTGTGTTTACCTTGGGATGAGTGCGGCGGTACAAGAACCGCATCAGAGGTGAGCGGGAAAGCAAAGGGGGGCATTTCCTTGGCAAATGTGTACAAAGACTATTTTCTTTTGACGACATTTGCAACCAAAGGAGCAGATACGCGGCCAATTTTTGTTTCTCTTTTTTAAGGATCGTGGGATATCAAGGAGTTCTATATACGACCTAACGTGGAATGGTTTTGACCGGGAAAACGTTTGTGCTAAAAAAAAAAGAATGCATATTGTGTGCAACAAGCAGATGTCCTCGTTCCTGGCAAGAACCCTTCAAAAAAGAACAACTTCAGCCATCAAAACTGACAGTGGCTGTGGCAGGGTAATTAAGCCTTGAGATGATGTTTCGGCTCTTATCGGAAAATGGACAAGGATAAGTGCATGACACTCGGATTTATAGATTTTATATCTGACCCCATTTGCGTGGAACGCGAAGACAATGACTCACATTGTCATTACAATCACTGCAAGGCCACTGCTAAGATATCCGCACATAATAGCAGCAAACACGCCGTTGGGATTTTATGTATGACAGGAGTGCCTGCGCACGTCCTGTAATATTTAATTGCACGTGTGGTCTCGTAATACCGTGATTTAAATTCATTCATTTATTTTCTTAACAAAGCGCAGTTTTAATTGCATTGTGCGGATTTGTTTTGTTGATAAGGCTTTCAAAAGTAGCCGAAACCCAATTCTGTTAACCACCAGCTTTAAAATAGCGATTATCCGGTGGCATGCAGCTTCCAAATGCATGAAGTAAACGCTATCCTAAACTACATGGGGGAAGCATTAAAGTAGAAATATTTTATAGAAACATATTAGCAACTATTCACGCCCGTTAGCCAAACAATGTTCCAGATTGATGTACGATCTTTTCAAGAACAAACCGTCTATCATAAAAGCATATTTTCTGAAGGCTTGTAATTCGATGCAACGAATAAATTTGCAAACCAAATATCACCTGTTAATCACCTAAATTTCAAATGTATTCCGAAAATACAATTACACGGCGTCAAAGCGTTCTCTTCAATGTTACGCGCCCTCATTGTAGCCCGCAGCACATGTTCATTCCTGTAAACTTAGTGTTTGCAACACTATCGCTTTCAAAAATTAAAAACACACGTAACACAATGTCTAGGCGCACCCAAAAGATTCTAAGACGGCACATCGCAACAAATCGGGAAACCGCTTTGTAAACAAGCGACGTGCGCTTGGCGGCTAGGCACACTCGGTTGTATTGGTGGTACCGAGTACCCAACCCATTCCTATTCTGCACCCGATTTCTTTGTCATGTTTGGCATGAACACTGACCACCTGGTCAGGGTACGTAACATGAAGTCGACTGCGTTTTTTTGTCCTTCCGTTGAATCTTTTTCTGACAATTTCCTACTCCTTTGTTTCCGGGAGGATGTGTTCCGCCACCTCAGAATATTTCTCTCCCCGTATCCATTCAGTGGTTCTCCTCGACTTTTGCGAGCACATATCCCAAAAGTTTCCACTGATATATCGCATTTTTTGTTTGCCGCTACTTTTTAAAGGTACCCATCAGCACTCTTTCCAAGCTTTTCAAACTCTAAATGCTTGCAGAACGCAGTGACCCAACACACCCAGTACAGAGATTACGGAGTCGCAAAGCTCCTCAGCCAAAAATTACTGCCCATCAGATAACTCATGTACTTCCCATCAGATATTGCCCATACGAAAACTCGCAAAAACGCTCGAAAGATTTTCCTGTGTTTCGCGGTCTCAACGTTGTTCGACAGCCTGAATTACGTCACTGAGACCATGTAGCGGCAGTTGGCCGGTTTTAATTCCGTAGCAGCAATGAACACTTTTTGATAGCGTATTTAAAATAAAGACACAAAAGGAAAGCAGAAATGGAAGGCATATCTGGTGCAATGAGCAAATCACGCAGTGCCGCTCCATGCTGGCGATAACTGTAGGTTTCGCAGTGCTTTCGCAGACGCGAAGGAAAGAGTGAAAACGTGTATCGAAAGTGTTGCAGAGTCCCTTCAGGTTCTGATATTACAATTGGGAAGTTTTTTTCCATATCTATTTTTGAGTCCACGTCTTCTAAGAAACTAGCAACGGTGTCTATATCGTACGTTGCTCTCCGTGCACAAACTTGTAATATCTCTGACCTGCATCGCTTTTTTAGCTTGACCCCAACGACTCCGACATGTTGGTTTACACTGAAGAATTCTCCCACATTTACTGTTATATCTCTGTGAATCAAAAATGCAACTCCATGGTGTTCTACTGTTTTCGAGGCGTACTGCTTGTTTAGTGTGATCCTAACGACTGTGATAGTTTCGTTAGCACATAGGAAACAAAACAGCTTAACACTGTCCCAATATTAGCACTAGAAGCCGTAACCACCAGTGTACTTGTGCAAAATAGTTGACTGCTTTTTCTTGCAGACGCCTGAGGATATTGTACATGGACATTATTCTTAAATATGGCGTTGTGGCGTTTGTCGTACTGCGTCCTAACATTTTTTACAGGGCTGAACTTGTTTCCCAGCAGCAGAATGAGGACGTTCACAATCATAGTAATACTTTTTGGCAAAGCTAATTTTTAGGAATGCCAGTAAAAGCGTCTCCAAAGCCCAGAGCCAACGACTGCGAAGCAAGTAGGCGTTCAGAAGGACTACAACCGTGAATGAGCAGCGAGGCCTCAGATCGCGCTTTTCATAGCGTCTTTGTTTGGCTGGACTAGGAACCTTGGTAAAGAAACCCGCAGCAATGATCCGTTCCCCGGTATTGCTGTCGTTTTGTTTTTATGGCTTCAGAAATAAAACTTGATTTTCCTAAACCACCTTCTTGACTGAATAAAATAATGGCAATTATGCTCTTAAAATATTGCAACTAAACTTTTTGATTGAAATAGTGCCGAAAGTGTCTTAATAAATCTGTAATAATGGTCTTACTTGGTGTGAAACAAGACACCTATTGCAGGGTGATCGCGTCAGGTATTCCTATACATGATACAAACTCTGAAGCAAGCTATAAACGCTCTATAAATAATGTGACGCCCCAGTTCCGTGAAGAAATAAAGTAGCAATTCGTGCACTTTACGTGAAGACTCACATGGTTAGCAAACTATAATATATGCAAAAAAAATTTTTATAATATATTTTTAATATGCCTAAAAGACTAGACCATTTTCCGCAAAGACAGCATAAAAATTGTGAAAATGTGAGGGTTCTTTCAGGGTTGGTATTAGGCGTTGCATACCATTCCTCTGCGCTATTGTTGATATTTTCTGTCACACTCTCCCTTGTCTTTTTGTATTTGTGTTCGTAAGCATTATTCGACGACTTGTCCATCCCCCCAAATCGAAGTTCGTCGGTTCATTTGTCCGCCTGCTTCAGTGCTCATTGCGTTTCCAACGCATCCGGGAACAATAGGCAATCAGGATAAATGTCAGCGAACGCGAAGTGCATGAGACCGCCAGTTTCAAAATAATTTATTACCGCAATTATTTTTCGTATTGATAGCTGATTCCGAAGCAAATATATAGATTCTGGCTGATATCAGCTGCTTTTGCTATATGCTTCCAAAGGCGCTCATGTCTCGCTCGGCAGGTCTGCGATCTCTACAGTGTCTATAAACACTATAGTAAGCAGACACTCGTGGCTTGACGTAAGCCGAACAAACTTTCCGCTCCTTATGTTTTGATTGAAACCAGGTTTCCCAAAGCAGACGCGACTAAGTATGGCTAGCAATTCACTACTCACAATTCACGCGACTAACTATTCACTAACAATGGCAGCAGATTGAAATCTTTGACGCTATTTTAGAAAACCTTCTTTTTGATCAGGTTTTGCCCAGTGAAGCCATTACAATTTAGTTCAGTGAACTCATAGACCTTGCGGTATGCTCATTTGCTAAAATTGGAACATTTTTCATCATGTGCAGCTGCTTGTGCTTAGAGGTGGGTTAACTTAGAAGCACGAGTGCCCAGGCAAGGTTTCATTCCAAGTAAATATTTACTCACGAAACATCAGATTCTTATTGTAATGATTATACCTTACAGCAAAGATTTAGGTGCTCATGCTTTCTCCTGTTTTTTGTGTTCTTTTGCATACAAACACTAGAGTTGTTCGTTTTCAGCCAAAGAAAGTCTGGCTCGCCTTTCGGACTTTTGGTCTCCTGCGATGCTACGGTACTAAGGTATTTAGAAACGATGGCAAGCAGTGCGCAAAGCTGCACTTTCGCTTTGAAATGCCATTTTTAATATATCTCGTAACACCTTAACTCCATCGAAAGATTGTGTCCACAAGCAGACAACGAAGTAAAATCGGCACGCGAGAAATTGAAAATAACAACCTCCGTCCACACTAATTAACAGTGCCGACTCGCAGACAGGCAGGTGGTAGCTTAAGACACGAACATCGTGCATAATTGCTATCGTAGATAGAAGTCAGTGGGGACAACCATAACAGTCAAGAGAAAGCAAGGAGAATTTTCTTGCTTCTCAGGTTTTAACCTTGTTTTGGGAAGCAGACGAAGGATTCTGTATTTGACCTACTCGTAGATCGATACGCGAGCTGAAATGCCTTACTGTTTTCGGGGTACGGCTGTTTTGCGGCGACATTATTGGAAACAGTTTTTGAACTGACCACTACTATATGATAAACTACCGCATAGTACGCCACTGCGATACCGAAAACTTCGCCGCACAAACATTTCACAATCGCTTCAGAATTGTGGCTGTAAGCAAGGCAGCACATATTTCTTTATAAGCACAGGAGGATTAAGATTGAAAGGAATTAACCGCAGTAGCTGCTACAAACCAAAAGACAACATAATTTTTTCGTGCCAAATTAACGGTTTTAGATTTTTTCAGTCTACTCTAATGATGAAAAACATCATGTAATGGGGCAATTGACTTTAAAAAACCACGTAAACGGATTCAAATATTTCTTTGAAAGGCACTACTATAACAAAAATGGCATGTCGCGTGCAACTCAAATTTGTGCCTGTATGGCATTCTTTGCACTAAAACAATTTCAACTTCACCCCTTTAGTTCGATGCTGGGGTGATTTAACATTGTGATGTAAAACATCGTTGCATTATTATGGGTCTAAAAGCGCTCCTGTTCTTCCAGATTATCATCATGAAGTTTCAAGTTGTGCTTCTTGCCCTGGCCATTTCCGGCCTTATTCTTCTGTCGGGTAAGAAGGTTTAAAAAACGTATGATTAGCTTCAGTCCTAGGGTTCGCAAACCTCTTGCTGAAAAGTTTGAGTGCGCTTGGACAATAATCCAAGCATTACAAGCAAACGAAGATGCACAATACGTATCGGCGCACGTGACGGGGGAGGACGTACTCAAAAAGGCAGAACGCTTAGTTTATAACAGATCGATTTGAAATTTATTCTCCAGGAGCCACAAAAGGGTAACTGAACCTTGATTGATTCAGCAGAGTTAAAAGGACGAAGGACGTAATTTGCCGCCTTTATTAATATATCAATAAAAGACAGATTCTTTCACTATAGGCACCTACCATATTCATGCAACTACCATATGCCGATTTCGATTTAGGCCCCAGCGTAACTCAGGCAAAAATGCATATCCATAAAGGATCAATTAAGAACATAGCTTATGCCCGGCTAGGAAATAAGCCTTTTTTTAGTGTTTAGCCCTTTTCTGTCTCTGTTTCCTTTTTTCTCCTGCACGCCGATTTCAGCAGTTTTGATATATAGTATGCGAGTCGCGGCTTTGGCGCTGGGCCCTTTCTGTATTTTCTTTCATAAAAGATAAAGGTTGTCACCTTCCAGATTTTAGTGCCACCCAGCTAAAACGTTTGTTCATTCAGAACGATACTCTCTGTACTATTTCCTCAAGGTATGCTTTTTTCTTTTTTTCTTAGACAGCTAAAAGACGGAGCCGAGGCTCTAGGTGGGCGCCGCCTGACGGGGCCCCGGCCCCTTTGCAGGTTTCTCAGTTTCCCACAAAGAATCTAGATTCTTCAACTGCCCTAATGAAGCTCTGCAAAAAACAGATGTGGTGTTTTGACCTTTCGTGGTATTTTGACGTCTTGAAGTAGACAGCAGGGTGCCCTCGATATAAACAAAGCAATGTCTGGTTTATTTGCTATAGAATACTAACTTAGAAACCGCTGCGAACTTTTGAGGTTGACTTTGACCCTCTACATTACTGTAGGCTCCGCTGATACAAAACAAAAAACATATTTTCAGGTATTGTTAGGCTGGTCTTTACCTTAAGAAGTGGCTTCTTGAAAGCCTCATTATTCTCATTACTTTGTTTTCAGTCGCCCGTCATGCAAAGTTTGTAGATTCCCCGCTGTCTGTTTTTTTTTGGTGCCTTCAGAAACCACAGTGGAGGCTGCTCCAGAGCTGAGAGCCGATAGCCCCGCCATGGAACGCTCCGATGGAGCCGCTCCTACCGAGCAGGAGCGGGCACCTCTTCCCCCAGGCTGCATTGAATCACTGTGCGGCTAGAAGATGAAGATGGGTTGAAGCAGTGATAAGAGCGGGCTCGCTTTCCTCGTACTTGTCTAATGATGGCACTATCGCTGCTAAAATAAACAACTTGTTTTGGCGCCAGCCTGTTCATGCCTGATACTTTTCATACACCAACAATTACCATGGTATACAACTGTTGCGTGAGAAGATGCGTATTGACTCTTTGGTTGCAGATGATTTTTGTGTAGCTGGGTAGACTTTGGTGTGGGGCTGTAGCCTCGTTGCTGAAGGATACCGCACATATTTCTAATTATTCTGCAAAGAATGGTGTGCTGCAGATGGACAGAATTAGCGGGTATGTGATGGCCCGAAGATTAGGCCTTTCCCCACTGTGAGGGTAAACGTCGAAATTGGGATCTTTAGGCTAAACATTGAAGTGGTGTGCAGATTCTTGGCATAGTGTAAGACGTTCTTCAAACTTTTTCTAACCTCCCGCCTAAACATACGATTACATTCCGCACTCCATGCTTCAATAATTTGAGGGGAAACTCGTCAACAGGTATCTATACAAACAATCGCCCCAATAACCGATAGAAAGAACAGCCCGAGGAAGAACTTATAGTGGCGCAGCCCCTTACAGGCGGCGGCTGTTGGCGTCTCCTGTCATCGTCATCGTAAGTGTGGTATCATGAAGTCATGGTACTAAAACAATGGGAAACTCTTTTAGGACTTGCGGTAGAACGTAACGTGTACTAAAAACACCCGCACACTCATTTACACCTCTCGCTACAGGGCTGCGTGCTTCAAAGAAAATAGACTTTACAGCAAAATTGTATAACTGTACCTCTCAACGGTTTCATCACCGTAGGCAAAAATGCCAAGGCGCCAAGAATACACTCATACTCTGCATGCTTCGCCCCTCTCCAGGTTTCACTTTAGTGCAGTTGGCCGGAGATTTTTTTCAATAGAGCAGATATTGCGGCGATTTTTTGGATAAACTAAGGCTACAAGTTTACGGCGTACGACCCTCACGAATCAATGTCTCATGACAACTTATTAACACCAATCAATTTTTGTAGTTCCTGCAGTTACACTGTAGTTATGTTAACGATATTATCTGTAGGTTAATTGCAATGCTTTATAAAATAGAAAAAATACACCGCTGGTGTACACCCTTTTTGAGACGCTGCCCCGCAGAGAATGCGGTGATATGCACGAAGGTATCAATACATAAATCTATAACTTGGTACGCACCAAGCCATCAATAACTAACTCAAAAAATATTTTAATGATCAAAAACAAGGGGAACTGGGTACAGCAAATCCTTGCCTTTATTACAAACTGGTGTAAGCACTGTGGAAGCTAGCTACGTTTTACCTGACAACATAGTAACGAGCCCCTGCAGCAGTGAATGGGAAAACACTTTAACAGCGAGAATAAATGCTTTTAGCATTGTAGTCGTTACTAGCGCAGTGAAATTGCCTTTCTACTTGCTATCTTTCTTGTAGCGTATTCATTGAACGAACGTACATCAGCTGGCCTGACATTTCTCATACACGCTTGAGTCAAATTAAAAAGATCGGACAAAGTGGCAAGAGGTTATCGGGAACTACTCAGATAGAACGTACTCTTCTGTGGAATGATTCATTTAGCTGGCACCTTGCCATGGCAGATTCCAGACTTTTGAATTCGTGCTCCGAATCGCAGGTGACGTGGCTATTATTTAATTTCAACGCCACACTAAAAGAAGTGGAGTTCAATTTAAATATCTTTTAGAATGAAATCTCTTGCTACCTAATTGTTCCACTAGAAAAGCCATGATAAAACTGCGCAGCTTACACTATTTGTGGAAGGGTGAAGAAACAGCAAAGCCGGCGGGCCTTTGTCCTTTCTCGGAGCCCCGGCTGTTGCTTCATCATCACCATAAGGAGCCCACCAGATCCACTTGAGGTCGAGGGTCTCTTTCCTCGACCTCCATCCGCTCCTGTCCTCTGTCGCTTGAGTCTACTGTTTGCCTCCGTATTTCCTTATTTAACCCCTCCATCGAGTAATCGGCCTCCCTCCTTTTTCGACCGTCTCCCGGTGTTTACTCTGTCACCCTAGTAGCCTACCGACTGTCATTTTGCCTAAATACTTGTCCAACCAACTCCATTTATTCTACTTTTTGTGAACTTGATATCTTCTGCTCTAAACTGTTCCCAATCAAGGAAGCTTTCCCTTTCCTAAGTGTTACTCTGATCCATATTTATCCGTGGCCCATTTAGCCGACATAAGTTTGGTTTCTAATTGTTTAGCAGGGCGTCCAGTTTCCCTTCCATTATCCATCACTTCACATCTATTATCAAACTTGTCTCTAATAGTCCTCAATTTCTGGTAGGTCTGGGAGTGTTTCATCGTAAAGCTTTCACATTTTACCGAAAGTGGAACGCGTAATCAGGCGCTAGAACTTGCGCCCAAGTCCAACGACAACGCCGCGCAACGAACAAGAAAGAAATGTTTTGTCCATGTCCCTAGGCAATTGCTCAACTCTGATGCTTAGTATTAAGCCTCAATGCCAAAGTTGAGGTAGATGCTGAACAATAGGTTAATAAATACACAGCCACATATAAACTTCTAAACCGGGTGATAACGTTCATACCTCTCAATATGGTTGAGCCAAAGCAAAATACTATGCTTGGGATGTTCGCAGGTTTTGTAACGAGATGGACCCAGGTTCTATTTCTACTACGGGAACTGTTTTCTTTTAAATTGGCTGCACTGGCATTGTTCGCCGCGCAGCTAACCCGTACACCCTTTCCTTTTGGGTAGGCCAGTATCTATGTTTGGAATTTGCAATTTAATAGTCAGTGTTTTATTCCAATGATTGATTGATTGAGTGAGTGGTTGATTGATTGATTAATTGCAGGGTTTAACGCGACACGCTGCACAGGCGGTGAGGCGCGCGAAGGGGAGGGCTCCGGAATAATTTTTTTCCACCTGGCGATCTATAATGCGGGCCGAAATCTTGAACACACACGGGCGTGTTTACTTTTCTCCTACGTCATAAAAGCGGCTGCCGCGGCTGGAAATTCACCCCGCTTCATTGTGCTCAGCAGCACAACGTCATAGCCACTGACCCACCTTAGAGGGAGCACATTTTATTCGCGGGGGCCTCTCCCTAACTACATTTTTAGAGCGAAACTTTGTACCTCTACCCGCCAAGAGTTCTGTAGCGACCGTCGGCGTCAACTCCAAAACTGACGTGAACAACTAAAATAAATTACTGGCACCGCAAGGAATCGAACTTGCAGCGAATAATAAAATGGAGTGAGATCCCGTTCTTTCACCAACTGAGCTAGGGGCGCACGCGGTCAGGTAGGAGTCAGGTGCTGTTCTCTCCGAGCAGAGCTGGGGTTTACCACCATTATTTTTTTCTGAATGCTAGGTGATAGCCCCATGCTGCCTTTCGCGCTGCCATGCGCTCCACTCGCGGCAGGGGTAGAGGCTGTGTCCGCACCAGAGATTCGTGCATTTCGTACTCAAGAAGAGTTTAGAACTGAGTTCAATGCCGATACCAACAACCGACTGCAATTCGTAAAACGTGGTTTTATATAAAGCTCACAAAGAATGTAACTGCTGCGAAAACGCAGATTCTGAGTGTGTATCACACCGATCATAACGCCGTTCCGAAGGTCGAGCTGTAGTGCAATATCAATGAACGGGTTACAGGTACACTGTAACTTGTGGTTGGTGCAAGCCGGCCGTAGTAACCTGTGGTAGTGGTTTAAACGAATCGCTTCCCAACCACCTCCACAAGATGTATTGCCCGGCCAGTTTTCGAGGAAAGCGGCATAGGTTTAACAACCCGGTTTTTGCTCCGGTAAAACGGATTTACACGGCGCCTCTCCGGTGCTCCTCCTCCCGCACGCCGATGCATCTTTCACAAGTTTCCCAATCGGCTGATAATTGCTCTAGCACCTTTATCAGAAACTCCACTTTTCACTCGCATTAAGATGTGCGCGTGTGGTTCGTTCCGAATAAAAGTAGAGGAAACAAAAAGAGCATCGGCAAGCACTGTAGCGCTAATGAACGGAAAATCAACACAAAGCTGCTACCCCAGAAAATACAGCGCTATCTGCTTAATTTCAAACGTGATTTCGTTGATCGCCATTTCGGTGCCAGTTTGGAACTTTGGGATACATTCTGGGTTTATAACGACCCCATAAAAGTCGTAAACGCATAGGATTTGGAAGGAAAGGAGGCGGCACTTCGTGTTCTGGTCAAGTGATTCCCGCAAAGAACTTCCACCACTGCATAGTTGATTGTGTGCCAAACCTGCAAGTGATGTGGCGGCCACGAGTCGTTCGCTCCTTGGAGAAACAAATGTCATTCGATGAACGAGGCCGCGTATGCCAAAGGCGGAATCAACGTCGCCGCAGAGCATCACTAACCGGGTAAGCTGAGGAAAAGCGCCGAAGGTTGAGCCGTCAAAGCGACGCACAACAACGCAACACCGACAACGCCGCGAGGATGCGCTGTTAGCACGCCGCCAGGCAGGACAACACATCCCGAGGTGCGCATTAAAAATTTAAAAGAAATTTCCTCGATCGTCAGTTTGGCGTCAGTTGTGAAGTGTACGATAGATTCTGGTTTGACAACGACGTCTACAAAATCGTAAACTTTAAAGATTCGGGCCGAATAAAGCCCGCGCGTCGGTTCTGGTCGAAAACTTCCCTCAAAGGCTTCGAACGGTAAGGGGTTTGTGGTGTTCGCAACGTGCAAGGTGTGCTTACAATATAGCGTCATGCTTTAGTACGCGAAAAGCTTCGCCTACGTATTCCCTCCGCGACCATCACATCTTCGTCGGAACGAGGTTGAGGGGCACCTGATTGCACCCCCTTTGCCGTTTATGTGCATAAGGCGTCTCTCTTACGACGGTGGTCAGTACGGTATCCGAAGCCAGATAGTTAACGCTTCAATCGATGTGCGAAAACACCTGGAGTCCCTCCCTCACAACATCTCGGACTACCATGCGGTAGAGGTTTATATCAAGCGCCGACTCATGTACAAGCCGACTTACAAGTCAGGAGTTGGCAAGAACGCTATCATGAAGACCTGGTTGGAGTACTTTATAGTTGCGCCTCTGCAAAAGTGCTACAAGGCAGGGCTCGATCCGAAAACTTTAGAGAACATCCCGGGAGATGCTCCAGTACACGCAGAAGAAGTTGAGGCATTGAATGAGGGGACCGAAATCAACAATATCGTACTACGCGCCTTCGCCATTCACTACGTCAGTTCGGCAGTCGTGTACGACAAGATCTTTCCCGTGGGAGGCGCTCCCTAATTACTGTTTGTATCGGGGGAGGGCGCTCCTCTCATTTCCTTACTGCGCTACGTGCATGGAGAGTAATTGGCGTTCCTTCAAATGTACAACGTGCGCCTTCGAGGAATCATTAGCGTACATCCTACGCCACTAGACAATGCGAGAAGCGAGATATGGCACACTGACAGACGCGGTGCTAAACGGGATCATGTTCTCTATGTGGCGATGAAGGTCATCCGCTGCAAGGTTGTCGAGAAACCTCTGACCTTCCGTGTTGACGAGGTCATTGAAAATATCACAAGAAGGCAGTTGGAAGACGGAGACTTCGAGCGAGAGGCGGTCATCCCGGACTTGGCGTTCATGCAAGGCGTTAGAACACAGTCTATACTGGCAGGAACAAACGAAGGAAGCATTTTCAGTGATCAAGCGACTGGATAAGCAGTGGGCTTCTTTTTAACCACGTCTGCCTCGGAAGTGTGCTGGGATTGGCTCATTGCCATGCTACACGTTGGAGGGCGGGAAGTACTGGCGAAATGCAGACGTCCATCTAAGGCATGCTCTCCATGGACAGCACCGAACTCTGGAACAACGATCTGGTAGCCTGTGAGATCTACACCAACAAACGTTTCACCGCATTCGTCAATATTCCTAAAGACCGTGAAGTCTCTCCATTAAATTCGTACGCACCGGTATATTTCTTCAAAAGAGTCGAGTTCGAACAGAGAGGAAGGCCCCAAGTCTACATTCTGCTGTGGTTGCAAAGTGCGCCAGAAAAGGAGTTCAGCGTGACGATGCCAGCTGCAATGGATATGGTGAAGTTTCTCACGACTCTGATGTCTTGCTCTTGCGCAGAGGGAGAACGCAAATCAATCTGCATGCCTTCACTTGCATCAAGCGAAATTGCCAGACACGCAGCTTCGCTGCACTGTTGCTACCCAGTGACGAGACGCTGGTCATTATGCCGTTTACGCCGACCTATACACAACGAACTTGAGGCGCGCACTGCTGAAGCAAACGTATCAATAGATGCACGATGATCTGAACCATATCAAATACGACAACACCCAATAGTTCTTTGGCCGTTTTGGAGTCTCGTGAAAGCAACATTACCTGGAAGTTCTCATAGCTGGAGTGGCCAGGCTCTGTGTCTGCACAAACGGACATTAAACAGATGTGAGTCAACCCATTCAATCCTTGGATAGGGCCGGTCCTCGATTCGAATATGGTCATCCAAATTATTCACGGCCACTAGGATTGTGCGACCTACGGGTTTGTCTACGTTATTAAGGCAGAGACGGACATCTGGGATTTGCACAAATCTGTTATCAGGATTCTCTAGGAGAACGCCGAGATGTAGTAAGCTCAAGTGCTCAAAGTCCTTTGCATCAACATGCTCAAGACGATTGAGATGTGCCCTTAAGAGGCGGCTTGGTTTCTACCTAAACTGAACATGTCGGTGAAGAGTAGAGACGTGGTCTACATCCGACGTGTCTACCCGAACAACGAAGGTGAGTTCGGAAAACCCTGCATAACAGTTTGCAGAGGACCTCGATGGTAGCTCGACGCAGGTCGGAAAACGTAACGCAATGCTAAAGTACGAGGAAATACGCCTGTCTATACAGCTACTTTAGCATTTAACGCAGGATGAGTCTTTACCTGCGTAATATAGGCAATGCAGTCTTAACGCAAGACACTAGGACCATATCAGTCATGGCCAACATTTAGGCCCTAGTTATCCAACTTGCGGCATTTTTGCTTTCTATTTAGGAGTGATTTGTCCTGATGACAAAAGAAAGTGGCTGAGATAACAAAGGATGTGCTTTCTTTGTAAGGGCATTCGCAATTTAAACACATAATGTTTACCATCGGCGGCTTTGCGGTATGGCTTCTCTGGCGCACACAAAGAACCAACATGCACAGCGACATCCTGTGGCACCTGTATTACTGTTCAATTCATAGAGTACTATTGGAAAAGCACAAAGCTCCCGATTACTGGAGGTTGTGGTAACGCGCTTTTGTAATTATTGAGCGCACAAAGACGCACTGTTACACTCCGGAAAAATTTTTAACTACGGCGAAGAGGTAGTATGGGAATGTAGACAGCATAAAATAATAACTGTAACGGTGTGGCATGATAAATGAAGGGGTGGAGGTCGGATGTCTGACGGAAATTCCGAAGAGCGGCGAGCAAACACCGCTCTTTGCTTGGATTGGGAAGAGTTGGGTAGAGCCAGTCTTTAAGATTTTGGGTTAGCCTAACAATCCTTAATTTTCAAAAACTCCTTGTCGATGGCTGGCAAAGCAAGGGTATTTCTGCCAAATGTGTGCAGTGTCAATTTTGAAAGAGGTAATGTTGCAAACACTAAGTTTACAAGACTGAACATATGCTGCGTGCTACAATGACGGCGCGTAAAACTGAAGAGAACGCTTTGACGCCGTGTAATTGTTTTGTCGGAATATATGAGTACTTTACGTATTTACAGCTGATATTTGGTTTGCAAATTTAATCGTTGCATCGAATACTGAGCTTTCAAAAATGTTTTTTTTTGTGGGACGCATTCCTCTTGAAAAGACCGTACACCAAACTATAACATTGTTGTGCTAGCGGGCGTGAATAGTTGCTATTATGTTTCTATAAAATATTTCTACTTTATTGCTTCCCCCATGTAGTTTAAGATAGCCTTTACGTCCTGCATTTGGAAGCTGCATGGCACACTAGAATCGTTATTTTAAAGGTGGTTGTAAACACCATGGAGTTTTGGCTACTTTTGAAAGCATTTTCAACACAAAACAAACTGCACACTTTCATTAAAACTGTGTTTTGTAAAAATTATTGAATGAATTTAAAATATGGTATTACGAGAACACAGTCGTAACTAAATATTCCAGGACGTACGCAGGCACTCCTGTCCTACATGGAATCCTAATGACATGTTTGCTGCCATTTCGTGTGAATACCTTAGCAGTGGCCTGGCAGTGATTATAATGACAATGTGAGGAATTGTTTTCGTATTTCACAGAAATGTGGTCAGATATCAAAACCATAAATCCGAGTGTCATGCTCCTGTCTTTGTTCATTTTCCGATAAGAGCTGAAACAACAACTCAAGGCCTAATTACGCTGCCACAGCCACTGTCATTTTTTATTGCTGAAGTTCTTATTTTTTGAAGTGTTCTTGCCAAGAACGAGGACAACTGCTGGTTGCACACAATACGCATTCTTTTTTTTATCACAAACTTTTTCCCGGTCAAACCAATTCCACATTAGGTTGTAATAGAACTCATTGGGATTCCACCGTCCTTAAAAAAAGCGAAACAATAATCTAATATGAAAGAAAATAAAAACCCAATCTCCGACATTTTAGGTTTTTCCTCCGGTGCTTTAACGTTTGTATTGTCTAGAAATTCCTCTTTTTAGGTGCACTTCACTGGATAAACAGCAATTTTATTTGCCACATATGTAAAGTGTCCCCAAATCTGCTCCTAGGACAATTGACAAAAATTAAATATGAGTAATTTATCGTCATAAATTGGGAGTTTGAAAGCTCTAACTGCTGACGTCACCTTCACATTGAGTCCTGAGAAGACTTTCCTTAATGTATGTGGTACTACTATGCGTTTGCAGGGTAATGTCGTATTACGGCCGCATAAAGGGCGTTGTTTTGAACTGCGTGAGTGGGGAAAACGGTTACCGGACTATGTGGCAAAGAGCGCGGAGGGTTACGAGGATGTATATCCGCCACTGTTTCACGACGCAACTGTTTAACGTACCCGACAGCACGCCCCCTCAGTAACAGATGCAGGTAATACTAGCCCGAACTCTAGCCCTTCTTGGTACATGGCGTTACACAGGGCGTATTAGACGTTTCTTCATATGGACGTAAATGAGTGATTCGTTATAAACGTTTCCCTTAATTGCCCCTATCCGCTACACCTATTAACTGATTGCTGTACCTTGTTCTGCCGGTAAAGTCAGCAAACTACCCTTCTTGGTTTATTGGACACGTTTCTGGGTGCTTACGCACGCAGATTCTCATCTCTTGAAAGTCTAAACTGCCAACGGGACTAAAATATTTTCCAGACTTCTACCTTCGAGTTTTTTTATAATATCAACATATTCAAAAACTCTGTGGTGCATTTTGTTGTACGATCAGAGCAAGAACACACGGGCATACGGGAAACGCTTCGACACAGATGGGACGACCGTTTAACAAGAATCAGAAAATTTATGCGGGATATTTTGCTACTGAGAATTCTAGGAAACATCACACATCGGGCAACTTTACAACGGATTATTACGTTCTTCTTTCTTGACCGCACAAAGAAGTTTTTACGGGCATTTAATATTATAAGAAATATCTAATAAATTTCACAAACGCTTCCGAAAAGATCCACATCTTTGGCAATTCAAAAGCAAGTTTCGTATGACGTTCCTGCAAAGACGTTTCTTGTAAAAGAGGTCATCATTTTGTACTGAGAATCTATAGAAGATACGCGCAAAATACATTGCTGCATTTCCATTGCTTTCAAAGTCCTGCAATAACAAATCCCGCAATATTTTTTTTCCTGTAAGTCTTTTAATAAGGGTGCAGGCCTTCAAGAGATCCTAATGTATATCCAGAAATATCGAAGCTAAAGGCATAATATTTATATGTCCCTCATCGTTCCTGACAGGACAATAAATCAAGAAATGACCATGGAGAGAATTGCGACATCACGGTGATTACCCGAGCGAGTGCAAGTTAAAGTTACAAAAAAGATTAATAGTAATCACTTGTGACATATTTTTTGGAAGCGTGTCACAATGGCACTAACTTTTCTTGCAGTGCGCACAACTTTTTTACGCGGCAAACAAGATAACCTGCGAGCGCAAAAAGAAATCTTGTGTATGTATAGCTGCTTTTTTTCTTCTTTTTAATAAAAATCGATAAACCCGGCCTACTGAACATAGCTTCAAATATTTCAAAGGCTGTAGGCATAGTACACAGAAAAAAACAGCAAACCTGCAATGTAGGCGGAAAAATGTTTTCTGAGCACAAGGTCGCGGGTTCGATTCCCGGCCTGGGCGCCCGCTTTTCTGATGGCGGCGAAAAGCAAAAACGCTCGTGTGGACGAGATTTCGGCGCACGTTAAAGATCCCCGGCTGGTCAAAATTTATCCGGAGCCCCCCACGAAGGCGCGCCTCATCGCCTGCCTTGCATCGGCGCATTAAACCCTACAATCAATCAATCAAACAAAAAACGCTTTGCAACACCTAACACCCAGCAATTGGTACAGAGATTATTTTAGAATCGGGTTGCACTGGTTAAAAATTTACTTTTGGATTTCAGTCGTTGGATTTATGGCGAATTCCACACTGGTATTCAAGTGTTTATTTGTGGACCTGAGTGCTTTTCACGTTGGGGCATTATGGGGCTCTTCATATTGGTTGCCCTTTGTTCCATCACTGTAAGCAAATTTTTCGCTTTTTAATGGCTGCATCTCGAGTGTATATGCGGCTGGTTCTTTTGGTTGCGTACCGCCCTGCTTCTACGTCTTTTATACATTTAGAGAGCACAACAAGGAATGACAAACATTATGAAAACAAAATATCAATCTATTTTGTATTTCGTGCTGCTTTTCGTTCATTTCATTACGTCTCAATTGTTTAACAAAGGTAAAGCTGGAAAAAATTCTCTGTGTGTGTTTTTGTGTGTGCGTACGTGTTCGTTCGTGCATGTGTGTGCGTGCGTGCGTGTGCGTGCGCGTATATGTGTGCGTGTGCGTGTACGTGTGGGTGTGTGAGTGTGTGTGCGTGTGCTCGTGTGTGCGCGTGTGCATGCGCGTGTGCGTGCGTGCGTGCATGTGTGCGCGTGCGTGTGCGTGTGTGGGTGCATGTGAGTGTGCGCGTGTGTGTGCGTGTGCTTGTATGCGCGTGTGTGTGCGCGCATTGGTGCGCGTGTGCGTGTGCGTGTGCGCGTGTGTGCGTGTGTATGCTTGTGTGTGCACATGTGCGCGTGCGTGCACGTGTGTGGCTGTGTGTGTGTGCGTGCACGTGAGCGTGCAATTGCGCGGTCGTGTGGGCGTTCGTTTGTTTGTTTGCGTCTGTGCGTGAGTATGCGCGTGTGCGTGTTCGTGTGTGTCTATGTGTGTGTGTCTCCCGGTGTGTGCGTTTCCATGCTTCCTCCAAACATTTGTCAGATCTTACAGGCAACTTCAAGCGTTTACGTTTTAAAGTGTGGAGTATATGTGCCTGCGCATGCTTTTTGTCCAAACCGTGGTATTGGTTAGGGAAACCATATCAACGATTTGTTAGATCTGGCAAATTAAAAAGAGCGAAAGCGATCTGCTCCGGGGTATCAGCGGCGGACGTCTGGAGGAAAAGCTGGAGAATAACATTTCGTAAAAGCAGGAAGAAAAGCGAAAAGGAGCATACGGGTATTCGCACATACCTTCCTGTGCACACTAACGCCGAGCTGACCATTTGACTAAAGCTGGAGACGTGGTTAGAATTAGAGCATACGCTGTACACGTAACAAAGCGCTCAGTGATCGACGAGCTATTTACTGGTGCAAAAAGACATCGCCCGTAAAAGTGCCCTGGCATCTGTTCCCCCTTAACCTTGGTATATTTGCTTTAACCGCTCTGATAATACTCCCTTGTATACCCAATGTGCTTTCTCATGATTCGCTTATCACCCAGTTAGTCCGCTTCGCACTGCTTACAAAAGTAATGTTCCAGACAACACATGTCCACGCGAGCCACGCAAGGGACGGGTTCTTAATCGAAAGAGTTTTGGAAGCTAAGCACCAAAACAGGAGTTCTCATATTTTACATTCAGAATGTCGTAACTGTCAATTTGAATTTTCACCCCACCCACCGCTAGTGCCTGTTTTTTGTTCTAAAGGCTGTGAAGTGACAGCAAAACACATTTTCAAGCTTGTGTTTCGCTTCACGACAAAGTTGGCGCCGTTGTTTGACACGTTTTGTTTTGCCGCAGAAACGAGTAGATTGCCTTGATGTAGTACAATAGTATATGATGCCCCCACTCTAATGTCTAGGCCACTGTATTAGCCGCCATGGGGCAGCTCGAACGCTAGCCCCTGCATGGCGCTACAACTGCCTGCAGTGTAAAAAACGTCTTGATAGATTTGTAATCACGTTAATAAAATCACCAAACCGAGCCTTCTTCCCGCTGCTGGCTTCAGCCTTCTGAAAAGCAAAGGGAAAAGACTGGCCATTTGTTAAGCCCGGTCACTTGCGAATTTGTTCGACTTTTGCGTTGTGCCTTGCTTTGTAGCGTAGCTTGCAAAGACGTGACAATTGTAGGCTCCTGCTATGCAGTGCATTTTCTTATGGCCCCTTAAGCAATGAACATTTTTCTCTAAGAAAAGACAAGGTACTATTGGTAATAAAGCGGTTTCTCTATTTGCTGCGATGTGCCGGCTTAGAATGTTTTGGGGTTTTGCCTAGGCTTTACGTTATTTTTTTAATTTTCGAAAGCGATAGTGTTGCAAACACTAAGTTTACAGGACTGAACATGTGCTGCGTGCTAGAGTGAGGGAACGTAAAATTTAAGGAAACACTTTGACGCCGTGTAATCGTATTGTCGGAATACATGAGAAATATACATACTTTAACAGCTGACATTTTGTTTGCAAATTTATTCGTTGCATCGAATACTCACCCTTCCAAAAATATGTTGTCATCGTGAGACGCTGTTCTATTGAAAAGATCGTACATCAAACTGGAAAATTGTCATGCTACCGGGCGTGAATTACTTGCTAATATGTTTCTATAAAATATTTCTACCTAAATACTTCCCCCATGTACTTTAAGGTAGCGTTTACGTCCTGCATTTCGAAGCTGCGTGGCACCAGAGAATCGCTCTTTTAAAGCTGGTGGTTAACACGATGGGGTTTTGGCTACTTCTGAAATCCTTATAAACCAAAAAGAAACTGCACAACGCTATTTAAACTGAGCTTTGTTAGAAAAAACAAATGAATGAATTTAAAATATGGTATTACTCGAACACAAGCGTCATCAAATATTACAGGACGTACGCAGGCACTTCTGTCCTACATGGAATCCTAACGGCATGTTTGCTGCTATTGTGTGCGAATACCTTAGCATTGGCCTTGCAGTGATTGTAATGACAATGTCAGGAATTGTCTTTAAGTTCCACACAAATGGGGTCAGATATCGAATCCATAAATATGAGTGCCATGCACGTATCCTTGTTCATTTACCGATAAGAGCTGAACCATCAACTCAAGGCTTAATTAAGCTGCCACAGCCACTGTCAGTTTTGATTGCTGAAGTTGATCTTTTTTGAAGCATTCTTCCAAGGAGCTAGGACAACTGCTGGTATCACACAAAACGCTTTCTCTTTTGGGTCATATAAACTTTTCCCCCGGAGAAAACACTACAATATTAGGTCGTACATAAAACTCGTTGAGAATATACGGTCTCTTTTAAAAAAGAGAAACAATATTCTAATATAAAAGAAGATAAAAACCAAACCAATCTCCAATATTTCAGGTTTTTTGTCCGGTGCCCTAACGTTTCTATTTTCTAGGAATTCCCCTTTTTAGGTGCACTTCAGTGGACAAACAGCAATTTTATTTGACGCATATATAAAGTGTCCCTAAATCTGCGCCTATGAAAATTGAGAAAAAAAAGCTGTGTGATTTATTTTGACAAATCGGGAGTTTGAAAGCTGCAACTGCTGACGTCACCTTCACATCGAGCCCTGAGAAGACTTTCCTAAACTTGTGTGGTACTGGTGTGTGTTTACTGGATAATGTCGTGTTACGGCCGCATAAAGGGCGTTGCTTTGAACTGCGTGAGTGGCGAAAACAGAGACTGGACTATGTGAAAACAGCGAGAAGGGTTACGAGGATGTATATCCGCAACTGTTTCACGACGCAACTGTTTCACGTACCCGAATACACGCCCCCTGAGTAACAGATGCAGGTAATAGTAGCCCGACCTCTAGCCCTTCTTGGTGCATGGCGTTACACAGGGCGTATTAGAAATATCTCCAAATGGACGTAAATGGGTGATTCTTTATAAACGTTTGCTTTCATTGCCCCTTTCCGGTACACCTATGAACTGATTGCTGTACCTTGTTCTGCCGCTACAGTCGGCAAACACCCTTCTCGGTTTATTTTACACGTTTTTAGGCGCTTAAGGACGCAGATTCTCATCACTTTAAAGTCTAAACTGCATACGGCATAAAATATTTTGGAAATTTCTACCATCCCGTTCTTTTATAATCAGCATATTCAAAAACGCTGTAGTGCCTGTGGTTGTATGATCAGAGCAAGAACATACGTGAAGCGCTTCGACACAGACTAGACGATCGTTTAACAAGAACCGGGAAATTTCTGCAGATAATTTTGCTACCGTAAATTCCAGGAAACATCACACATTCACAACTTTACCTCGGTCTAATACGTTCTTCTTTCTGCACCGCAAGGAGAAGTTTCTACGGGCATCTAATAATATAAGAAATATCTATGAAATTTCTCAAAGACTTCCGGAAAGGTAACAAATACCCACATCTTACACAATTTTAAAGCACGTTTTTTATGACGTTGTTGCAAAGACTTTTAATGTAAAAGCGGTCATCATTTTGTACTCAGAATCTACTAAAAAATGCGCGCAAAACACATTGCAGCATTTGTATTGTTTTTTATAGTCCTGCAATGAAAACGCACGCAATATCCGTTTTTTCCTGTATGTCCTTTAATTATGGCGCGGACATTCAAGAGATCTTAGTGTATGTCCACAAATGTTTAGGCTAAAGGCATGATATTTATGTCTCTCATCGTACGCGACAGGAGAAGAATTCAAGAAATGGTCATGGTGAGAATAGCGACTTGAATCTTCATGGTGATCACCCAAGGGACTCCAAGTTACAGACACAGAATTTGATAGTAACCGCTTGTGACGCATTCTTTGGAAGCATGTCACAAGAGCACTAACTTTTTTGGCGGTGCGCACAACGTTTTTGCGCGGAAAGCAAGATAACCAGAGAGAGCAAAAGGAAAACATGTGTAGATATAGCTGCGTCTTTTTTTTAATAAAAAACCGATAAACCCATCCTACTGGACATACCTTCATAATTTTCAAAGGGTGTTATCAATAGTACACGGAAAAAAAACAGCAAACCTACATTGTAAGCGGCAAAACGTTTTGCAATCCCTTACACCAGCAATTGGCACAGGGATTATGTTACAACACGGCTGTACTTGTTAAAAATTTTCTTTGGGATTTGTCCTCCTTGGCTTTATGGCGAATTCCACCATGGTGTTCAAGTGTTTAATTGTGAACAAAATTGCTTTTCACGTAGGAGTATTATGGTGCTTTAATATGGTTGCTCATTGTTCTTTAACAGAATGTGCTGTTGGACTAGTTGGTACAACTAATGGGGGGTTAGCGCAAAATGCGAGGAAACAGAGTAAACGAGGCAGGCGCTATCAAAAACTACCTATACAACCACACTTCCAGCGTTGCATTGGAAACACTTCAGTACAATTTATAGTGGAGTCAAACTATGTATGATAGTTACCAACAACACAACAGAAATATTTTTGAAGTCGCGCAATTCTAAAGTTGCGCCTGTCCTGTTTGCCACCGTCCTCGTCTTTTTGCGCTAACCCTCCCATTCGGCCTTTTTTATCCTGCAACAAATTTTGTTTTTTCGTCTTTTATACATTTAGAGAGCAAGCAATGTAAACAAGATTATGAAAAACAAAATACTCAATCTAGGTATTTGTATGTTGCTACTTTTTGGTTGCTGTTCACTATAACGTAACTTAGCGTGCAAGGGACATCAATGAGCACACAAAATTTGCACTGTTTTGTATGCGATACAGTGCAGTGACCTACTTATACCGTAAAACCCATTCTTCAGCGTGCGATCTGGTTGCTTAATTAGAATTTTCAGCGGCCAGTCGCAGTGCGTTTGCAGAGTACCGCGAAACAGAATTTTGAGATTTTGGTGGAACAAAGCTGCCGTGTCCGTGAGCGTCTGCCTACAGCCGCCTACGCACTGTGTTCGCATCGACGGCAGTTTCTGCGTAAGCGTCATATGATCATTTGAGCGCAATGTAAACAAGCGACCGCATCTATTGACCTTTCTGGATGTTCAAGCTCCCGTCGGGACACGGCGACAATTTTGCAGTGGCGTAAGGCAAGACTCATCCGACCTCAGCTAGCTGCGACGGTCTGGCCCATTTTCGCGGCCAGTGGTCGGCTTCACGCGACCGTGCGGCTGAAAGATGGATTTTTGTGCAACTCCGCCACGTTTACTCGCAATTCACAGGCAAGCCGCCAGTGACTTGAACAGACGTGCAGCTGGAATCGCCAGTACTGATCTTCTGCGTTTTCGGCCTGGCCATTCGCGGCCGTGAGCTGCAAATGCACGGGCGACCGCGCGCGCTCAACGTGGGCGACGTGCTGAGCAGCGGCGTCTGCCTACATCCGCAATGGACGATTACGGCGAGCCTGCGCTGTAAACGGTGCAGTGCGATGAATGCAAACACAAACCCTCCGTAGCCACGTCGGGACTTGTTTCGTCAGCACAAGCTATCACTGGCACCTGGCCCTCCGATTGCGCGTGGCCGGCTGCCGGCTGCGGCTGCAGTGGGTTCGGCACATCTCGGCGTTTTGCATCATGGTAAAAAGTTAAAAATCAATCGCTGTAGACTTGGTCGTGGTCCCTGCCTGCTACGAAATTAGGCGCTCGCACACTGGTAATTGTTCTCGAGCAAATGTCTCCGCACTCCGCCCTCCGAATTTGTGCGTGCATGTCGATGTGATCCGGCAAAAATCGCGAGAGTTCGACCTGGCAAACAATCTGTGCGTGTTTGATAGTTGATACACAAATATGAGATGCGTTGCGCTGTGGTCCTCTGCTGGTGTCGGTTGCGTCGCACTGTATGTGTTTAATTGTGCGTATCGCGTGATTTTTGCGTATGTATGTGCCATCTATGCTCGAATTTGTGCCTTATGTGTGTCGTGCTTATGTGTACATATGAAGAACTTGCGGGAAATGCGTGTGCGTTGTGTGGTGTGTGTGTGTGTGTGTGCGGTGCGTGCGCGTGTGCGTGCGTGTGCGTGTGCGTGTGTGTGTGGTGTAGCGTGTGTGTGTGTCTGCGTGTGTAGTGCGTGTGCGTGTGCGTAGCGTAGTGTGCGGTGGTGTCTGTGTGTGTGCGTTATGGCGTGTGCGCGTGCGTGCGAGTGAGGTGCGTGTGCGTGTGGTGCGTGTAGCGTTGTCGCGTGTGTCGTGTCTGTGCGCTGCTGGGTGTGGGTGTGTGTGGTGGTGTGGTGTGTGTGTGTGTGTGTGTGTGTTGTGTGTGTGTGTGTGTTGTGTGGTGTGGTGTGTGTGTGTGTGTGTGTGTGTGTGTGTGTGTGTGTGTGTGTGTGTGTGTGTGTGTGTGTGTGTGTGTGTGTGTGTGTGGTGTTGTGTGCGTGTGTGCCTGTGTGTGTGTGTGGGCGCTTTCATGCTTCCTCCAAACATTTCTCAGATCTTACAGGCAACTTCAAGCGTTTCCGTTTTAAAGCGCGGAGTATACGTGCCTGTGCATGCTTTTCGTCCAAACTGTTCTAGCCGTTAATGAAGCGTATCCAAGATTTCTTGCATCTGGCAAGATGAAAAGAGCAAAAGAAATCTGCTCCGACATATCAGTGGCGGACGTATGCAGAAAAATTACGGAGCTAAATTTCCCTAAAAGCCGGAAGAAAAGCGAAAAGGAGCATACGGGCATTCGCACACTCCTTCCTGTGCAATCTAACGGCGAGCTGACCATTTGACCAAAACTGGAGACGCGGTTACAGTTAGAGCATGCGCTGTGCACGTAACAAAGCGCTCAATGATCGACGGGGTATTTACTGGTGCAAAACGACATCGCTCGTACAAGTGCCCTGGCATCTGTTCGCCCATTGACCGAGGTATATTTGCCGTAACCACTCTGAAAATATGACAAAGCAATCAACCACAGATTTTTTTTTTTTTCTCCCTGTCTCCATAAATGCCTTTAGGTTTCTCTTACGAGTTAGCCGAAGTTATATTTTGAGTGTACGAGCGTCCTATTCATTCATAATTCTGACATCGTCGATGACGCCTCTTGGGAAGTACATGAAATCGTCTTGCTCCCGCCAAGATGATCACTGCTCTTTCCCCATGCCAAAAGAATTCCAGAGGTGACTTCTCGCTGATGCATGCAGTCATCGCCCATGACAATGCCGTATCGTTACGACTTCATAAAGACAGTAATCACAGAACCTCAAATACTGGCACAATATATTCACAGTTTACGGACCATCTGAACACGTTACTCAATAAAAGTTTGGCTAACGATTATGGTCCGGGCACACACGAAATTTAGTTACATGGCGAAGTAAAAACTTCTGGCTGACAACACATATCTACTGCGTCTAAAGAAGGGATGGCCGCATCAGCGTACGCGCGAAGGCGTCCGATATATGCTGGCGTTGTCTCCTAGCACGTCTCTGCAAAGGAACATGGTTAGCAACTTTCGCCCTACTTTTACACTCCGCTTTCCTTTCTCGGCATAGCGCACTCCGTCTCACATTTTCACTGTACTTTCCGCCTGCGCTTTCATGCTCATTTCATCTCGTTTGTCTTAGGTGTCCCCTTCGTTCGCTAACGCACAACGACGGAGGACGGCGACGTGGAACCACTGGAAGGTACGCTTGAGGGCTGCGCACCAAAACCCGTTGATCGTGATAAAAACAAACACAGTGGGTATGCCAAATGTTATATTTAACCCCATTTTAAGCATAGCTTGAAGAAACCTGACTAAATGAACAGGCCAAAATTCAAAACTCGCACTTTACTCTTGCAGCTTTATTACCATATGCAGATCATGAATAAGGAAGTGCGCCCACGCTGGGGATTGGTTCAGTGCGGCTTCCAATTCTAGCCACACAAGGATTCGAGGCAGCCCTGACTAAGACCTCGCTCCTCTGCGGCGTCGGTGGCTCCTTCTGCACGGTCACTGGTTTCTCTGTCTCCACTGGGGTTTGGAGCAGCCCCCACTTCTGTTGCTGATAACGACGAATGAGAACGAATAGGGTGGTGTTAGAAAACGTAAAAACGGCCAGTCAATAAAAACTTTATATCTACCAAAAAATACAGAAACTATTATTTAAACCCCGCTTCCAGCGTTGCGTTGAAAAATTTGCCGGTTGGGTAAACGCTAACATGGGTAAAAGGCGGGGAACACTTCAGTACAATTTATACTGGAGTGAAAACATGTATGAGAGTTACCCACAACACAACAGAAGCTATTTTTGCAATGTCGCGCATTTTTATAGTAATATTGCCTGCTTTCGCTGCGCTATGTTTTTTGCATAAATGGAAATACCCTGCACGCACTGCAGCACACTATTTTTACTTGCACATGTTCGAATCGAAGAACACGCGTGTAAAACCTCGAAGTAAAAACTGAATTTTACGCACACTGTACCTGCACCGTCTTGCGGTCTGCGAATACCAAAGTTAGCTGACTAATGTAAGGTGTCCTGGGTATAATTCACGACGGCTGCAATCTGGGCGTAATTGTTTCGACAGTGTGTAATTAGCTAATATTTAAAAATCCGCAAGCAAACTACTCGCTGAAACCTCTGCCTGCGCATTAAAAATAGTATTCCTAGCTTTTCCCACAGCTTTGACTTTCATGCTGCCTGCAGATGTTCAAGACTAATATTTCATAGTTGGGGTTGCTAAGTTTAACGCATCAAAAATCGTATAAGCGAGATTCTTGAAACGCTCACCTGCCAAGCAACATTGATACCTAACACCACGCAAGCGTGAGTGGGTTCTGTGTTCTCCTAATTTCAACTCTTTGCAGCATATATTTGCACAACAAGAAAAGACACCACGGGCATCACAGTTTACACTGGTGTCATTTCTATATTTTGATAAAACTGATTTTCGTTATGCCGCTCATAAGTAGCCAAATGGACAGCCACATTTCCAAGTTGTAAGCTTCTGCTGCGTGTTGTTTGTCCCGCACAATAGCCCAACGTTTTTGTTATAACACCTAATATCAGGCGAAAACACTCCAGCACTTGCACCCCAAGGGAAAAAGGAAGGCATAGGATTCATGTCTTATACAATATTCACTAATTATATGACCCATCTACCATTTATACAAATATAAATCGCATGGTACCCCAAAAGGACCGGATACTACGCCTACAACTCTTAGCACGATAGCCCTTCTACTGCATTATCAGTTAAAACGTTATTCCGCAAGGACAAGATGCCTCCTTTTCTTCCGCTAGACTGCTTAGAAGACGTGTTTGAAGCCATTGAGAAAATGTGACCACGTGGATCTGCAAACAGTTGTAACGAATGACAGCATTTAGCACGCGTACCTACCCGTCATGAGAAGACCAGAAATAGCCAGGACGAGCAGAACAACTTGCAGCTTCATAATGATGATTCGCGAGGACTGCAACGTATGGAGACACAATTTTAGTGCACTAGCATTATGAATATTACACTTTTGTTTTATAACACCAGCACGATATTTTTCTGAAACCTTCACCCTTTTTAAATGTGAGCTGGCAATACTCCTATAGCGGCTTAAGGAAAGAACATGCTCTCCTAGAATCCCATGGTTGTCAGTCTGCTGTTCGATGAAAACTTTTAGTGTCTATAAAAGCGCTCTAATAAAGCTATCTTGCACGCTATGAAAAAACTTGTATGTGGGTACAGTATAGTAAATTTTCTGGTAGCGAGAATGTAAGCCGGCAGAAAAGTGCGGGAAATGATTTTTAGGCAGTACTTACTATCGTTATGTCTTCCAATACGACTGCACTTGTTCTGGTAGCAGACACTATCTAACCGGGCCTGACTTTGAACCGGCAGTGCGCCTTTGCCATACGTGTGAGGCAATTAGGTGTGCACAAACCAGTTTTTAATGTGGGTTTGTAGCAAGTCATTTAAAATGACATAGAATAAATCACTGACCACAATTTTTTCCCATAAATTTCTGCTTCTATAGTTTCCGCAGCTTAGCTGGGCTCATGAGTTCTTTTCGAGATAGCGTGCCAGTCTGTGACTATGGCACGGAAACACCCACAATGCAAATAGATTTGGGGCTTACGTTGGTGTTTCATAATAAATTTTTCTCATCCATTTTGTAATTTTGCGGTTCTTCCCATCGTG
Organism: Haemaphysalis longicornis; assembly: GCA_013339765.2. Taxonomy (NCBI): domain Eukaryota; kingdom Metazoa; phylum Arthropoda; class Arachnida; order Ixodida; family Ixodidae; genus Haemaphysalis; species Haemaphysalis longicornis. The sequence continues at coordinate 96,894,459 of CM023453.1, read as the reverse complement.
CCTTCAGTGTGAGCAATTTTTGTAATGCACTTTCGGCCTAACATTCTTGGTGCTCAATGAGCGCACTGTCAGTCCTGGAAAACAAGACTACACACTTAGTTATAGCTTTCTTCCAAAAGTGTGTAGAGAATAGCTCCTAATTAACCACCCGTTTGAATGTTTGGAGACAGCCTCGCTGCAATAGTCGGCACAACTGAGCACAGAAGTCATGAGAGGCCGCAAACGCGGGGGCCATCAAAGGATAAATCACTGAAGCATGAGTAGGGCACCAGATGAAACAATATTGGAACCGTAAATATAAATGTTTTGTCTTGAATGGGTGCTCCTACACTCCAGCTTGTTCGGGCTATCCCTGAGATAGACTCTTGACCAATACTGCAACTGTGGCTTACCACCATTCCTTGGCTCTTCAAGTTGAACTTCACGCTGCATGAGCAAGAGGGAATTCTGTTGGGCTTGCTAAGAATTTGCCTCAGATGCAGCGCCCCGTCACTTCTTGCCATCACAGGTGATACATACTTCGCGACTGCAGTGAAGTCCATCCCCTGAATGTTCACTGCCCTCGCTCACTATCACGATACGTGAAAAACACGTACGGGCATCACAGTTCTGGTCATTACCAATGAAACTATTGTTCTCTTCAAAATGGTTGTACTTCAATTATCACTACAATTGTTGCACAATACGTAACGCGAAAACACAAACTCGAGATGATCAGGGCATTTTTGCAATTTAGGAACAGTATTTAGCAGAGGATTTGTCTTTACAATTGTCTATTTATATGGCCATCTCGCATTTCTGAATAAAATAGTTATGCCGGGAGCAGCTAAGGGCTGCAAACGTGCAGTGTAGCCTCACGTACAGGTGTGGTTATTAGCGGGCTACGCTGTATAAATCAATCCCAGTCTTAGATAACTGGTGACGCATTAGAATGCCCTGGCGCAATAGCTGTACATGCTTGGCCTAGTTGGTGGAAATCCTAAACGAAGCAAAACTTCACCTTTAATGAGGCTTCGCGAGTAAAAAGTAGACACAACTGTTGCACACGTGTTCTGTACTACCATTTCGTTCTTCGGTGACCACCGTCACATTATTGGAAACCTTCGAGATAGCTCCAATATCTATAACAGGACGTAAATGCTTCAAATATTTTCAGTCTAGAAAAGCCCAGACCAAGCGCAATGTTTTCTTATATCTTTGTACTTTCAGTGAGATATTCTGCAATCGAGTACAAATTCCACCAGAAAAGCTTCAGCATTTCTTGCAATGATAGTAATTTTCACAGTAGTGCAATCAGACAGACACCTAAAAGCGAGAATTTTCAGGAAGAACGTTTGCTCGTGAATACAATTGGATGTGCATTTTAGTTTACCTAAGAAGCGGGAATTTTCAGAAAGCAGGTGCAGGTCGAATATAGTGCATTGATTTTAGTTTACCTCTCGCTTTTTGTCGTTGTCACCGGCGATGTGCATTTGGCACGGGGAAAGAAGCCAGAAAATACACTACATTTACGCGGCTTACAATCGCAAATATAGCTTACGGGAGAAAATTGCGTGCGGTAGTAAAAACCTTCGCCGGTTTCCTCTAAAATGTATATTGTTAGAACACAGCCACCATCGACATGTTGATAGCCGTCTTCAATTCCTTAAAGTGTTCCGCAAGCTCTTTCTGGTCCTTCCGCTATCAGACTTAGCCGCCTCAGGTTTCCTAAGCCTCCCCGGTCATTATCGTCCGAAGATCGTGTTTGCTGAGCGCAACCACAATAAGAAATATAGCTATGAAGAAAACGTTGTGTTAAGTAACAGCAACCTTCATCGCCTTCCTCTAAAATGCATCCCCGTTGAACGTAGGCATATCTGACATTTTGGTCACCGTGTTGAATTCCTTAAATTGTCGTGCAACACATTTAAATCTAAGTGTCCATTGACAAAGTCCGGTTTTGTGTACAGCTTAGCACATAAGACGGCTCAGATACGTCAAAGAATGAAATATATGTGCCTGTTTTTTATATGGATTTTTCAGATAACTTTATTTTCAACATGCCTTCCTATTAACAAAATACAACTTCAGCTGTTTACCTACTTCGAGAATATGCATGCTTATGAAAGCTATTGCTCTCTAACTGGCCTAGTCGTTCGTTTGCGGAAAGAAACAAACCGTGAAGAAACAACTTTTTACCTAACGTATTTTTCACATAGTTGCATGCTCGCAGTGCTGTGAAAAACCAGTAAAGTGCATACTGCACGTTCTCCTTTGACAATAATTATAGCGATAGAGGTTTTCCGTTATTGCGCACATTTTTGTGTCATGAGGCATCAGCAGCCGTGCTTCGCAGGTATCGGTGGAATGTGTACTATCACGCGAACCTGAAGACCACGGCCGGTGCATGAAGCGGGTGCCAGTACGTAGGTGGAATTGAACCCATTGAAAAATTGAGTGCTGAAAGAAGGGCAGATCCTGGCAGGCTTCCCAAGTATGATAGCCCGGAGAACCAAAGGCGGCCACGGGAGTTCAGCGCGTGCCTGCCTGCGGAATGTGGTACGTCCTCTCCTAGTTGGAGCTGACGCCGATGTAATTGTTTTTGACTGCCACACCAAATGAAAATATTGCTTCTAGTCTCACTGTCTCCGCAGATATTCAGCTCTTGAAGACCATAGGCAGAGCATTCAGCAACTCGGCTTGAAAGAACGCCCACGAAAACGAAGTTAATATATGGCGTCTGATATCTTTGAACGCAATCGCAGGGGCCCTCAGCACGTTGAGAACAAATATTCAGATCTATGTCAAAAATATTTTTAGAATATTCATCATGTCTCCCTATTTCAATTCGAAAACACCGTTCGCTTATATCACAATATATCTTACAAGTTTAAAAAACTCACCTCCTTCGAGAGGACACGAGCCTGTTTCTGTCAGTCTGCTTTACGCGTAAACTAACCAAGTCACGGACTTTAGTGAGCTTTTATGGGCCTACCGCGAAGACACGAGATGGGCAAGAATTCCATCTTGTTTATTTCTAAAATAACTGTTCAAGGTTTTTGAAAGAAATGCCCTTGAAAAGCCTGTGTGAAATGTTATTGTAACATCCTGGGCCTTGGAGTCCTGACAGTACAAAGGGCATTTTCAATGTTTGTTTTAAACCAAAAATGGGCTACAGTCCAGAGCTTGGCATTTACTATAGCCAAGTCTAATTAACAGATTTTCTTTCCTAGCTGTCACATCAGAACAAATGCGCAGCGTCTGACTTTTTATCTCTTAGGCTGCTATTCCAATAACTGTGCAAACAATATCAAGCCGGATACAAGCTGCACACAGATAGCCAAATACTTCTGTGACAGCACAAGAGTTACCTTTACATTTCACAGCATCAGTTTCAGTGGCTTTGCGGGGATGCATTATATTTCAAAAAAAAACTCAGAGTTTTCTACTTTCTAAGGACTCATGCTGTACGATATACATGACCCGTACGACACTGAAAACAACAGCAAACATACTGTCCGTACCTCCTTAGGAGAAAGAATAAACACGATCGAAATCCTCCCAATATATAAACCTCAAACGGAGATGCACCCTTTTTATGTGAATTTTAGAACAAGGAGGCTTCAATTAAGCTTAAATTGCGTTTAGCGCAACTCAACTTTTAACATTTTCCAAGTTTCTACCACAATGACTGTACATGGGCTTAGCATGAGGCTACGGCACCTCCTACGTCACATCAGTGACCTCGCGCGGAAACATTGACACCGGATATTGCGCGAGGTGCATGCCGGGACATACGCGGAAAATTTGAAACCTGGGCGTGGTCGATCATCACCAGGATGATGATGATGATTCATAGTGGTATTCCCTTTGTAGCGGGGTGATGACGCGTCATCTTACCAACAAGAAACTAAAAAATTATTATACCTATCTTTACACTCGTAGTTCCATACTGGTGCTGCTCTTGGGGCAGGCACACAAAACTTATTAGGCACAAAGTATTTTTTTTCTGTTACCAGCGGTAGCTGTCCTAAGCAATATTCCCCTCTCTGCTTTTCATCCACCAACATTGTAATCTTCCTTTCGTCGCCACGACACTGCATCTGTACTGCCCTTCAATCCTAGCGCTTCTGGAAGCCGAATATTTCCCTCTAAATTTGAATCGACATACTCGCATTTTATACTATCTGCAGCATAGCTTCTGTTTCTTTTCCGCAGATAGCGCATACCGCATCATTTTGTACATATTTCCCCACAATGCTCTTAGTTCCAAGCAACCTGCTCTAGCCTTAAAGGGCAAAGCACTGTCCTTGAAATTATCGTAGAAATTTTCGTTTCTGATGTCAAATTTGTCAGCCCTGTTCATCTCTAACGAAGTTTTAGGTTCCATTTTTCTCTCTCCATTTATTGGGTTCTATCTGGCTTGCCTTTTTTTTTTGTTGTCTTGGCTGTCTTGGATACTCCACTGTTCTTTCCTTATTTCGTCATTAGCCTTCTAGCATTCCTTAGTCACTGCGGGTCCAGGCTTTTCTTGTATAGGCACCTAAAAAGGTTGGCTGTCCACCTACGTTGCTGGATTGCTTTGAACCTCTTCTCAAAGCATATTTTATTCTGCCCGTCTCGAACATCAAACGACTGCGGGCCCATATCTCGCTGCACTACTTCATTTGCTGTTCTTCCTTGCACTCCTCCGGCCAAACGGCCTACCATTCCCTGGTTCACATCAAAGCGTGCTAAACGTCTGATTTTAAGCAGAGTAAGTCGTCAACAAACTTGAGACCCGGAACAATTACTGCTTTCCACATTCCTCTCACTCCTTCATATTTGTTATGCCCCCACAGAGCTCTATGCTGCATTATGGCTGCGTTTCTCTTTTCCTCACTCTTAAGTTGCTCCTCGTGAGTTCTTAAGTAGTTATCCCCTTCGTTTATCCACACTCCCAAATATTTTTATTATTTGACTTTGGATCATTCGACATGCGGGATTGACACTGCTCGCGTGCTAGTGTCTTTGAAATCCATTATTCTGGATTTTTCTGGCTAAAGTGTCACCTGAGGTCGGTGCCTTCCTGGCGACTGATATTTGTGAGCCGTTGCATATCAGGCTGGTTATCAGCTAAAACAACAATGTCGTCCACTTATAACATTCCCGGAATACGCTGCTGTACCCGTTCGCCTTGCAACATATGCATCTGGTTGAACCAAAATTACCTTCTTCTAGTTTCATTTCTAACCCTGCCATGTACACGAGCAACAGAGCAACAGTATTGGGCTCACAGGACACCCCCGTTTGAGTCCCCGCTGGGTGTTTGCCTACTGTGCGCATTCCTGTCCGTCCCACGTCAAGTGCACTCTATTATCGTTATAAATTGCTATAAGAAACTCTACTAACTCGTCATCTAATCCCTGGAGGTGCAGGAATCTCGGCTGTCTGTTTGCGATGTCATATGCTCATTGATTGTCCAAGAACGTAATTAATAATGGTTTATTCTGCAATTTCGCAAATTTAATGCACTGCGACGCCACTAAAAATTATCATCCAATCGACTGTTTTGTCTAAACTCATTCCGCAGTTCCCCAAGGATTGCATTTTCTTCCATTCATGCTTGAATTTCTGATTTTGTCGCCGGAATTACGAATATACACAACACGGATGTTACTGTGAATGGCTGGATCACTCAATGCTGGCCTTGTTGCCTGAGCCCTTATATAATAAATTGATCATACATTCTAACCAATATTCCGGTATTTGTTTGGTTTGTATCACCTTATCAATTGCCCTCATAAATGATGCCTTACATTTAGGTCCATGCAGGTTTATGAGCGCATTGGTATTCCGTTCGGCCCACTGCTGTATGGGGGGGGGAGACCTTTTGCTCTGGTTTTTTTTAATCAAGTTTGCTCAAACTTACTTCCCCTTTCGCAGTCTTCTGTGGCGCAGATGTTATCGATGCAGGCTTGCCTACCTCTATTTCCCTGAACTTTTCTGTTATCCTTTCATAAATAAATGCCAACGCCTGCTCTCCTACTAAATGTTTTCCCTCCTCATCGATCAAGAATTTTTGATCGATATCGTTTCTTGAGCCTAGTATTTTACATGGTTCCAAAACTTCTTCAATGCCATTTTGTCCTGGTGCCATTTGTCTTGAAGCCATTTTTACTTTTTTGCTTGATGATTGGTTGCACCATTTTCTGCACTTCCAGTTTCTTTTCCCTGCAGATATCCCGTTTTTCCTTCACTACCTGCGGTTTCATAACAGTTCTTTTTGCCTCTCTATATTCTCTCGACGCATTTTTTCGCTGGTCAATAGCATCTTTTATTTCTTTATTCCACCAGCTTCTCAGCTGTCTCTTCCCTTCCTTTACATTGGTTTTGTTGCTTGGCTTCATTCATCTTACGCTTTATGGACGCGATCATTTCGTTGTACTCCCAATCTTTATCTTTGTACCTATTAATTTCGTCTTCCATCATATCAGCAATAAGCTTTACCTGTTCATTGTTCAAATTAGCTCCTCCGGTTCCACCTATTTTTAAATTTGTCCGGGTTGCGCCTCCAAAGTGCAATGTTATCACGCGAGGGTCGCTTCTTAGCGTGTCTGCTCCGTTTTCATCTATCCTCATTTCCCGCAAATGTTTCGTATACTGTTTCGGAGACTAGACAATAGTCTATGCTGAACTACATGTTACCGCTTCCCCACGTTATTTGTCCGTCACACTTGTTTTCTGTGTTTTACTATTACAATCCTGTTTTTGTGACATATATTTATCAGTAAGGAAACCGATGTGATTTGGTGTATCATCCAAATATTCTATGTGAGCATTATAATCCACCTAAGAATATTCACACGAATATTTAACTCGTTTATATTTCTTCTCAAACATTTTCACCTGTTCCTCATTTTAGTCTCCAGCTCTGCTTCCGGTCCACAGTTACACAACTCCTAACCATGTATTTTTCCCCGCCATGTAACCCGTAACCCATAGCTGCTCTATGCAGCTTTTATGAACTCTCTGCCAGTCGGTCTATTGTTTATTAATCATTCGAACGCCTCCCCACCTTTCTTTATTCTTGTGGTCCTGTTGCATGGTTTCCAGAAATGATTTCTCTATCAGGTGGTTCTTCCAGGTCTCGAACGTGAGTCTGCACGAAAGCGTACACTTTTATTCTTCCCATTAAAGTTCATTTTGCAATTCTACCCACTTATCAGCCTTTCTGCCCATTTATCACGCACCATCACTTTTGAGTGGCGCCATCTACGAACGAGTGTGAGAGGCTCAGTATCCGGAGCACCCCGTTTGGGTGGAAGTGGCGCCACCTGCCCAAGTTTCACGAATATGCAGTTTTTCATTAACCCCATCTAGACTGTTTCATTATTTGCCAGTTCACATGACCGATGACGGGGGAGGTCAGCTTTGCCGCGAGAAGAGGCTGCGAAGAGGATGTTGATTCTCCGCTCTCCAGGAATCGATCTTCGGACTCCTGGCTTACAGCCTGACGGGTAAACCCATTGCTCCCCAAAGGCATGATAATTTGCGGATGCAAAGAGTTAGGGTGATCTATAGCGATAATATACTGACTCTAGAGGGAAAGCGCACCACTGAGACAATGCACTGGAACCGTACGACACACAGTGGCAGACATGATACAACAATTTCATGGTTGCCAGCTCAGCAATTGTCTAATAAAACGTCGAAAGCGACGGGTATTATTCTGGCAACCTGCTGTTGATGCGTTTCCGCATCCGGCTAGCGAAGCATACCGGCATTAATTGTAACATGGCGGCCCACTGGCCAGGCGGGTTTTATGTAGGCGGAGTCTACAGCATTACGTAGTTTATCTCCTGTGGGTAGGTAACCAACGTGTTCTTGGTTTAGCGAGTGACTTATATGTACTTAGACTATTTGAGCAAGACGTGGCAACGCTCACACAACACCTGCGGGCAAGCTCGAATGCGACTGATCGCATGCGCGAGGACGCCAAGGAAGTCAGCTGGCAGATGGCAACACAGATGGCAGATGGCAGATGGCAGATTACAACCACTCAGATGGCAACACAGAGCATACCAGAGACTGGAACAAAATTGAAGATGAGATCAGTGACGATTATGTGGCAGTGCATTTTAAAAATTGGAGGTGAATTTCCATCGATTCCAGGCGAAGTGGGGTTTAAGGTTCTCCAATTATTTGCAAATGCCGAACCCAATCGATGGTTATCTGGTCCATGGGGGGCACGAACTATGACTGGTGTTTGGTTGTCGCTGATAAACGTCCTTGGAAAACGAAAGAGTGAAGTAGTCTTGCAATACAACACAACAGTCATTTTCTGGCACTACACCACCTTGTTCATCAAGTAGCCTGATCTTTTGCGTTGTGGCGTCCGTTAAGAGTTTTCCAAAAGTTCCGAGGGTTAGTCCGTAACAAGGAAGGAAGCGTGTTAAAGAACGTTTGCTTTGCTTCCTTAAGCGCATGCTTGTACTCGGACGCTGATTTGTGATAAGCTGACCACCTTATGCTGCGGTCAAATTTCAAAGCGAAACGGTATAATCGTTTTTTTTCTCATTGCGGAGCTTACAAACTGCTGACGAAACGAAGGGGATCTGAAACTGCAACGAATTGTTTTTAAGCGGAATAAATCTGTCGGTAGCTCTTGTACCTTATTTTTGAATATTTTTCCAATTTTCTTCTACCGTTCTCAGTGAGAAAGAGTTAAATAGGTCTCGCAAAAAGTTCAAGCTGTGAGTTCACAGAACTTCAAATCTGGCGTTTTTGTAGTCTCTAATTAGTTCAGTCCTTCGCCCATGACGGGAAGGTTTCACATTGTAAAGAAAGGTATAGAATGATCGCTTAGTCCTGGTAGATCAGTCATGGATGATATCATGGAAGGGTTAGTTGTAAGTACCAGGTCTAAACAAGTTCGACGAAGAAGGGGTGACGCGTGTGGGTTTTGTTACCATCTGAGTTAAATTAAGGTCATTGCACAAGTCAAGAAATAAGAAGCTTTCAGAGAGTCGGGCCGACGGCTTGGTGTTGCGATCGCCACAGAATATATCCGAAAAGTTAACGTCGCCTAAACAGCGAGGCGCTCAATACTTTTCAACGAAGTGAAGTGAACTGTGGCTTTAGCTGAAGTGAAACCTTTTTGACACAAAAACAACGTTATTCGCATCTGCCAACGTCGATATTACCGGTGAGTCGCGGTTCTTTTGGAGCACAGGAACGATAGTAGGCGCGGTCGATCGCAGGCCCATGGAGTGGCAGAATGCATGCCAAGGTAGTATGCGAAATACAGTAAGCGGCGTTTCCCGTTTTCCTTCTCTGTCTTTATTGGTCGAGTTGTGGCTGCTTTCCACCACCTCAAAGGAAAAGCTTGCGGGACTAAATGGGGCAGTACTTTGCCAAACAGAGCGCGCGAGGAGAGGACATTCGCTTATTGTGACTGATTAAAAAAAAGAAACCACATTTCGTTACCCATTTCTTCTTTGCACCTTCACGAACGTTTCCGCGAATGGTGGAAGTACGAAGAGCTGTATGAAGTGTCATGAATAAAACAATTTAAACGGCACAATTATAAAAGCTGCTTTTATTTGTTTCTCCATCGGTAACGTTCGCTAGCTGCCACTCCGTAGCCTGTAGGTAGTCAAGTTCAGATCGGAATCGCTGTTCAGGCGTCAGCTGAGGGGCAGTAGATAAGGTGCTTAACGTGAAGCAACGAATGACAGCCTCGCAAGCGCCCCGGAAGGCAGTTGCTCAGCGCGTGCATTCGAGTTGTACACACGCACTGTGCAAGTCAGGCGCAAGGGCCTCGCGACTTCCCGGCGCACTTAAGAAAAATCGAAACCAAAACTGAACTACACATTCACTCTTAGTTCGTAGTTAGTGCTAATTACAACGAAAGTTTTTTTAAAGAGCTAGTTTTAATTACTGAGTCAATTATTTGTACTACTTTGCTTCAGTTTTTTGTTTTAGGTAAATAATTCGGAACAACTTTTTAACGGGCAGAGTACAACTGCTCTGACACCAGCCGCGGTGGCTCAGTGGCTAAGGCGTGCGCTACTGAGCACGAGGTCGCGGGTTCGATCCCGGCCGCCGCTTTTCTATGGAGGCGAAAGCAAAAACGCCCGTGTGTACGAGATTTCGGCGACGATAAAGATCCCCAGGTGGTCAAAATTAATCCGAGTCCGGGCGTGCGCGTTGCAGTACGGCGCGTTTACGCTCCGCCGTAGCTACGAAGCTGCCGTGTTAAGCCGCCGCAATGCATATGAGCACCATTCGTACGGAATCGGAGCTCGCTTTACCCCCCCTGGGGCGATCTGCGCTCGGCGTGCACCGACGCTGCCGTCGTTTAAGCTTCATGCGGGATATGAGCGGTAATTTGAAGTTGTGGTGCGGCGTTGCAGGCACGTCACGGTTTAGCGCGCGCCATTGTAACGGGCGCTGCCATCATTAGGCCCGCAGCATGTGGGAAATGACTGCGTAATTATAAAGTTCCGGGGGGTGGCGTTGTAGATACATGTTACTGTTTGTTTTTACAGCTTCGCCGTAGCTACGAATGCTGCCGTTTGTTAGGCCGCTCTGCATGCTGCGATATGAGCAGCTACTTTGAAAGTGACCAGCCGGCGTTGCAGAAATATGTCACTGTTTCACAGCAGCTGCACCGCTGCACGCCTGGAGTTGAGCTGTAATTTGAAATTGTGATGTGTGTGTTTTGACATCGTTGCAGAGATGTGTGCTTTTTTACCCATCGTTGCTATGACAGGGCTGCATGCTGGAAATGAGAGGCTAATTGAAAAGTTGCAGACATTTCCTTTTTACCGCAGCACCAAGCAGCAGCATCAGCGTTGCATGGCGCGAGATGAGCAGTTAATTTCGAATTGCTGAGATTGGGTTTTGACGCGACTATCAGACACGTGCTCTTGTTCCTATCGTTTGCCATGTACCCCACTGCATGCCGCGAGATTAGCGGTTTTCGTATTTTACCGGTTCAGACACCGCAAACGGATTATATGTTGTGCCGATTTGCTGGAGCTGCAGCCGGCGATAAAAGATAAGATGACGGAGCTTAAGGAATGCTTTTGGTGTCTGCGTATTAAAACAATTCAAAGATTCAGCCACACACAATGAATGTCTTGGTCTACCACTTGCTTTATTTTGTCGTGAAATAATACAAGTTTGACCATTGCTTCCGAAGTCAAGTAGTTGCTGATCCCCTCTAAGAGCGGATAGTTCTTGCGTTGTTCGTCTGAGGCCTGCGAATGCTTAGAACCTGAACGTAAATAAACGTGTCATTCTATTAAAAACTAGGACCAAATTTCGAAGTCACCAAAGCCGATGTATTTATTTCCTTCGAAATGTTTTTTAAATATATAATAAAAATCATTTTTTAGTTGTGTGCTGCGTGCAACGAATATTTTTTCGAACAGGATGCGCCAGACATGCTGAAATTCTTCGAGGTTGTGTCAATCAAAGCCAGAGATTCTCGCGTATAGAAAACTCCACTTTCACGCCATTGTTAGCGTTTCTACAGTGTCCATGTATTCTCTAATCCCATCGAGTGGACGGATAGGCCTACAAATTATTGCACTCAGCGTTCAGCGTCACGAGCTTTCCCATGATCCTACCAAACCTTTACATGTTTCGAACCACATTAGAGCAGTTATAAGGCAACATCGCCCTGCCCTTTCGCGAGGGGCGCGGTAAAGAAAATCGTGCATCGCTTTCAGAATTAGTGAAGGGAAACCTTTCTATTCCATTGTCGACTGTGAAATGGTATGTTTTGCAGCCGGCTTCCACAGAGGCCTGACAACCTATCCCTGACTAAAAGTTCTAAGCCCTGAAAGATAATATCCTTTTGTTTTGGTTTCCACCGCTTGCAATAGTAATATAATCAGTTCCGAAATCATGAATACCGATTTTTCCGATATGTTTTGGTGTCCTTTTTTCAGTGAGGACACTAGCTCTTTGCAGTGTGAAGAGTCGTATAAGAAATTACACTTTTTACATACCTAGAAAGTGACAATTTCGCCTAAGAATGCACTGCGGATACATGATTGGAGCGGAATGCACTTCTTTCGACATTAAATACCCTCATAACTTTTGAATTCTTTTTGGCCGGTGCTGCAGCCACTTTTCAGATGCAGGCGTAAAGCAAAAACGCTGGCGTGTAGAGATTGCGGTGCACGTAAAAAAACTCAGGTGGTCGACATATTCTGCCTTTCTATAAAGCTCGCATATAATAAATATAAAACTTGTTTTCTCCAGTAGCTAGCAAAGTCGGTAGCCAAGCTAGCCAAGCCAAAACCAGTAGCTAGCCAAGCCAAAACAGTAGCTAGCCAAGTCAGCTTTTTCATGAATGCGTTTGTGTCATATCTGCTTTTACAACGTTGTGAATAAACAACCTTTGCTCATTCAGGATGAGTCTGCCAAAATATTAGCACATGGTGAGTTTCAATCTGAAAATTTTAACAGGCCACTCGACGTATCCAAAGTTTTGACAAGAATGTATTCGTGCTGATAGAGAACATCTTCTTACCCGGCTTTGAAAACTCATGGCCTTCAATAAGACAAGGTGCCGTACACAAAAACCTACTATGGTGTTAGCGAAGAGGTTCAGCTTAAATTTCCCGTCAGTGCTAAGGCGTGACCTTTCAAATTTCAGACATTGTGCAGGTGGATCGCATTTACCCAGTTTATTTTTAGTGCGAATGTGCTGTTATTTAAATAGAAAGTTTTCTTTTTCTGTAAGCAATATTGATTTTTTCAAAGTCCCTGACGTTTGCTCACCAAAAATGGCCTGCGCAAGCCCCGGTTTCACATTCAGTACATTAGACACCGACGTAAAGCGAATTCTTTCTGGGCTGTCACGGCCGAAGAAAAATTGCCAAAGTCGGCCGGGCACGTAATGTTGCTCACGTTGCTTGGCCACAGAGAGCGAAAACCTTCGTTTTATTTTATGTAATCCGAGCTTGATGAGCCAATTATTTTGGTGGCGCAGCGTAGGCGCTTCTGAGTTCTTTATTTCTGCTACCCTTATCATATACGAAGTGAAATGTGAAACATCACGAAACCTGACATGTTTGTATGCTCTAATATAGATGCTGTGCGATGTGCGTAGGCCGTACGATACAGAAAAGGGACGGCCTAAATTAGTGGCTATGTTTGCAGGGGTGGATGAAGATATCTTTTGCGTTAAAAATTGCTAGTGTATTGAGAAAACTGCAAACCATTTTTTATTATTAATAATGTGTACCTATACAAATGTACACCCGGCATCAAACGGTTTACGGACGCGATTTGGCGAATGAAAGTCAATTTTTCTGCTGCCTGCTGACTAAGCCTCTGCAGCCATGCGTATGGTGCTAAGGCTACGAAGTGTGCTGCTCCACCTTACCAGGCACGTGAAGGGCTGAGCCATCATCCAGGAGGCACATTGACTAGATACTCCGAAATCACGCCCCGGAAACTTTTGACGACAGGTGTACAATACTAACACAAAATGCTCCATCCGCCTGAACTAAACTTCATACTGCTCATGATCGTGCCTTCTGAGTGTGAGTGCTGCGTGAATACTTCCTGCACAGAGAAAAATAGACCGCGCTTGTCAGGGAGGAGAATCTACCCCCTCCATACGCTTCCAAAAAATTCGCCGAACTTTCCTTTTCTTGGTACATGGCTTATCTCCGCAGCCAGCAATTAACATTTATTTAATACCCAGAAATACGCGTAGAGAATAAAAAACATCAAAGTGAGGCTTGTGAAATGCCTTCCACAGGACATAAACCTGGCAATTATACTACCCTAAAACAAACAAAGAAAGGGTTTTAATTACTAGAGCATTTTGGACCATTTCTCGGCGCATGGAAAGCGGACAAGCGTGCTAGATTTCCAGTAAAATGTTAGCTTATCTTGTGTGTGTTTCTTTGTGTATTGATGTGAAATGCTGGTTCCAACGGCTTCGAGTTTTATGGGCACATTGTGATTATTGAATGGACGCTCAATATTGCTGAAATTCTTCAAAATCTACCAGGAGAGAGCGAAGAGCGGTGAAATATATTCTCGGACATACATTTTTTTATCGCAGGCCGTTTGAGGTATTGAGCCAGATTTTGTTGATATCCGTAACTTACCAAAGTACCTAAACTTTGTTTTACAACATCTTCCCGTAACACCCACCTTATAGAGTAAATCGAGAGTTCGGGACAGTTCGCGTTTTTACACATTGCTCCGTAACTGTAATGCTCATTGATTTATCCAATTCGTTTCTGCTTCCAAATTCTGTCCATAAAGTTACGAAAAACCAATTTCTGTTTTTTTTTCCTAACAGGCGTATCAAGATGATTTTGTACATTACACCCCTCTGGGCAGCGATTTAGTGCTAGTTCCGCTAGGGTCCGCTAGGCATAGTGGTCCCCATCTTTCGGGACTTTCTGAAGCCACGCGGCTCACGTAGCCACCCGTGTTATTTATCATATAAGTATGACGGATCAGTGTTGTTAGTAGTCGTTTGAGAGCACCGTCTTCGTACAGAATTCTGCGGAGGGTTACAATAAACCAACAGCTCCAGGCATTTCCCATTACCACACGCTACCTTTTGAAGCGTGTGGTAATGAGTAACGCCTGGAACTGCAAGTGGAACTGTAATAGACAGTAGGCGGGACTTCGTAATTGTGTACAACTTCCCGGTGAATTACCTAATTATAAAAAGTAAGAAATAAGTCAACAAGTGTTATACCTAGTAGTGTCTTACTATAGTGGCCAACCCGCTAATCTCTGGATACTACGGTTAGTCTATCGCTACATAGCGTCGGGGCTCTCGTCACTATATATACTTTATATACACTTTACACATAGCCTTGTGGACAGGCTTTGAAAAGTAGCACCTGATGGCCTACCATTTAGGCGAATCGTACGCGTATGGCCTACACGCTGCCTAACAGACTTCTGGAGGGTTGAGACGTTTACCGCAAAGTCAGCCTTACCTTATCGTTGGAAGCTAGGATAAAGTACTGGGAAAATGATAGATGAGTTCAAATTTGCGTTAGGCAACTTTTAAATGGGAGTTGGAAGCGGGGGTACAGTGGGCAACCTTTCGTTGCCGGTAGGAAATAGGAGTAGAATCCAAAACGTTTTTGTGGTGACACATCTACATCAAAGCAGTGCTGCTTGAGTAAGTTACTGCGGAATCTAGAGCAACAGAACCACTAAACAAATTGCAGGCAGCCATCTTAGAGTCGCCGTTCTTTGGCGAATCTTTTTTTTGTTTGTTTCAGCATTACCAAGAAAACTTTATATATGTTCACTGATGTGGATACGGGATTTCATACAGGAAACGATTTTATGCGGTTATACCAGTATGGGCATTGCAATAAACGAGAATATGCTTCGAATAACTAGTGAATTTGCATATATATCGCCCAATTCAAATAAGACATCTGAGTTTCTTACCATGCAGCAATATTTCTTTACACTGAAATACAAGAGCTGTACAAAACATAATAATGTTTTCTTGTGTTACACTGCCTCACACAAAATCTCTCGTGATATTCTTTTCAGAAGGAAAATTTTGGCATATTCATTTTCTCATGGGATGTACCGATTACAAGAGCTCTCCCACACGCTCCCTAGCTTGTTTGAAAAAGAATTACCCATTGGTTTATTTTGTGAAACTCGTGCCCGAATTCCCTTAAAACAATGGTCGTCACTTTCAATTGACCCAGCTGTGAGGCAGAAATGCGTGTGTTCCTCGGTTTGGCAGCGCTGCAGGCGGCCTAAAAACTTTACAAAACTGGCAGAGTGAACTAGGGACATGGGCTCGTCTTGGATCTATAACAACGCTTGTAACAAAGGCACTGAATGCCTGACACAAAAGAGTAATGCACAGGACGCACCCTAAAAACTCTAAAGGTTTGTTCACACCAAATCATCCCCATTTGCGTAGGTGCGCGCCATCTGTGGGGACAGCTCGCGGGGTGTTTTGCAACTGGACGCCTGCAGTGTGAAGCCATGTTACTTATTTCCAGACTGAGACTTAATGTATCGACGACATCTCGCGAGAATACACTTTCGGTGGGTGTGAATTTATTCGTTTGACAATGCGACTTGGTACATATTTTTCAGGTAGTTTAGATATAGCACATCGATCAGTTCGAGCCCTTTTTGAAATCACTTGCCTCCGAGGAGAGCCGATGTATTGACAGCAGGGAGGAATTTCAATTTCCTTATAGCTCCATTGTGAATAATTCATGACAGGCGACAAATAACCCAGGATATGTAATATTCATTGTTATATTTTGCCTACCGATCACCGGGCACTACCGCTAGTAGCACATAAAGTGGTGTTTATAGCAAACAAGATAGAATTCCGAATTGCTTTATCTCTGCCTTCTCCTTACAAATGGGCCACAAAATTTAGTTTAATACTCCAGGATGGGATGTATAGTACGCGAAAAGAGGCTTTTTTCTGTGCGTTTTATCTTTTTGTTATATTTGGTTACAGTACTTCTTACGAAGCTTGTTAGGTGACCAACACGGTGCCTAATGCGCACACCTAAGATTTTCTATGCGCTATATTGCGTTCAGAAATCGTTAAGCTATGTCATTGCTGTACACTGCTTCGCAGCGAAGAATTCAATCTTTCTCCGTAGGCAAAAAAAACGGGAAAAAAATGCGCCGGAAAACTATAATCACGCTTCCACATACTACGCCAAGTTGATAAAGTAGGTTGCACTAGTGAACGTGTCAAAGGGTTTTGTACCTGATAGGGTTCTAACCTACCTCGGTATCCCATCAGTGTGTCAAGAAAGATTTTATAATGTTTATTCTCGCCCTGCTTGAGCCAGTGTTTAGGCCCCTTAATATAAGGTTTTGGAAGGCTATGTGCCTGCGTTCGTCTTTTTTGAAAGGACTTGTCTGTTTGCTTTTGCGAGCAGGTAATCTCGCCATATAGTGTTAATAGCTCCGAACAATCCTGCAATAATTATAGCTTTTCTTTTCCTTGGTGATCTTAACCGCGACATTCCTAAGCTGTTAGTATGAATTGAAACCACACACCTCTTCTCAATGTTACGACAGCCTCTGCATACAACACGCTTCCTTCCACAGGAACGGTATAATAGTTTTTTGTTTTAATGGTTCGGAGACCCTCTGCATCATTGCCTCGATGCTTTTGAACCCGGGTGCATTAGACTGTGCAGCTATTGATGACTTCGCGAAGCACGTGGATCATGTCATGCCGCTGGTAGGACCATTTACGCCTGGAAATCAAGAGGGGAGCACCGAAATCAGCACTACGACGGTAGCAGACTAGCCTTTACCGTCTAACCTGGCTCCCTGCTCTGGCCATCGGTGTCGGTAACTTTTCCTGGCATAAGCAACGAACTTCTGAAATACCACTGACTCGGCCAAGTTGCCTCTTCGCTTAAAAAGTACGCACATAAAACTGCAAAATGTTCTGCTACTGGGCGGGAGTATTTGCTAACATGTGACTATAAATATTTCTACTTCAATGCTTCCTACAGGTAGGGTAAGACAGCGTTTATGTCCTGTGTTGAAAGGTGCGTCACATAGGAACCATCGCTATTTTAAACCTGGTGGTAAATACCATCGAGTTTTGGCTACTATTGCAAGCATACGCAACAGATAAGAAACCCTTCAACGCTATTGAAATACAGCTTTGTTAAAGTGAATGAATGAATTAATTTAAACTATGCTATTACGTGAATACCAGAGCAAGTATATATTCTACGACGTGCGTAGGTACTGCTGTCATAGAGCGAATTGCAATGGTATGTCTGCTGCTATTGTTTGCGAATACTTCAGCAGTAGCCTCGCGGTGATTGATTTGCGGGGAATTTTTTTCGCGTTCCACAGAGACGTGGGCAGATAAAACAGCAGAAATACTGCCATGATGCACTTACCCTTGCTTTTCCGATAAGAGCTGAAACATCAACTGAAGGCTTAATTACGCTGCCATTGCCACTGTCAGTTTTGAATGGCAGAGTTGTTCATTTTTGAAGTTTTTTGGCCTGCCACAAGGACAACTGCCAAGTACCCATCATAAGCGTTCTATTCTGTAATATATTGGACCTTTTTCCTTGGCCAGAACCATTCTACATTTGGGCGCACATAAAACTCCCTGAATTCCACGGTATTTTCAAAACACAAATCTAACTTAAGAAACAAGATAAAAACTCATTCTCTTTTTAGTTCAGGTGTTTTGTTTGGCCCCATCACGTTTATATTATCTAGAAATTTTTGTTTTTATGGATGTTCATTAGATAAAGAGAAATTTTACTTAACGCGTTGTAAAGTGTCCCCAAATCTGAGCATAGGACAATATATAAAACTTGAAGTTGTGTGATTTACTGCCAGAAATCAGATGTTTGAAAGCTGAAATGGCTGAGGAGAAACTTAACCTGACCACTCAGAAGACATTCGTAAAATTATTTGGTATTTTTGTGTGTTTGCAGGGTAATTTATATTAAAGCCGCATTAAGGGCGTTGCTTTGAACTGCATGAGGGGGAAGAACGGTGACCGGATTATGGAGAAAAGATCAAAGAGGGTTATGAGGATGTATATCCGCAACAGACTCACTATAAAAAATTTGCAGACCGCCACGAGGGGATGATATTGAACGGGTGGATATACTGGCCCCTAAGACAAATATCTAAGAAGGCGAGCTGAGTTCAAGAAAGATTCAATTAGAGCAATGCTTCTACAGAGAAATATTTCGAGAATTTATTACTTTAACGAAGAGTTCTACAAAAATTTCTATCTCGGAATGGAAGGCACAGATTGTTTCTATGTCTACTACGATTCCCCACAGGGAGCACCTTGAGTAATCTTGGTGACGCTATTGGCGACACCGGGGACCCTGAGCCCCCATACTCACGCTGTAACCGACCATCAGAATAAGTTTTAAGGTGCAGGGTAGAAACTTCAAACGGTCGCCGTTGGAGCCCATTTCAAGCTCGGTAGATGGGTTCCCTGTCTGTTTTACCAGGCAGGGAGCTCCGGGATTTATCTCGGTATCAGGGTAACCGGAGCAAAGAAAGTTCCCCGTCTTCGGCTTACATACTATGCTGTAAGCTATTTTCTAACACCTCCCCCCCACACACACACACACGTGATCGGTCCATGAAAAGGGGCCGCAGCGAAGTTTCTTTTCCTTCTTGCAATTGTTCTTGCTCCCAAACCCCGATAATTTCCTAGTGCTTTTTTCATCATGAAATCCCTTGATAAGACAGAAGCCAATCACTTCTCAGTCCTTCATTCTAATCTCACAGTATCTTGGAAGCCTTGACGGCATGTCGCACAAGGCTAAGAAACTGAAAACGGGAGAATTCCTGATTGAGGTAGACAACAAACAGCAGTCCGCAAACCTCCTCGCACTAACGCGCATGGTCGATGTTGACGTCAAGATTACGCCACATCGCAGTCTTATTAGCTGGCAGGGTGTAATATATGAACTGGATCTAATAAATGAGACGGAAACAAATCTGCCCGAGGTCGTTCGTGACCAGGGTGTGACGGTGGTGAGGTGGATCACCATACGTCGAAACGACCGAGTAATACAGACAAAACACATAAATTTAACATTTGACCCCTCAACACTTCCTGAGTCGGTCAATGCCGGCTTCATGAGATGTCGAGTCTGAACCTACATACCGAACCCACTCGGCTAATTCAAGTGTCAGCGGCTCGGGCACGGCACAAGCTCCTGCGGCGACAGACTGTCCTGCGCTAAATATGCTACCCAAAACCACCCACGGAGAACTGCAACTCCACAACCTTCTCTTGTGTAAACTGTCCGGGACCTCATAGCCTTTGCCAGGGCTTGCGAGAAGTTGAAACAGAAAAAATAAATATTCAACTTGAAGGTCACAGAGAACATGACCTTTCCAGAGGCGCGAAAAAGGTTTGCCCCTTTCCCCCTTGGGAGGTAAGCCCACGAAGCGCGCGGGAAGCGGAGCGGCGTCTGGTTTCTACAGGAGCCCAGTTCAGCCAGTCTTACCTGGTCCCGCCACCGCCCCCCACAGGGCTGGATCATGCAGCCCAAACCGTCGCTACGCCGCTTGGTGAGGCTGCATCGGTTGTGGTGCCAACCGTCTAGGTCAGCACCGATGCTGCTCTTGCCACTGCCTTCTCGTCCTCACGTACGTTGGAGTGTGCCGAGCGGATAAACACTGGGGCCCCGCATCGGCTCCCACTGCCACCGCACCACCCGGGGCTCTTCTAACGCTTCCGACGCCCGCGGCGGTGGCGGCTCAGACGAAGGGCCCCCGAAAAGGGGCAACGTTCAATGGTCCCGGTTCGTCAGGCACCCCCAGGACATCTGATGACGAGATGGACGTCGGGCAGTTCTATCCTGCAACGCACCGCAAGGAGAGGCCTCCGACGTCCAAGCCAACAGAAAGGCCCAAAAAGACTCTTCCAAGAGTACAACCCCGAAAGATTCATGAACACACCTACACACAGAGTCCAGTAGCTCCTAAATCTTCATAATGGGAAGTGAAAATATTATTTGTAACTATAGAGGCCCCCTTTAAAAGTTTGATGATGTGAATGAGATATTCTATTCGAATCAACCAATTGTGATGTGTCATCAGGAAACACATTTAAACTCTAGACACACCAATTTCTTAAGAGCAACATGGTATATATAAAGGACAGCTATGGTGGTGGTACGTCTTCAGGCGATTTGGCCATCACTGCCCGGAAATCTTTCGCCTGTCACCCTATCCACCTGAACACTGTCCTTGAAGCTGTCGCAATTCGCACGTATGTATTCACAAGGTTAATAAAAGTATGCTCCCTCTGTATTCACCCTGATCACGTGCTATCGAGCTCAAAGTATGGGGCTCTGATAGACCAGTTACCAGAACCATTTCTTGTTTTAGGAGACCTCAATGCTCGAATCCCTCTTTGTGGTTCTTCCCGCACGGATGTTCGAGGAAGGCTCATTGAAAGGCTTCTAACATCCTGTGCAGCATGCCTTTTTAACAAAAAGCAGCCTACATACCATAATCTTGGACACAACACATATTCATTGTTTGACTTGGTACTCGGTTCTGCAGTTCTCTTTCCATCACTCGAGTGAGAGGTGGGAACACACCCATACGTGGGCACACACACAAACTCATTACCATATTGTCCCGTATCCAAGGATTAGGCAGTGGTCTTGAAGGAAAAGCACGTTTAATGGAGCGAACTTGTGCTCCCTCAACAACTGAAAAACTACACAGACGGCGAAGCAGCAGTCAGGAAAGTGACGTGCGTCTGCGAGCGTCGGAGATTCGAAATAGAACCGCGGCGTCTGCTCTGCAGGCTTTTATCTTTCGGCGCGAGTGTTTCTCGAGCCATCGATTTACATCCAGAACAAAGAAGATTATTCTAGGCTGTTCACGTTAGTTCGGATTGCTCCCCCATCAGAAGAAACAACACATGCTGCATACAAAGAATGCCACACGCGCATCCCTTGGCACACAGATAACACACACTGGCGCAGCCGAGCAGTAAAAGCAAAATATAAATAAACAAACCCAATCAATCCTTCGCGTCAATATATAGCTAAGAGCCAACGCTTCATCTCCCCATAGCAAGTTTAACGAAGCAAAACCTAACTGGAGTACTTTCACAGATAGATATAAACTACAGCACGCAGCCATAGCACACTTACGCCTAAAGGAGGCCGCCAACACCTCAGTGCGCACATCCGTAATGCGGCCAACGAAGTTCATTCCAAGGAGGCCCTGGTGGAACGAGGACTGCAGGCCAGCATGGAGGCCCAGAACAACGCCTGAGGTTCCTTGGCCGGTACGCCACCTCGGATAAACTCATTTCCTCTAAATGGACAAAAGCACTTGGAAGCTGTGCACCGTGAGGCAAAAAGAGAGAGTTTGGCGCACCTTCCCCACATCCATAAATTCGTACACCGACACTCACAAAGTCTGGATACACATACTAAAACACAAAGGACAACAAACACACAGCCTCTCTCTGGTTAGTGCAACCGGGGACACAGTCAGACCAGTCTCACACACTTGCACAACACTTCCAGCCCGTGCTAAGTTCAGCACACTACACAGTTTCATGAAACACAAAACGTCTTGCGAAAAGAAGTCCCTGCGTGACAGCAACAAATAGAACAGGTCTTACAATTACCCATTTTCAATTCATGAGCTCAAGTGTGCTCTTACCACATGTAAACCTTCAGCGCCAGCTGCAGATAAGATTAGATACACCATGCTACAACACCTACCCCCAGATGATCTTGACACACTCCTAAACCTATACAATAAAATATGGCTTTCGGGGCACATTCCACGCTGTTGGAGGGAGGCCATAGTAGTGGCCTTCCTGAAAGAATGGAAGGACCCTTCCTCTCCTGCCAGTTATTGTCCCATTACACTGACAAGCTGCCTGTGTAAGCTCTTTGAGAAAATGATAAACACGAGACTAGTGTAGTTCTTTTTGTGCAATGGTCTTCTCGAGAGCTGCTAGGCAGGCTTCAGGGTGGGGCGATCTACCAACGATCAACTGGTTGCATTACAGTCGTATATAACAGATGGCTTCCTCCACAAGCAGCACTGTATTACAGTATTCTTTGATATCGAAAAGGCGTTTGATACTGCTCGGCGGTATGGTATCCTCAGCGATATGAAGTCGTTTGGCATGTCGGGTAGCATGCTGAACACCCTTGCCAGCTACGTGTCGAGAAAAATGGCGTGCCGAAAGGCGGAGTTTTCAGTTCCATTCCATTTAGTGTAAAAAAGAATTCACTCAAAAATGCATTCCCACCATCAATATCCTGCTCAATCTATGTAGAGGACGTACAAATATCCTTTAAGTCTTGTAACCTGTCTATCTGCGAGCGTCAAGTCCATCTTGGTGTTAACAATTTAGCTGTCTGGATAGATAGAAAAGGTGTTAAAATTATTCCAGGAAAGTGTAGTTGTGTTTTGTTTTCGAAAAGGCGTGGCATTCGCCCTGACCCAGACATCAAACTCAATGGTGTCTCAATTGCTGTCAGGAATGAACACTAGTTTTTAGGTCTAGCCCTTGACGAAAAGGTCACATTCATTCCACATATAAAACAACTTAAACACAAATGCCTAAATGCTATGATTATACTCAAGGTTCTCTCCCACACTTCATATGATCCTGACAAACAACTTCTTTTACGCGTTTTTACTAGCCTGATAGGTTCACGATTGGACTATGGAAGTGTTGTTTATGGATAAGCAAATAAAACATCCCTCAATATGCTGGTCCCAGTGCTTCATCAGTGGCTTCGCCTGGCATGTGGCACCTTCCGCACTAGCCCGGTCGAAAACCTCTATGTGGAGGGTAATAAATGTAACCTACAACGTCAGCTAGCATACACAGATCTCCTTTATGCTTTTAAAATTTCACCCACGCCTCATCATCTTTTAAATGGGTTTTTGCAATACATCCATGATTGAACTCATGCGAAATTGACAATCGTTCTCTGCGCCCTCCTCTCACAGATTTAGACGCATCTAAAACTGCAACTTCTGTGTCCTGCACTGCGCATGGACCCGGCCCTAATGTCACGAAAACTCTGAACAGTAATACTGGTATCTTTACGGTAGAGGCTTATGGTGTACTAGTTGTTAATAATATGCTTCAAAGCCACATCCCACAATTCATTATCTATACAGATTCCCGCAGTGTTTTTCGGGCATTGTCGTCAACAAAGTCTTCCAAAAAGCACGTTGTCAATCGGATCGTCAAGGCAGTTTGTCTGTATGTCCACAATTTTAACTGGTCCTTTGCTGCGTCTCTGGCTACTGTGGTATAGGCGGGAACGAAGCCGCCGATCGAATGGCTGCAGCTGTTACACTCTTGAATATAGTATACATAACCCCATTATAATACACCGACGTGAAGCCACACATCAGACAACAACTTCAAAAAACATGGCAAAAACACTTGAGTGAACAAACAAACAGCATGTTACATGTAATCAAACCACACTTTGGACTATACACCACCGACACACGCGATAGATATACAGAAGTCGCCTTGGCTAGATTACAGAAGGGCACACACGTGCAACGCACTCGCACGTTCTCACTGGATCTCCAAGAGCTGTGTGGAGCAGGTACGGAGAGGCCCTATTCATGTTCCACATCCTCATACAATGCAAGGCACTCGACACAGCACGACGCAAACACTTCCCAAAACTATACACACGACATATTCCACCACACCCGTTATACTTCTAAGGAGACGAGCACATCTTTTCAAACAAACGTGGTTTTGAGTTTCTTCTCCAACGTAAAATTTTTACATGTCATTTCTTATCATGCATTTTGACAACCTGGCCCTTTACACCAGTCATCTTCATTACGTTGTGTTTTACTTTGTTTATTTTTACTGAAATGATCTACTTTCACATTCATTTCACTCTCATGAAATCACTTTTGTTTGGCGCTCTTTGCCCTTAGTTAGCCTTGCACCATTAAAATCCAAACATCATCATCATGTACTTAAATGCATACCCTTGAGAGCAGACTAGACGACATCGAGAATCGAAGCAGAAGGTCAAACGTCGTTATTGGCGGACTACCTGAAGCTGAGGGCGGAAATTAGCGACTCGTTGGAGCATACTGTATACCAAGAGATAGCCAGATGCGTTCTTGCTTTGGATCCTGTGAGTATGGAGTGAGCATGGAGCGCAATCACAGGCTGGGAAGGACATCACGCGGAAATGTAAGGCCAGTAATTTTCTAGCTGCTCGATTCAAGAGACGAAGTTGCCATTTTGATAAAAAGGACGCAAATTGAAAGGCACAAATTACTGAAAAGGTGAGGATTTCTCAAAAACACCGAAAGAGTTGAAAAGACAACTATGGCAATGTTTCAAGAAAAACCACATTAATGGGGACAAAACTTTGCTCATTTGGGAAAGATTATACGTAAGCATGAAGGCCTAAGTCTGAAATGACGAAAAAAGCGCCAAAGTTTCTGTGCAAAAAGAACCAAATCGCAGTCAAACCGCCGAAAGACGCGGAGCCAAGCGCCACTTCAGTGCTAAATTAAAGACGTGTCAGTGACTCAACTGTACGCAGCATCAATTCATCCACTGCAAGGATGCATCGTCTTTCGCAGACATTAAAAATGGAAAATGATGCACAACTAAGGCTACTGAATATAAATGCTCAAAGTTGCAGTAATAACATAAATGCAAATTCACTGGAAGTTCAAATAATGCAAGATGACCCGCACATGGCCGTAATAACTAAAACTTGGTTAAGAAGTGACACCGGGGATGATGAAATTTTCCCGCTCTATTACAACGTGTGTCGCAGAGACAACGACACTGGGTGGGGGGCGTAGCCGTCCTAGTAAAACCTACAGTGGAGGCTAATATTCTAGGCAATGTAAAAACTTTTGAATGTGTATGGCTACAGATTAAGTGTCGAGGTCATGGGTTGTTTTTTTGCACCTGTGCTATAGGCCGTCGGATACCGCTCCAAATTATCTCATCACAAAATAACGTCCCGGTTCCTCACTAAAAATATTTTTTGTACGTGAATTGAATTCGCCCAGCATAGACTGCAAAGGGTAGCAAACTTGTACACACCCTACCAAAAACGAGAAAACTGTTCTCACTATCAAGCTCACACACGATTTATTTCAAATAGTTAAGCAACCTACCCCTGTACAAGGACAGCCGAGCTCTGTTTTAGACTTAGTGTTCGTGAATCGCGACTTTTCTGAGCGCACTGTATTGGTACATAATGGGTTATTTGATCATTTCCTTGTCAGCGTTTGCATTCCTCTTTTGAAATCCCTTTGTTATAAAAACCCGTCCGTTCAAACCTTCCCAGATTATTCCAGGGTACACGATGCTTGCATGATTGAAGATATGGATGCAGCCTATGTTGATTCCAACGATGATATTAACGACGCAAGCGTTCTTTTGGATCGTTTTTTAGAAATATGCCGCTGTGGTACCAACAACTTTGTACCAAACAAACGGAAAGAAACGAACAAACGCACACCGTGGATGACGCGCAGCACCTTCCATCTAAAGCGTAAAATAAAGAATAGAAAAAGAGGCCCGCCCAGCGGTATTTAATCCAAAAGATGGAAAGCAGCCTTGCAAGCGAGGTGCAACAATCTAAAGAATATTACTTTAAAACATTAATGCCAAACTTTCGAACAAGTACCGAACAAAGTTCTGGAAATATATCTCCTATATCAGAAAGCCTGCGAGGTCCATTTATGTCAAAGGACTCACGGTAACAGATTGCAGTAACATCGCAAATCACTTCAACCAGTATTTTCTGAGCATGTTTGCGAATACAGCATTATGTGTGCCTACCACTTTTTTGTTTGAACCGTGGGGAGCAATTTCCTTTATTCTGCTTTTGATCTCTATGCTTTTCGACTTTAAAACAAAAAATGGCAGCATCTCCACTCCGAGGATGATGGCGAGGGTGCGGAGTACGGAGACTACAAATGACATCCAAGTTGCGCCCCGAGTGACATCCGATTTGCGCCCCGACCGCCATTCAATTTTAGTCGCTTTGCCTCCGCTTGCCGTACTTTCGTATTCGGGGAAGCTCGTTGAGTTCGTAGTCGTTGAGCAGCAGCGTGACGCTTCTGACGTTCGTTTTCGTCCATGGCGGAAAGAGCGCGTGTGATTTCAGGAACCTGCTTATATACGTGGTGCACCACGGTGCCATCTCCTGTTTACTCGTAGCGCCATCTAGGGTAGTTCAATGCAGACACTGTGTATTACAACTTCATCGCAACCAAACTACACCGGTGTTTTTGCGCGTTTTCTCGTTGCTAGGCTATGTTTGTGCCTGTTTTTGAGGCTTTTGGGGTGTTCTATCCTTTGAGGTAGCTTCCGCACAGATTTTCGCTTGTTGGTGGTGTGCGCGCGGATGGATGCGGACGCACATTGGGAGGTCCGAATGTACTCCGCACCGTTACAGTCGAGGGAGTAAGCCGTTTGACTCTAGGGTACTAACTAGCGGTCGTAGCCCAGTAGGTAATACGGCTGACACTAACTCTGTCTGGTCTACGAGAGACGAACTCGAATCCTGCCGGTGCCTGTGTTATTTTTTGCGATTGTAAATGCTGTGCGCACGAACGCGGACGGACGTTGTGAAGTCCTAAGGTGCTCCGCATCTAAAATTCTCCGGTCCTGATGACCTTCCGAATGTGTGTCTTCGGCGTTATGCCGTATGCATTCCCAAATTTTTTGTTGTCCTATTCCTAGTGTCTTCGCTAACTTCAACACTACCACGTGACTGGATGATGGCCAAAGTCATCGAAATCTTTAAAAAGGGGACGGATATTTACCGATAACTTCCGTTCTACCTCTTTACCGTCAGCATTCTGCAAAATATTTGAACATTATATATCCAAGCGTATTCATAAATTTTATTAAAAACACCTGAATCTAGCAAGCCTTCAACATGGTTTTAGGAAGGCCTACACGACTGTGACTAAACGAGTCATGGTTACACATAAGTTTGCAAATGCCCATCGCAATAATGCTTAGGTAGACACACTTTTTCTTGATCAAAGCAAACCATTTGATATTGTTCTTTATGAGAATTTTTTTGTAAGTATATAAAACTTCCAGAACCTTTAGTTGCATGGATGTCTAGGTACGTGATCAATAGAGATGAATATGCGTTGATTGATCCTAATGCCTCGGGTTGTCTTCTAGTCACATCCGCAGTGCCTCAAGGAAGGCTCTGGGGCCATTGCTTTTTTTCTTTTATACATCTTCTGCAGTAGCCAGCTCCTGTTTGGGTTGGAGATAAACTCTCCAATAAATCATTATTTTTATCTCTTTAATATCTAATGATATCTTCACTGTAGTTACACCCACCACTCATATCCATCCGGCTGTTTGTGGATACCTGTAGTTTATTCCATGAAATCTCAAGCATGCATGATCAAATAAAACTTACATTATATTGCCTTCAACATTATATTATATTATAACTTCAACACTATGTTGCCGCGAACCACGTATGGGTTTGTTTATTTTTACTGCCCGGCCACGGCTCTGTTATCTGTGTCCCAAGCGAAGCGCGTTTATCATTCTTTATTGTTTATGCCGGAAGGTCTATCTCAATCAGATAAGCAGACTGTTTCCTCTTAACGTCACTAGACCAGAATAATCTTCTTTGATCAAGAATGTTCTGGATGAAAATCAACGGTTCCAGAAACAGTCGTGCTGAAAGATAAAATCTGCAGAGCAGACGTCGCGGCATTCCTTTCGACGATCCTTGCCTTCGCAAGTCAATTTGTTGACCGCTGCTTCGCCGCCTCTGTATTCTTTTGAGTTGTTAGGGGAGCACAAGTTCGCTCCAATAAACTTGTTTTCCTTGAAGAAACTTCGCCGTCTTTGGCAACGTGACATCTAGTAGAGGTGCTGGGTAAATGCACCCTACGCCCTCGTCAAGCCGACAAGAAAGTCCCGCTCGTGCCAGCCGCCGACAGCAAGGTCTTCAGCCGGAGTTTGGGCTCCTTCCGGATAAAGTGAAGAAAGAAGACGTCGTGACCACCACCATGATCAACGCAGGCACCATGACCAGCACTACCCTCGTTCTCCAACAGCCCCGGGAAGCACCATCGTTCCGCGGATCCCCCGGAGAAGACCCTGAGACTGGTGAGCGCGTCCGCATATTTAACAGGTGCGATGACGAAGAAACGTTCCGCCATGTCTTTTATACTTACAAGATACCGCCCGAACGTGGTTTGAAAACCATGAAAGCTCCATAACCGACTGGACACTCTTTAAGAGGGAGTTCCTCAAAACATTTGCCACCTTTGTGAGAAAGAACAAGCCAATTTATTCGGTTATACCAACCCCCGGTGCGGATGAGTGACACTCAGTGTTGTTTCTATAACCTACATGCTCTACCAGGTTCCTTTACAGTTACACTACAGTGAATTTGAATTGAGAATTGTGACCTTTCACTACCATTCCGGGCCTTTAAAACGGTACTTACCAAATGAGGGATCCTAAAATAAACTTCTAAGAAATAACTGAATTTTAAAGAAAACTGGTCTTGAAGTTAGGGGACATGGAAGACTCGACAAATATAAACTGGCGCTCTCCATAAATAATTGTAACGGCTGAATGAATACAGCGTGATACGAATAACAGACTAAGATCGTAAAATAAACTTTATTTCGGCAGCCACAATGCGTCAGTACAAGCATCACTGTAGATGTAGGTCTATGCTGCGGCCCGTTTAGCCGCGTTCTAAATTCCCGCTGCTCCGCGGCGGGTGGTGCTTTTTCTGTGCGCTCCACGTCTTCGCGGACCGCTCGTCTCTCTGGAACGTTACTACAGCTGTTCCTGAAGATGATGTGTTTAGATGTAAATCAGAAGTTGGGAAACGTAACGTAGTTGTCCAACTAAGAAACGAAATTTTTAACTATCAAAAATACTGTCGTTTCCACCACTGCTACACAAACTCCGCATAAGAGGTATATACAAAGCTTTGCCGTAAAAATCTGGAATCGGTTGTACGAGATAGAAAATCGACATTTCTAGTGAATATGTCCACACTAAAATATCTTAGATTTGTAGTACCGAAAAGGAGGTTGGATGTTCAGTGAACCACCACACTTACGAAGCAGAACTAAGAAATGCGACCTTTGCAAAAACTCATCACCTGAAGAAATGCAGTAAGATGCCACATAAAAATAGAAGCGGGATTTTAGAAAAGTTGAACTTTGAGTCGGTTGGTACATCACTTGTAAAGTAGGGAAGAACGCAACAAATGGGACGAAGGGAAGACCGGACGAACGCATGCGATTATGTTTGTGTCATCTCGATTTCGTTCCGTTTATTGGGTTGCCACCTATTCTCGAAGCCAGATTTCATCCACAAATTTGAACGCAGTGACGACGCTCGAACTTCCACATGTATAAAATCACAGAAGGCTCCTGTGGCTTATAATCAAGGAAAATTTCTGCAGAACTTTGAACTGCAACTATCCTCTTGCAGTCTTGCAGACAGCGTGCACCCACATTAGCCAAGCAAGAAAAGGGCGACGATTATGACCGGTTTCATCGGAACAATCGCCTGATGCCACATATTGCCTGTCTCCGGCAGCATGCCCCCACAGTAACGCACACAGGTAAGTGTAGTCCGAGCTTAGCCATTTTTAAAGTATGGTGTTACCCAGAGGGCAATAATTGTTTTCCAAATGGACGTAATTAGGTGATTTGCTATAACCTTCCGCCGCCGTTGCCCCCATTTGCTGCACCTATAAAATACGTGCTCTATCATGTCATCCCTTTGCGGTCAGCTAACACCCTGCGCTTTTTGTTGGAGACACTTATTGAAGCTTAAGGACGCAGTTGCTTTTATGTGAAAGTCAAAACTGCCAATGAGGCAAAATTATTTTCGGAATTTCAACCTTCACGTTTTTTGATTTTCTGCGTATTGAAAAACTCGGCGGTGCCTTTCCTTCTACGACCAGAACAAGAGCATTTGTGGAACGCGTCGACACAGTCGCGATGATTGTTTTAAAGTCAGAAAATGTGTGCAGTTTTATTTACAACGGTGAATTACACGAAACATCACACGTCGTGCAAATTTACCTTTGAAAAGTACGTTTTCCCTAGACTGCACAAATTACTTTGTACGGGCATCATATGATGTCTGGATTATCTGGAAGTATTTGAAACGGTTTCGCAAACCTAAGAAATATTAGCACTGATTCTATGACTCTGCCGCAAAGCTTTTATATTATAGAAGCGTTCATAATTTTGTACCCAGGCTCTACTAGGACTTACGCGCAAAATACAATGCTGCGTTTGCATTGTTTTTTAAGTCGTGTAATAAATATTCACTGAACCGTAGCAGAATTCATATATTATTTTTTCTGTCGTAAGCTTTCTAATACTGGCAAATGGTTTCAAAAAAGATGCTGAAGAATGTCCGGAAATATGACAATGAAAGGCATAATATTCATTTGTCTCTCATCGAACCGGCTAGTAGAAGTCCGCAAATGGCCAGCACAAGAATAACAACTTGAAGCCTTTTGGTGTGAATCCAGGGGACCGCAAGTTACAGAAACACAATTTGATAGTAATCACTTTCGATTTATGTTTTTGAAGCATGCTAAAAGAGCACTGTTTTTTGTGCCTCTTGTGGATATATGACCCCGATTTTTCTTCATTAATAATAAATTGATAATCACGCCCTAATGAACTATGTTTCGTGATGTGAAGAGGGTGTTGGTCGTAGAACACGGAAGAAACAACAATGTAAGCGGCAAACTTCTTGCTGTGCTTGTCAACAAGCAAGTGCTAACGGTATTTTTTTTTCAATCGGGCTGCACTTGTTCAAAACACATTCCTTGGAGATATGCGCTCCCTGTCTTTACGAGGAATTCCACCGTGCTGTTTGGGTGTTTACTATTGCACATAACTCCTGATTAGGTAGGTGCATTTCATAATGGTCCCGGTCTATTCGGTCACTGCACGCGAATTTTTAGATTTGTAATGTCTGACTGTTGAGGTTTTGTAATTCTGATTTGCTGCCGCTTTTATTGGCGGAATACCGCCCTGTCCCTACGTATTTTATACATTCACATAGCCAACAAAGAATTGGCGTGATTAGGACAAACAAAATACTCAATCTATTCTGCATTTCGTGCTGCTTTTCGATTGTTTAATTACATCCCAAATGTAATAACAGCAACACAGGGACATGTGCGAAAAATTTATTGCGCCTGTGTGTGTGAGCGCTTTCATGCGTAGTCGAACTTTTTGTCAGATTGTGCGGGTACCTTGGGGCTTCGCAGTTTTAATGCTCAGCTTTTATGTTCCTGTGCATACGTTTTCTTTCCGGAGAGTGGTACCTGTTGGCGTAACCGAATCAACAGTCTGTTGAACCTGGCATAATAAAAAAGAGCAAACGCAAACTGCTGGGGGGTTGACTGTAATAAGCATGAGGAGAAAACGTGAGCAGAGAATTCCGCAAAAGCGGAGAGAAAAGCAAAACGGAGTATGCTGTTATTCTCACACTCCTTCCTGCGCACCAATCGGCGAGCTGACCGTTTGGCCAAAACTGAAGCCGTGGTTACATATACAGCATGCGCTCTGCAGGAAAAGAAGCACTCCATCATCGAAGGTTTTAATATTCCAAACAGACATCGCCCGATCAAGTGCCCTAGCACCTCTTCCCAGTTCCCTGAGGTATATTTGCGGCGACTGCTCTGAAAACACTTTCCTGCATAACCAATGTGTTTTTTTTTCTGATTTCCTTATTACCGATTTATTCTGCCACACAAAGCTTCCACTTTAATGTGTCAGACAACACATGTCCACTACAGTCATGCCAGTAATAGCGCTCCTGATCAAAATACGTATTATTTTTGCCTCAACATATCGTGAAAGCTAAGCACCTAAACAGGAGTTTTCAGATTTTACACAACGGAATTCCGTAACTGTCAGAGTGAATTTCTATTCTACTCACTGCTCGTGGCTGGGATTATGTTCTAAAGGCCGTGGGAAGTAATAGCAAAAGGCTTGTGTTTGTCATCATGACAAAGTCGGCGCCATTGTTTGACACTTCTTGCTTGGCTGCGGCAACGAGGAGCTTGTCTGGATGTGAGAAATCGTATATGGTGTTCCCAGCCTGCGTCTGGGCCACTGTATTGTCCGCCATGCGGCAGCTCAATCTACCAGCACTCTTCGTGGCGTTACAACGGCCTGTAGGGTAAAGAACGGCTATAGAGCTTAGTAGTCACGTCCGTCACCACGCTACAAAAGAGAGTTCTTAGAGGTTGCTTGTTTTGGCCATGTAGAAATGCAAAGACTTTGGACGAGGTACGTTTTTTGGGGCCTCTTCTGAAAGGGAGCCGTCTGTTCCGCAGGTCACTTGACAATTTGTTTGACTCTTACGCTGTGTCTTACTTTGTAGCGTAGCTTGCAAAGTCGCGAAAATATAGGCGTCTGCTATGCCATGTAAACTGGAGGAAAGAGGTCGTTAGTTTGCTACTAGTTATAAAAGCAGGACACAAAACATCGATAGGGCTAGCAGGAAAAAATCCCTGCGGGTGCATTTTTTAGTGTTCTTCTCCTGTTTTTAAGATGACTGGAATTCAGCGCTTGGATCTTGTTATGTTCCCCGCCGTTTAGGGCCAGTACCTGTATTCTGCATCTAAACTGCAAGTCTTTTATGAAAGAAAGGTTTCGTTTTATAGTCTCAGCAGAAGATGAGACTGAAGAGTTTCATGTAAAATATTTGGTTTCTTTTCCGCCAGATAAAAAATAGGAGGGTAGCAGATTTCTTTCTGATCGCTGAAGTTACGTTTGGACATCATTGGGACACCCGTTGATGGTTGCTCTATAAGAATTGGAAACCTTAAACAGTATGCACCGCTTATTTTTCTTATTTTCCTTTTGTACCAAAAAGGGTTACCGAAAAAAACCTCCTCACTTAAGTATGGTCCTTACATCTCCTTTTTACACTTCGCTGTGGCGAATAAAACAACGTACATATAACCTAACTCGCAGCGTTGCGGAAGTCATTTAAAAACGCGGACCTTGGTAACAAACAATGCTTGAAGAGTGACATGGCATTACCGTATTTTAACAAACAGTACTTGCAGTGTTTAAATAAGTGCTGTTATGCGTAGGCAAGGCTCAGCTCCTGGAAAACGACGCGTGCCTTTTACAACCGTTTGTCTTCCCAAAACCATACGCCAAAATATTCAGGTAGTAAGCCTATATCTTAGTCGTCGCAAGGCAGGTGATATCTAAAAATTCCGTGCATTCCTGAAGTAAGAAAATTATTTAAATATATAAAGTAGATAAATAAATAAAACATTTTCAAAGCCTCAATGACACCCAATACCGAACATTGAAAGACATTTTTGAAAAACTTATGGCCTCCATGTGCGTGATTCCTTTGAACAAGAGAGTCCGGCATTATAGGCATTGACAATCAGTGACGGCCACATCAAGTTATAGCATTTTTTACTGCGCTCTCTGGGCAGAACTTGCAGGAAATTTTCCCTGGCGTTTTTTGTTATTCACACACTTGTTTGGCCGCAAACTTTCCGAAAATTGTTTATATGCGGACTTTCATCATACCTGTGCCTTGCGAGCCAATTATTTTGTGACAAGCCACCATGGCCCTTTGATGTTTCGGTTTAAAGCGTCCCAGCTTTTATTTTGCTTTAATGGCATAATTGCCTGTGTCCGTGCACACGTGCCATAAGACGCCACCAAAAACAGTTCGCAATTAGTTGTGACGTTTTATGTATCATTCTTGATGTTCGAAACAGCCGTATAACAAACGGGGACACTAGGAGAGAAAGGACGACCGAGGACGACGCTTGTACTCACAACTATTTTTAATAACTGCAACACGCATACATATACTATGTCCCCAAAACCCACGTGCGCTCACAACATGACGCACATCGAGATTATCACTACAAAAGTAACACCAAACTCTAAGTCACGGACTTATCTAGAAATAAGAATTCTGTTTCATGTAATGCTATCGACGGCTTACTTATGCAGATATCGCCTATTTTTCTAATGTGAAATGCTTCGATAACTTCCCTAGTGATCTGATTAGTGTGAACCGAAAGGATGGTGGTGTCATGAAAAAGCGGAAAACACCCATGCTCGGAACAGAGTCTGGTAACATATGAATCTTTCTCGTTTTTAGTGCGTTTTTGTGCTCTAATAATCTTATAATAATGCCACGACCGGTTTTGCCCAACATATACGTGGCCACAATTAAACGGAATTTGATAGACCACCCCCGTTTTACACTCGAATAGAGGGGACCTGTGCTTACCAGAACATTTCTTTTTAACTGCAATATCAGATTCTGCCAATTTGCTTTCTATTCGACCACAAATTTTTCCCATCTAAAAGGGTGCTGAAAAAACAACATTTATACCAAATCTACCAGCTACATTTTTTAGCCCATGTGACAATTTTTGCTTATACGGAATTACTACCACTTTTTCCTTTTTCAAGGTTCACCCTCCCTTGGTTCTACGGAGGTAACTTCTTTTATCCGCCTAAGAAGCTTTCTTGTTGTTGCACAAAGAACATGCTCAGGAAAACCTGCCGTTCTTAACCGCTCCATTTGTACTACAAAACGTTTTGAAACCTGATGAAAGCAAGACCTGGAGAGGTCTTGTTCCCTGAAACAAGATATTTTAGTGTGCGGCACATTTGCGGCCCCAAATGTGGTTTGGCGGCGGTGAAGGGGTTGTAAACAATCATGCGAAGACTGGACAAAAACGGTTGAGGAAGGTGTGCGAAAGTGGGAAGGGAGGGCGGTATGCTGAGCCCGCTCGAGCGCTCGTCGGTGTTGACGCTTAGCGAAGGTGGAAACGGAGGCAGGGAGACATGCTCCTCGTTTCGTGGCTTATCTGAACTAAAGTACATTAAAGAGGGAGGTTCAAATGGGATTTACAACCACATGTAAGTAGACGGCAAGCGTTGCGACATAACGGCAGAGAAGCACATGCCTCCGTGTCATCGCTGATCTCGCGATCACCTCGAGGGACCTAACATCTCTTCGCCGTAACCGAG
The DNA here is from genome assembly GCA_013339765.2 of Haemaphysalis longicornis. NCBI lineage: Eukaryota > Metazoa > Arthropoda > Arachnida > Ixodida > Ixodidae > Haemaphysalis > Haemaphysalis longicornis. Next base: position 96,858,897 of record CM023453.1, on the reverse strand, counting down.
AAGACCGCATTTCGCGCTACATCCACATTTTGCAATGGGCAGTTTACTAATCGTGACCCATTTTTTTACTTTTTAAATTCTCGCCACGGGTAAAGGTGATAACTCGGACGTGTCCTTACTGTGAAATAGTGTTCAGCATGGACGTCGGCCGGATTTTGTCTTCAGTGGGGCAAACCTATTGTATTGTAGGGGCAAGAAGGAGCGCGCTGGGGGGCGGGGCAATTGTGCTCGGCTGGCTTGGGGGGAGGCAAGGTGCCCAGTTGCGCCCCTCCTGATGCCAACGGTGTTTAACCTAACAAACAACCCAATTTTGACATTGAATGCCTTTATAGGTCGAAACGCATCCTGAGTTTTCTTTTTGCTTTTGTACCCTAGGGAGCGTTGTTATGAAGTTAATCGAGAAATCTGTGTGGGTAGGTGGACACGTGCAGAAAAATAAAGGAATCTCCAGTCAAACGCACACGTGAAACACCCTCCAGGCTTCAATGCCCAGCGGCATTATTATGCGAGAACCGGGGTAAATAATTTTATCAAAGGCAAGAAAACTAAAATATTTATGTCAGGGCTTAATATTCGCCACTCCGCGGATCAGAGAAATTCAGAAGAACTGCCCAGCATTTTTGTCAGCGCTAATTTGCATATCAATATGCAGTGAATATTCGTTGTGTAGCAAAATGTACTGGCAAATGTACTGGCAACCCTCAGAAAACCTGAGACAAAAGGAGTCATGAAAACGGATATCCCTTTAGCCAGCAATAAGAGGTTCCTTCGAAGTTATTGCAACGAGAACGCTAGTTCGAATGCCACACAAGCGTATTTCATGCATTGTTGCAAACGAAATGTTTGAAGAGCATCCTTTCCTTTTGAAGGGAACTGAGTCGGACTATGTTGTTTCGCATGAGGGTTCTGAACGTGCTCCTATTATAAGGTACGCAACCCTGAGAAACCAACGCATCCTGGTTAGGCGAGTAATAAAAACTGATCAATAAAAACGGAACAAAAAAAGTAGTAATAAAAACGGCTGTCCGCTTAGACAGCCATAAGCAGCCCTATCAAGATCACTGGAATCAGACATGCGGGTTTCAGTGTGACGCAGACTTATCTCATTGTCTGGTTGTAAGCAGCAAAACTTTGAGGGGGTGCCTTCCCTCACGAAATGAACTTAATTGGAATATGTCTCCACATGCGGGTTGTGAACGCTCTCCCAGTATTACGTAGACAACCCTTTGGAACCAAAGCATGTTTCTGATTTGATTAGATTCCGGTGAGAGGAAAACTCAACATTCTCAGGTTTCCAATATGGCAGTACGCATAGGCTGCGAAGATTGCACCTGTAGAAGCCGAAAATGGGGAATTGAAAGGTGGAATTTATGTGCGGTCAGTACTAGCGTTCTTGGCATTCAAGCCTTAACTGATAAAAAGAAATCTCGATCTCCAACTTGTGGAAACAAAGCCCAAAATTTCCCGGCCTATATTTTTATAAACCTTATTACAACCATAATAATTTTATTGTCTCGAAAATAAAACGCGCGCCGCACATCTCCGCGCACTGACTATCAAACTGAAATTTTCTCGTACTGACCAACTTCCCCTTCCCTTCTTCCCTTCAACACTTCGTGACTGGACCGCCATCCCAGAGCATATTGCCGCCATCAAAAACCCGACACATTTGCGGATGGACTTCCAGAACCGATTTTAACTGTAACAAAAACATGATTGTATTTGGTAGCGGTCAATGTGCTGTAAATAATGGAGCCTTTGTCCTTTCAGTTATTGGCTAATTTTGTGTTGCTTGTATTTTAGCGTCCTCTTCTCTTATTTTGTTCCTGTACTTATTTTGTAGGCGAAGTTTTCTGTTCCTTCGGATATTTTTGTTATATGTTTAAACAATAATTTATGCTTGAGTGTACCGGGTGATTATTTTCTTCATCACTATGTTATCCTCGGGAGTGCCTTCTGGACAATAAAACCGAAAAAAAAACATTTCAGCGCTCTAAATGTTGTTTTAAAAAACAGTAAAGGTGCCGCTGCGCTTCACTGATACCGAATATTGGGAATTTGAACTGAGTACAAGCCAAAGTATTAGCAAAGCCTTTCCTCCCGCAATGATCGGTGTCTCTGAACATCAACCCCAGTGCCTTCACTTTTGTATTAAACATCACAGCTCTTTATTGTTTTAACTTCGCCGTCGAGCATTACAACGAAACGTCCCCAGCAAAATACTGACCCCACGTGATCGTGCGCCTTGTTAGGCGTGCCTGGCGTCGGCCAGCTCGACCTACAAGAGAACTCATTCAACGTTCGTGGCGTGATCTCTTGCGTTCTGTTGTCCCGCTTGTTCACGTGCATTCACGGCTGAAGTGGGGGGCACAGACGCCCAATTTGCGCAACACATGCCGAGTTCACGAAACAGGTAGCCGCGGGTTTTCGCGCGTGCTAACGAAGTCCACTTTCTGAGAGTTTAGAAAGCCTGTGGAGAAAACGACCCGGCCCTCCCAGTCATGCACAACGTTAAACGGCAAATTCGGAAAGATGTTTGACGTGCAACAACCGAGTCTCTGACAAAGGCAGACGCCCGCATGCTCTGCTCTTTCTCCAGCTTTCCATCACTAGTTCAAGCTGCGCCGTTTTTTTTGTTCGGGCATATCAACAATGTCCAGGAAGCCGGACTTCCATGCAAAATCTGAAGTTGCTACAGTCGACGACACATACAGTTCGACACCTGCTATAAAGGTTTTACCCCCATCATTCCCGTTTCAGCTGTACGTCGCTCCCTGGAATACTATGACGGAGCTCGTTGAAAGGAGGGTATTTTTAACACCGTTTCTGTGGCATACAGGTCTACAAATATCTTCTGACGTCGTATGTTCTTTGTTCGGGGGGAAATACCTGTTCTGTCCAAAACACTGAAAGGGCCACAGATTTGACATAACTAAGGTGATGTTTCAGCCAATAGGTGTGGCATTGTGAAACGTACCAGCAGACAGAATTTCCACGTATCGCTAACTTCTTATGTATATGTTTTTTCTGTGCTCTTGAACGCTAACTTTTGTTGGTTTGTTTTTTTTCCCCGAGAGCGGAGTGCACATACGTTGTAAGCCTTCTCACAAACAAGATGACCATTAGACATTTCAACTAACCAACATTGACAATTTGAAGACGTTACCTGCTGCTCCGGTGTAATGTGCGGCCGGTTGCCCTTACTTCATATGCTTTTCGTTGTTCCAAATGACCCAAGCACATGTGCGGCTATCTGCATTTCTGTTGCAATGAAACTAACATTTGCAGCTCACATGTTGGTTAGCTCTAATCTAAGGGTTGTGCAAAATCCACCAAAAAGAGGATAACGCAGTTCCACGCTCTTGGTAGCTCACGCGAACCAATAAAAGCGAGAAGGCGCAAAATATACATTGTGATAGCGAAACATTTTTTTTAATTTATGCTAAAGAAATTCAAACCGTACCCATCACACCTGCTTTTCAAAACCATTGTTTTTGGCTGTTTTCACACACCTGCGAGCATAACACTGAACCGGGTACGGGGGGCTGCAACACAATTTCAATACATTTCTGCTTCAAGTCTCCGCGGAGGTCACCTAAAATTCTAGGCAATAAAAATAAATTTTTTTTGACAGAAGCAGCTTGAAAGACAAGAGCATTAATAAAAATAGCCAGATTTGTAAAAAGGCTTTCACTATAGCAAATCTCGCTGAGCCCTTCTATCGAATCGAGAAAATTGGATCCGGTATGGTGTTCGGTTTTCAAAAGTATGCTCACTCATTGACGTCACCGGTACAAAATCTTAAACAATATAACGGTGCACTCGTACATAGAGGGAGCAGTGCTAGAGTAAGTGCGACCAAATACAGTCGTTAGCCTTCGTGGGCAATCATTCCTCTTCAAATGGAGTCACCGTGCACACTGACCGTGCACACTGAACCAATGCACACTTGACCTTTGTCTATGCCGCTCTATAAAAAAAGTCTCTGCGTTTTTGCGCCGCCCCTTTTATACGGGCGATTTCACGCGCAACCCGTTTTAACTTCTCATGAATTGTAGTCCCATACAAGGCTGAGCGCCAGGCGGTGGAGTCGCGTGTACCTATTTTACCGGTAGGTACCTGGCGCCACCAAGGCGCACGAATGCACATTGTGCCTTCCACAGCCACGGTGGACGCTCAACTCGCAACCGCCTGTGGCAGGACATGCCGCCAGACTCTTCCACTCCCAGCAATGGCGCAACGTGGTATGAGGTCCAGGGGCCCCGCTAGATGGACAAGGGTCAGGGACCCTTCCCAAGGGTAAAGAGAGCTTTCCAGGCATGGATTCCTCTTTCAAGGGTCCGCACTCGAGCAGGGACGCCTGTACCCGTTAAAGAAACCGGTGGGTGCCCGGCGGTACTAGGATTCTAACCCAGTACCTCCCGCAGATGAGTCGAGTGCTGTAACTCTGAGCCTTCACTGCGGTTTTTTTAATGTTATGACCCCTTCCACCGGGGCATTTCCCAACAAAGTCGGGTGACTTTCGAAGCGCGAGTTCCCCTGTGCCGGGGGTGCTTGTACCAATTTTTACTGGTTGGTGCCCAGCGGTACCCGAAGTACCTCCCACATTCTCGTACCCCAGGGTACAAACCGACGTAGTGGAACGGTTTCCAGTACACTGGATCCCCCGTACAGGAGGCACCTGTCACCATTTTTATTCTCGTGGCTGAACAACGGCAGCCAAGGAACCTACCACGTCTGCTGCAGTTGTAGCGCCAAAACGCGACATTTTGTCTCGAAGCTTCGTCCTTACTCCCCTATAATTTCGTCGTCGTTGCAAATGGGTGCATATGTTATAAGCTGTTTAACATTTCCCAAACATAAGTTATTGCAATCAGTAGATCTTTTATATAGTGCCACGTGAGAGAACATCAATTTAATTCCCAATGAAAGCACTGAGGTCAAATGAAGTGGCGGATTGTAGCAACGCGCGGCGAAGCGCGACAGACAAACGCTTCTTGGGGACGTTATGAGAATACGCTGTGTTGCATACAATTTTCGCGAGGTAATGAAGGCCCATGAAAGATTTAAAGCGTGTCACACAATGAGGCAGGTGTTAGTGAAAATGGCAAAACGTTTTTCGTAGAGAGCAGTGAATATGTAGTGTTCTTCAGTATTCTCTAGGCCACACCGAAAGTGCACACGCCGCAAATAATTCAACGCGCAAGCTTAGATCTTGACCGAAGCTGAAATCCATAGAAACCACCATTTTTCTTACTTTAAAAAAATAATTTTTTCAGCAGCAAAAGTTAGACTTACTGATCCAGACTTACTGTAGTCCAGAAGGCATAATTTTGTGATAGAAAATTCTGACAATGATTTACGTGTTTAGAAGTCCAGAAAACCTCTTTCCCAATATCTGAAACAAAGATACTGGTAAAGAGCAGATATCAGAAGGCCAGAGAATTGCTCGAGGCGTATCGTATCAGATTGAAGGGAAGTGACTGTGTTAGTGACACTTAGGTGGTATTGTTCAACGCTGAGGGGCGGTTTTAGATACATTCTTGTGCTGACGCCGTGGGCATCTCTATTGCGCACGTCGGGTTGTGTGTATAAATGTACGTTGCGGTCGTTGCTATTAAACTGTTGGAAGTGTAGCTCCTCCCCATGTCTTATTTCTTGTGTGTTGTGTATTTTCGCCGCTCAGTATGTTTGTAGACCTCAAGCAACACGCCCAGCAACACGTTCTTTTGAAGGTGCTCTGAATATGTTATAAAATTTTCCTGGCCCTTTTTTAAAATAATTCATTTTCTGTTTTGTTCATTCACTACAAATTTCTTTAATGCTACGCTGGTAACACACCGCAATGAGGATTCCGAAACATAAATCCTTCTGACTCTTTCCTGCCATTCTTTACTCCCTGTCCCTCTGTCCTGGCACTTTCCCTTCATACCCGTTACCTAAACTTTCTTCTGAAAGTCCTGCATATCAACTCTGGATCCCAAATTTTAACCTCATCGAGTCATGTGCAACTTTCTGGATATAACGACGTCCAAGCGGTGTGTAATGCCAATCTCGCCATCAAGAAATCCTGCCTAACTACTGTCTGTCCTTTCTTTCAGTGGTAACACTGGGCTTTCGAAAAACAATAAAACGCCACCGCTGGCGATGAGCTCTTAGTACCAGCATGACAAGAAACCTTAGCGGTGAAAATGGTGGCGTGCTTTTTTATGACATGAGTAGGTGAGGGTTTTTCTACCGGGGGGGGGGGGGGGAATGTGACATGAAATCTGCGTGTCACTTTTGAGTAATGTTTGACTGAGTACGGCCATGCTGTTTCAATTACTTTGCAGGAGAGTATCATCCGCTGACAGTTGACCTGAATTCCAGAACGCACTGCATGGCACGTAAAGTCCTTGCCCAGCAGGACTCTCCAAAAAATTATAAAACAAGTTGTGCGCTGTGTTTTTCTCTTGATAGGGCCTGTAAAAATTAATATGGTACATGAAGTAGGCCGAGAATGAAAGGCCAGCATGAAGCTCACGTGTGATTTACGGCGATATATCGTACAAGAGTGTTCCAGTCATCCTTACGTGTTTGATCTGATGAGTGTGTGTGTCCCTTATGGTCGCGCACTGAAAACTCACGGCAGTTTATCTGTGTTAATAGATGTCATTGGCGTATTTGTGTATAGCGTCTATTGCTGGTATACACTTGGTTACTTCCGAGTTATCACCAGTAAAGCAAACCTCCAATTTTTTTACCTCCCTTGCGGTTTATACCTTCATTGAATTCCTTGCTTCAGTCGGGTGTAATAATAAATAAATTCGGATTGCCATTTTTACACGACGCAACTACTGTTTAAACCCATTTATTTGTTACCCGTGTTTTTTACTCTTCGGTGTTATACATATTACGGTTTCGCCAAGTTGAAATAAAAATTACGTACACAGTGATGCACAATCGCATCCTTCATTGCCTAGTTTTTAACGTCGAAGCATTACTCATGTAAAAGGCTACACTGCCAATCTCTTGATTTGAGTAATCTTTTTATTTAACTGCGGATTTAATGGCCAGATAGAAGATGGCAGAACGGAGAGGTAGCAAAAGGACCCGTTGTTGGGCCCGTAGAATGTATCACACCCTCCCCGACCTTAACGCCGATGACCATTCCACTCATGTGGCTCGTCCTGTACCCTCCTCGTCATCTGCACAATCAGAGGGGACAATACCCTCCAGTAGGTGTAAACCAGTTATGTCGGGATCGCGAGCCCCAATAACGAGGCCAATGACCACCGTTGTTCTTTCCGCGTAACTTGGCTGCTCTTTCATCAAAAGGTATCACGCCGAAGATAGTGCTCGCACGGTGACTTTGAGCCACTTGCTCTCTTTCGCACTACTGATATGTTCAACGCATTTTGGAAATGTATCCCATGTATAATTTAGGTTTGGGATTTTTTCAAGCGCCCACCCAATAAAAAAAATTACAGTGGAACGTTTCTACGAACAAGCAGCTGTCTAGTTTTGTTCCGTACTTATCGTCTTTCTCTAAGCTAGGCTCTCAAAAGTAGAAGGTAGCAAGACCGACAACATAACTCAGGAACACAGAACAGCAAACCTCCTATGGAAGACTTGCCGGGTTTATCATTACTGTGTTTCGTCGCACAGGTGCAGCTTTCCTGCCCGTCGCTGCTCTTTAAGAACTGGTTACTGTGGAGGTATTTGATATTGCCCGACACTTTTGTACAGCTATTGCTGTGGGTGAAAGCTCCTTGTATGCATAGTCTAAAGTTTAGGACGCAGACCTACTAGGTTCTAAATCGAAAAAATCTTCCCAATCAAAATTTTGTGGGCATCACTTAGGAAAAAAACTTGCGAAACAACTTTTCTACATATGCAAAAACGTTTTATTGTGTACATGTTCAGGTTGACCTTTTGCAATGACAGAAATGTTCCATTTCTCATAATGTTCCGAACGGTAGGTATTTTAGGGACAAAGCTAGCCATGTTTTGTTTCACCGCTCTCCTTAAACAAAGTGTCGGTAGGGCCACTCCCACCTTTCTTCAGCAGCTGAAGAAGAGGCCGCACACTCTTCTAAGAAGACCCAAAGAATCGCTGTACTCAACTTAACAACCCGACGAAAGAATCACCATTTCTCTTGCGTACAGCCGTACCCTCTGACAAGGTGCAATGTTACTGTAAGTAACCTAAGCCGAATAGCAGAATAACTTACAACGTCCTTGTCAGGGACAACAAAAGCACCTTATAAAACTATACTCGTATTCACCCGGGCTTTTGAGATAATTAAAACCCACGCTTACTTCAGTCTTAAGGCTTACTAGAATGTCATGAATGAGTAATGGGCTCGTTAGATCTGTGAATTATTAAAATTTTGGTTCGTTGGGTTTAGCTTGCACTACTGCTTTCCTTATTAAAGGGGTGCAACTATAAGTCAACTCAGACCGTTAGGACAGATACTATGCCAAACGTAGCATCCAGTTTTTCACCAGCCCCAGCTACCTCCAAGAGACTGTGCTGTAAGATTTGTTGCTGTGTGTTGTTCAGTCTTGTGGTACCCCTTGAATATAACCAATGATGTAGCACACGGGTAATACTCTTTTTGGTATTTCTCCTTGTACATCACTGCTGATGTTGCACAGTCGAGAATTTTATTTTATGTCTGTTATTTTTCTGATGGCAACAACGTCTTTGAAGCCTTAACAGACTTGAGCAAGTTTCCAACGGCTAGTTTGTCAAAAAATGCAAGGTTGCTTTTGCCTTCAAAGTCTATTTGGCGTCCACAGCCAAGCTTATCCACTTAAAGTACCCACTTTCACGCATGCGCACACAACAGGGCGTTCCAACCACCTGTAAGGAGCAGTAGTTCCGGTACCAGAGACTATAGTGCAGTGACGTCTAGACGACATCATGGAACTCCAACGCGTTGTGTGCAATGTTGGGCACACCTCGCAATTCGGCGATATACGATCACGAATTTTGAATTCAAACCCAAAATTTTGCACTGACACGGGTCTTCTGCTATACCTGCGTAGTGCGCTTTAAAAGAGTACTCCTTCCTCTTCGTTACCCTTTTTTCTCACCTTCTGGTTGCGGAGGGTTTGCCGGTCTTCTATACCTTGGATGCCCCGAAATCAATAAAAACCTGTGGTTGCTAGTCGGTGCAAGTATGCGTCTCTTTTTCCTTGCGTCCCGCTCGTAGCGCAGTTGTTTTTACTTTAACAATTGCATACCAACCACACCATGTTTCATACTTTCGAGGTGGTACCAGCAGGGACATTAGGTTTTGACCCTTGACGTGAGTGGATTCTCTGAGAATATAAGGAATGGTCATGAAGGAATAAAAAAAAAGACACTCTTTCCGTTAGCGTAATCGAACTTAGCGCCCTCACGTTATGAAGCCATTGTCAATCCGCCTGCTACATTACGGCATCATCTAAGTGAACGCCAAAGCAGCAGGTACCGATTCACGCGGCACTTCCCAACACCAAACGTTATGGCTACAAAGTGCACAGCGGATAGTTGCCGTGGGTATTCTAGAAAAGTGGTGCGTACCCACTTCGCGTTGAATCGCGGTCGTCGTTAGATGGAGGCGTGCGTAATTCTTATTTCTGGTGACAACCATGGGGAAAAAATCCCCTGCGCTCGCCTTCTGCACCGACATCTAGAGAGGTCACCCGTACTATCTGCGTGGGGAGTAGATTTCCGCGGGGCATAGATCCTCCAGTAGAGATAGGAGCGATTTCACATTTGAGCAGTCTCAATACTATAACTGACCATCACTAAGAAAATTTAAAGAGCTCAAACCAAGCATTGTCAATACACGGTGAAATTGTTCTGATGTTTTTTTAAGAATGCTTGAGATATCAATGTTGCTCTCACGTTTTTATTATTATTAAAGGCGTCGGACCCCTAGTATGGGCGTATTAGAATTCATTCCTTGTTTTCCTTTGGAGTAGAAACTTTTTCTTGTGATTTCTTTGTTCTCAGTTGCATGCTGCCTGAAGAAAGAAACACGCTTGGTGTTTTTTGTAATCTAAAATAACCGCGACACACACGCGTGGTCTTGGATAAGTATGATTGAAAATAAGGACAAACTGATGGAACATATGTATCACACTTCTATTAGGGAGTCAGAAAAAGCATTGCGCATTGAAAGAAGCAGATTTCGAAACTGCACAGTCAAAATTGGGTTCAGCACAAGACGCACGCAATTGCCGTGTGTGATTATTCTTTCAAGGTGGGAATTTGCGCTTTGAGTCACTCACCTCGTAGAAATGTTCTCCCCTCTAGCAGAGTTGCACGACTGCTGGGGGTTTCTTGGAGATCTCACAATTTTTAAATTACCGCGAACAAACCACTGAAACGGTATATTTTGATAAGCGTGGTCATCAAATTTCAACATTCTATAATACGTGACGCGCAGTCGTCGGGAGATTGATGATGAATATGATGGCTCTGATGACAATGAATATTCGCGGACTGTGAAACTTTGAGCGTGAAAAGAGCAGCATTTGGACCCTGGCAATTGTTTCAAAGCACTTTGATAATTTGCAGTTTTCATGGTGCATCATTATACTAGTAGAGAGATTTGTGAGATATGCGATGAGCTTTGGAGCGCGTATGTTGCCTTAGAGCGTTCGACTTCTGGTCGGATATTGTCTGGAGCATGTTCTTGTTCCGCAGAATAATTAGTAGATCTCATACTGCCGCCGATTTTCGATGTGTGAATACCAATGTATACTTGCCTCCGCAAACCAGGCGCACAAAAACACGATCAAACTGGCAAGCCGGGAAAGAATTTAGCATATGCGCTGGTAGGCATATACATTGTTGATTGGTCGCCATATATGTCAGTGGCCGAGCTAAATAGATTACTCGTCTTCTTCATGAACGCCTCTTAAACAAAGATTGTTTGCAGTTTTATTAACATAACCCGCCCTAAGTTGGGGGAAGTGGAAGTAGTGCCGAACGCCGGTAAAATCAGGGACTACTGCAACTACCTCAGCCTTTGAAGTAGACCTTTTACTTTCATCTAAATTCATTCATTTCCCATCAAAGCTGACGTATTTCGATACATGTGAGTTGCTAAGTTTAGCGTTATATATTTGCTCTGGAAAAAGCTCTCACTCAGAGGAGGTGTACGACGAAAAATTGAGGAGAAAATCTAAAGATTTGATTTTGAAAAATGAAGAAAGCACGTATCGTTTTGGAAAGCCGTAGGGAAAAAAGATTTATTTTTACCACTTGTGGAGCTCCCTCGCTCACCGAAACGTGTAATTACGGTATTTCTCCATTTTGCCAAAACCAAAAAACCACCACCCCTGCTTCAAATTCAACTCGGTACAATTTGTTGAATGCTGTAATGATGCAGCCACTAAGCCAGCACTGCGGGTAAGGCAAAAGGAGTGCCAAGTAGCATTTCTTTAGAATGCAATTTGGCATTTCAATCACACAACCAGAGTGAGAAGTGTTGACGCCGGGTCTTTGAATGTTTGACAACCCCGGTTGTGTTCGGAGTTGGTTATGCGACCTTGTATGTCAGGTATGACATTTGGGACATTTGTCAGGTATGACATTGTGAAGATTATATTCCGATACATGGGGCACATGTTTTTTAGTAAGATTGTGCCAAAGAATGACAGCTGATAAAAGAGCGGGATAGATGGAAACGACGACATTCCTTCAAAATTGGCCCCTCTCCTTCACGGTTTCAGTCACATCGCCGTAAAGATAAAACTGTCATTCCGTTGAACTCAATTTAACAGATGAAAATTTTGGCAGGCTGGAAGATTTTCATATTTTTAAACATCACCCACCCAAACCCCCCTACACAACTTTGTTCTTTGGTTTCTCCTTTGAGAACCTAGATACAATAACGGTCAAAGCTTTCCTGCGTAGAAGAGCTCGATTGGAAATGGGGTCGGGGTCACTGTTAGGCATTTCAGATACACTCACTTCTCTTTTTTAACTCATGCTTTTATGGCAGTAACGCTTTCAATTGTCCCCTTGTCTGATGGCCCACTTCTTGTGATGAATTCGGATGCTTTACGTCACTGACGCCAGCCATGGCACGTGACTGTAAAAAAACGGTGAATAAAAGGGCCCCAAAGTCACATTGCTTCTCAGAATCTACTGACAGCCGGCTTCACGCTACCTAACGGTGAGTTAAAAATTGTAAACTATAGGAGACCACAAGTTGTTTATTTTGTCCGTCTGTTTTGTAAAAACATATATTGAAGATACTGTCTGTAAAAGAAGAATTATATGTGAAACAACAACGGATAAAAATGTTTCCAAAGAGAATGTTTTTATTCGACAATGAAATATTCAAGAACATCTAGGAAAATACCCTTATGCTACACTGTCTTCTCTCAAAGATATGAGAATGCCGTTCATAACAAAAAAACATTCTTACACAAAACACAGGACACTGGAATGGCAACACAAGAAAAAGAGACATATTGTGCATTTAAAGGCAATTTTTGGGGCCATACGAATTATAGTTCTAATTGTGGAGATCATGCACAGCCTATGGTAAAAGCGAAGGCCACCCGGTCAGCCTAATTTGTTACCATATTCGGGAAATGTGCTTACCCTGTTCCGACTTCTGAAGTGTGTTGCCTGTTGCACGAGTACTTTGTTTGGCTGTAGCACAAGTATAAATAGTTGTTTCAGGAGAACCAGCCGTGCCTCTTCCTCATTTTTGTCGTCCTCTCTCGTTCAAAGTATATTGCCTAGATTGATTGTCCTGTGCAAATAAAATCTTTATTACGTATGTCAGACCGTTCAAATGGCTTTATAACACTTATTTTCGATATTTTTTAAATCATGCCAAAGAGGGGTAAGCAGGTTTACTTGTAACATACCATTGGTCGACATTTTTAGCATTTTTATAGTGAGCTGAATGGAGGAGCCTCTTGATTTCGTAATAATAATACTTACATAACTGTACCTTGTCCTAGTAAGCCTGCACGGTGAGCCATGGGACAATTTTTTATAATTGTCCCCAGATTTAAAAGGTTACAATCATGAACTGGAAGGTGATTTCGTTTGGACTGGCCATTTGCGGCCTTCTCCTGGTCTCAGGTAAGCGACCTTATTAAACATTTACTAAAGCTTCCAACTTTGTGCTGAAGTGAGTTAGTACTAGTGTAAACGCCTATTTTAAACAGGTTATAAGCCAAACACAAGAGGCTTTTTTGCCTCTTTGCGTGGCATGCATTGTTACCCAATATTTTACAACACAAATTTCTGAATATAGAAAATTCCGAACGTCATGCAACGAAAATAGGTTTTCATCAACAACGCAAAAAAACGCTAATGTTTTGTTTTTTTGCAAATAGGTTGCTTTTCAGAGGCAACAACATTTGTTTTGTGCTTCAGAGAATTTTTCGTGACTATATTTTAATATACCTTAGCAGGGCTACCCTCTACGAAGGTCTTTTATCTGTACCCATATTGTGTCTGAACTCTTTGCTGACCAAATGTTTTCTGGTGTTTGCTTTTTCTAGGCACGGTGGTCAAAGCAGCTCCAGTTCGTGAAGCTAGAATTGATTCCCTAATCTTAAGGAGCGCGGTGGAAGAAGCAAGAACAGCTTCCCCACTCGAACGGAGCACCGAGGAAGTCTCCTCCGTGGAAGAAGCCCGCATCAGCGAGGCCTGCATGGAGTCATTATGCGGCTAGTTCTTGCAGCAGCTTTAACAAGCCAAGGCGTTCGTGGTGGTGGCACTTAAAAGCACTGCTGTAAAAATAAATATATTCCCAATTTCACAGCTACAGATTCCATTGGGGATGCTTTACGCAAACGAAAAGGCGGATGTTTTATAAAGCACGTCCATTCAATGACAGGGTAAAACCTGGTAGCTTGTTTTATAAATGCTATCCTTTTTTATAGCCGGCGTGACTTATAGAAGCATCTGAATTTCAGGTTTACACCATGTACCCTTGATGCGCCGGAAAATAATAGGGGTACTACAGAGGAAGTTACAACAGCGAGTGATGAAGTAAAAAACTTTCTGTGCCTGGCAGGCTACGGGCGCTGTTTAGCAGAATTAGAAGTAGCCGATCAGCACGAAAATAATCCCGGCACTCACCGAGCCGATTATAGCAACTTGGTCAGAATATTAACGACGACAATTCTCGACTTATGGGCTTTCACTTTTTGCCTATCCCGCAAATACATTCAAGGCGAACTGTCGTTTCCATGCACTTTATTCAGCAACCCGTAACAGGTTGCGAGGAGTAGCTGTATAATTTTCGGCTGAGGAGTAGCAGCTCCGAGCTGTTTAGTGCCTCTTGCACCACCCTACGCATCCGCAAAAAGGGGCGAATGTTCTTGTGCAGAAATACCTACAAAATGACAATAGGGAAAGCATGGTGTACAAAAGAAAGATAGCCTCATTCATTCCAATATTTGTTCCCACGACAGCGTGAAATCAGAAAAAAAAACATATAGTAAAAATACATTTTACGGCAGTCGTCTAAACGGCTTTATTATAATAAAGACGTGAAAGTTGTTTGCAATACACGGATAAACGCCAAGTTTTCTGTGTGGTGGAATGTTTTATTGATGCTGCTAAAATCAGCGTTTAAAGTAGCAGAAGTAACACCAAATTTGGAAAACTTGATACGCCTGCAGTCCCAAAAGCCTATCCATTCCACAAAATTCTCATCAAAGTTCCGCAAATTCCTATACAAATTCATTCTGTATTGATTTCTGCTACAGTGCGTGTGGCTTAAAATCCGTGAGAAGGGTATGCTGCACCACAGCTGCTAAAAATATTGTAAAGCCGATCACATGGTAATCCCGAGCATAACCACGCTGCGTGTAACAATCCTAATGGAGTCATGAAGACAAAGTTCAACTTCGTGTTATTCGATAGATGTGGTGTTTTTCAGTGCTCCAAGTCTTTGTTCTGGAGCACGCCTTTGTTCTCGAGTGGTGCTTTACTCACTGCGAAATTAATGAATGTAGCTTAAGCTCGTATAAATAAAGTTTAACCACTCCCATTACATCCTGTGTTTGGTGATATTTGCGTTGTTGTGACAAGCACCGGTCTTCAAACGAATGTCAGTGCACTGTCAAGTCTGAAGTGGACCACGCAACACCTTTTCTTACCGTTAGTACTTCTATAGGGCGCACCACACTGCTCAGGAGCACTGTCCCCGTTTTCTCGCTTCTGACCGAATTGGCACCTTGCTTTTTATGTACCTGCAAATAGCAACCGTCTCGTAAAAGGTGGTATGCGGGAAGACACTGTGGCTTGCTAAAAACCACCCCTACCGCGTGGGACAGCCCGAAAGCGCAAGACTGCTGCGCACCCATAGCAAGCATAGTGCGCACAGTACTAACAATATTACTTCTAGGTTTACTTGTATTTTCGTAACTTCCCCATCACACTTACTTATTTAAAATAAATATGTAATACATTTAAGCAATCATACCTCGTTCGGAGAGGTTATAAGCCCTTCCCTAAGACTTCCGTTTGCAGTTGTCGACTTAGCCATATTCAACACAATAGATCATAGGCTCAAGTGTTGGAAATGAGTGAGTCCCGTAGCCGTTCTCTTCCTTCCTATTTTTATAACA
The DNA here is from genome assembly GCA_013339765.2 of Haemaphysalis longicornis. Classification (NCBI taxonomy): domain Eukaryota; kingdom Metazoa; phylum Arthropoda; class Arachnida; order Ixodida; family Ixodidae; genus Haemaphysalis; species Haemaphysalis longicornis. The sequence goes on along the minus strand of CM023453.1, from coordinate 96,843,306 downwards.
TATTAAAGCGAATTTACGTCAAAATTGGTGCTACTACCCTTCTAACTAGAAAATCTTTTGAATGAACCTGTTTTGTCTCCATGGCGCCTTAATTGACCGCAAATGTCATTCATGTCCGGAAAGGTCGATAGAACAAACACTGCATGCACATCAAAGCCAAATCTACCCTCTTCGAGTGGGACCGTAGATGTAAACCTATTGCGGGCTCGTAGAACTATTAGTACTTAAACGGGAGATAGATGCAGATATCTTTACAAAAAAGGCCCCGCAGGTGCTGACTCGACTCACAACAATACGTCCTTCCAGACAAAAAGGCAAATATTTTGAGTGGTTCTTTTTAAAGTATGTATGGTGTGCAAGCCCAGACAGGTATGCGTGCGCTGCGTGGGTCTCGTATGTGTAATGTTCTTCGTAATGCACAACCACTGTTTTTTTATTCCTTTTGGTGTTTTTTCTTCGCGGTAATCCTGAGTGTTTGCCGTCGGTGAATGAAAATTTAACGAACGTTCTTTGCACCTTACTTGACTCGAGACAGTAGGCACTGTAAATTGCTCCCAAGAATGTTTATGGCAGAGGAGAAGGCAGCATTATTAGCCACTGCTGACTACAGCCACGTCAAGAAATGCCTAGTTTTGATTGTCTTGTTTTCTTACTTTGGAGATATATTGATAGCAAGTGGATGTAAAACATGGGTGTCCTTAAACGTTCTACACCTTTCAGCGAAAAAAAGAATAAGTGACGTTATATTGATTTCCATACTGTTCATTACTCACCAGAAGCAGACATCGAGTATTTGGCCTTCGGGCATCGTAGCGACTACACGGAAATGCAGCCGCAGAAGGCAAGTATTAAGTCAACACTCACCGACAGCTGTATGAAAAACTCCTGGATTCAAAATAGTTGCCTGAACAAGGAAGAAAAATGCGGCAAGCCAACAAATGAGCATTCTTTGCGATCAAGTTATTGGAGACTGGTGAATAAAATAGTCTCAGTGTGCTAACATTCCGCAGAACATAATATATGCTAAGATTATACGCGCAAAACAAATGTAGTCTCACCTTGGTGCGGTACTGTGACTTAACAGGACTCTGACCACCTCTTAGTTGCATCTGTTTAAACATTTCTCAAAAAACTTCATTTTACCAAAAGGTACGGATTTTGCACGATCTAAAAAATGTGCCCTTGTTTGCCTGTGGAATGAGCAAACGAAAGGAAAACCCCATGAAACAAATTACCCACCCTCGAAATCTCATTCTCCCAAGCTTTCTGTATTGAGCGCCAACAAGGGCTGAAAGTCTAACAGGATACGAGGCAATGACGGGGGGACGTCAGGGAAGATTTGTTATCTTTTCGTGCTTCGAGGTATAATTAAAGAATATAAGTACACACATACTGGCATGCACATGACTGCATGCATATACCTACTAGGCACACATCTGGTTTTACCATGCCAACGTAACTGTTGTGCGAAGCATTTGTTTTGTAGGCCCATTGCATCTTAGGTGTTCATCGCCGGTTTCACTTAACCAGCAAATGAGCTTGACTGAATCGGTGCACAAAAGCTCATCAGTTGAGCTAACCGCACCTCGCTGATACTTTTGAGTCGAATCTAGGTAATTACTTTAAAAAAAAAGGTCGTTTAAAAATATCAGCGGTCTGTCTACACTTGCGGATGCAGCTTTCCTGTCACCACTAGACAGTTCACGCCCTGTCGCAGCCACAGGCTTGCAGCTTGCACGTTTTCGGGCTCCTTTTTTCGTGTTCAAACGTTATGAAAGTCGCTCTAAGTGTTCTGTTATTGCCTGCTTACACCACCACAAGATATCGAAAATTGTCCGCCTGTGTAGAACAGCGGCGCCCACCACCAACACCAATGGACCATCAATGCCGACCAAGCGCTACCACAGCACCGCGTGTTTTAGGCAGAAGGTAATTTTGGATGTCGAAAAAACTTCAAAACTCAAACACAGTGCGAGTTCAGTGTCGATAAAAAAATGTGCAGTGGTCACGGTCGCAGTGAAATCAACTTTTCAGCTGCGCTGCCAAGCAAATGCCCTTCACAGTACCCAAAAGTGGTCGACTCCACGGGGTGGAGAGCTGACTTTATCCGGAAGCAAAGAGAGCTCTGAAATCCTGTGTAACAGAAGTAAGTCGGGCAAAGGCGAGGGAGATCGCAAACATATGAGGCATCACGCGGACTTGTTTCAAGGCCAGCATTGGCTGGGTCACACGTTTAATAAAGTGATTCGGGTTTAGCCTGAGGCGGTGAACATCTCTGCCAAAACCAAACCCCTGACTTTGAGAAAAACCTAGACACATTCCAGCGCTTGGTTATCAAGAAGCAACTAAAACGGAGTACAGACTGGATCAGATAGGAAGCGCCGATCGGACACCGGTGTATTCCTGTGGCCTATACACTATATGAAAAGATAGATGCGAGCAAAACAAGTGAAAGTCATAACTGCAGACTACGAGAAGCCCAGCACCACCGCGATGTTGTGTTGCACGGTTGATGGGCAACAGAAGCCGCCCTAATTCATTTTTAAGCGGTAGACTCCTCCAAAGATAAAGGTTTCCTAAAAATGTCGTACGAACCCATCATAATGCATGAATGAGTGGTGCCTTCAACAAAAAATGGGTGTAGGCTGTTTAGCAACGACCTGTGCTCTGCAGTTTACGATGTCACTCCTGCTCAGACCGGTGGCATTAAGTGCGTGCTTTCAGAAGGTGGTACGGACATTGCGGTAATACCCGGCAGTAAGGTGAGCCAGCTGCAACCTCTGGGCGTCACCGTCAACACGCCATTTAGTAACATCCTGCGGAAGCGTTACAATGGCTGGTTGATGCTGCTCGACCAACACCTCACACCTACTAGTCGCATCAAGCGCGCTTCACTCAACCAAGTGGTAAGCTACGGTCATTTCAGAGAGGTAGCGAAATTTTGACCGCGGAAATTGCGCGGGCCTGCCGTACCTCAAGCGTCTCGAATGCACTGGACGTAAGTAAGGACAGCGTTGGGGGAAGAGGACAGCGATGTCGACAAAAACGACGACGACGAGTGGGCAATGAACCTGTACGATGGGCCCCACAACCATAATAAATTTCACGTTCTATTCCTAGTCCAATGGCTTTTTTTGGCTTACTTTCGCGTAAAAATTTCACTTATTTTCTGAGCTTCTAAAGTTCGGGGGTCTACCTAGAATTGAGGCTGGCATAGATTCACGCGGATACGTTAAATGTATAGTTGTAGTGGACTTGTGGGGAGAGCATTTCGAAATCATTCTGCCGATTATGTCGCACTACTCTGGTGTGAAAGTAGTCTTGTACACCCCACGTGCGGGAGAAATACTGCTCTCATAAATTCTGATTGCGGTTTTGCTGCATTTAAAGCTATCTCGAAAATTGGTGTCAGATTGGTTTTCAGGAAATTGGCACTATGAAAGCTTATTTGCTGTAAAGTTGTAGTGTTTGCAGAACTGGATCACTTTTGAGGTTCCGTTGTAGTAACAATTTTATTTATTCTGTTTTTATTTATGTTCTGTACTGCTTGATGCGGTGAGCCTATTATAGATCAAGAACCTATCGTTTTTACTCAGATTTAGGCCAGGCTCGATTCTAAACCGACCCACAAACTTTCTAAGGTAAAAAAAATGCAGTTACCTTGAATGTAAGCCTAAATAAAAAGGCACTGGATTGGTGACCAAATCATGCGCTTTTTCGCGCTTGGGGCACTCGTCGTAGCATGTTCAATGCTGACTCGTCGACGTCGTCATTGTCGTCAGTGCTGTCCTTTTTTTTTTGCAAGGCTCTTCCCACGGCGCACTGTCCTCTCTTCTGTCCAGCGCATTCGAGACGCTGAAGTTATGGAAGGCCCGCACTACTAGCTCGACCGGAATTTACCTCCATTATGCAGTGACCCCGGTTTGCTACTTGGCTTAGTGAAGTGTGCCTGATGCACCTCGTAGGTGTGAGTTGGTAGTCTTGCAATGTCAACCAATCATTCTAACGTGTCCGCAGCCTGTCCCTAAATGGCTTGTTGATGGCCCCGTCGAGTGGTTGCAGCTGGGCTCGCCACACTGCCGGGTATTACGGCAAGGTTTTCTCCACATTCTCAAAGCACGGTCTAACAAAAATCCCTCAAGCAACCATGGTAGGAGTGACTCCTTAAACAGCAGAGGCCACAGCATTGCCAGCCTTCTCCAAATCTTTCATGATGGCACAACTCATCAACCCATTTTTATCACATCTCCCGATAGCGTTTTAAAGATAGTCTTTACTAGTTGGCAGGCATCCCTTAAATCAATATGGGGGAGATAAAATTAGTGTCAACGCAGAAAAAATCATGGACCACTGCAAGTGGAGGAGCCTTTCAAGATGCCATTGTACTTTCGGGTAAATTTATTCAGTTGCTGTAAAAGCTGAGATATTCTCACCCACGTGAGTTGCTAAAGATTCACCATTATATATCTGCTCTGCAAAAGGCTCTCTCGGATTAGGTGTATGATGGAAAGGTTAGGGGGAAATCTTGAGATTTGAATTACAAGTATGCCGAAACCAGGTGTCGTTTTTGAAAGGCGACAGAGAGAAAAACAGAATTATTTTTACCACTTGTGGAGCTTTCTAGCTTAGCAAAACGTTTTAATACAATATTTCTACTCTTTTCCACAGTAAAAAAAAACCTTCACATCTGCTTGATATTGAACATATTTACTTGGTAGAAATTTCTAATGATGCAGCCACTGAGCCACAAAATGGGTTAGAGAAAAGAAATGCCAGGTGCATTCCTGCAGTTCAATACGCGAGCCTCGGATTTACGCAGCGTGATTGCCGAAATCATCATCATTGGTAAAGTATAGCAGCAAGCAGAAGTTGGGATTTACAGTGGAGCTCCATAATACGTTTTTCACAGGACCTAGACAACAAAGCGTAAAAGACGGGAAAAGATAAGAGTCAGAAAAGTCACAAAACTGGGGCCGCATCTAACTGGCGTCATTAAATCACCCCCTATCTTGAGCTCCATTGTGGCCAACAAGTCTTTCTTAACGTATTAACTCTGTGCTGCCATGGTGCATACATATTAAGTGGATCTGTGCAGTGTCGGTGCGGTTTATTGAGAATCTGCCTGCCGGGATGCCGTTCGGAATTGCTTGGGCAGCATGCCGTGGCGTTGTTTCAAGGCGCCGTAGGAACCTGACTGGTAAAGGCTCGGGAAAGCGCGGAGCGGTAAAACTTTAAGGTTACCAGACACACTTAAGGCTGTGGCATTCATTGTTAGCCTTCAGACATCGTCAATTGTTGCGAACACATCGTGAGCGGTAAAACTAAGAATTCCAAGAGGCAGGTGAACCCTGAGCGAAAGCACGGTGCCCCGTATTCCCCAGAACATACCTGAAGACCTGTCAAACAAAGACGCCAAAGTCATGCAACCAACCACGAAAGGCAGTATTGCGTCCTGCAAAATAACGGGCCTTTCTGCGACAAAACTGGAGCAAGTGACGCTATGAATGTTCTAGAAAGCACCGAGAGTACAAAGGAAGGAGCAGCAGACGACGCGGCGAGACCGATCTCAACTACGTCCACTAAAATCTCAACGCTGCCCGCAGCGCCACCCGCCTGGTCAGCGGCAGGCGGCCCGCGCCCTTTGCCAACGCGCAAGGCTGCGCTCTTTGCCGACTGACCTAATATAAAACGTAGCACGGCATCATTACAACAGTGTGGCGGCTCTAACATACCGGAGTTCCTGCGTTCTGAGGTGAAACTTCTGCTTTAAGCACAGTGACGACGGCGATAATGCTTTCGACGGATTTCTACCTGGTGATGGCCTCTCCAACTCGGTTGCGGCTTCTTGTACCCAGTTGAGTGAGTAAGCGTAGCCAAGATTCATCAAAAGCCAAAGTGGCGGTTCCCAAGCGGCTTCGCAGTTCCAGATTTCAACGGACCATATGGGAACTGGCCCACAATTGCGACGTTACAGCGGGGTTCGCAATACTTTATATCCTAGGGGAACTGTTGCGGTACCGATGAAAGAGAACGTAATGGCCCGGAAAACGCAACAGCGAGGAATGTAACAGCGGTGTTCTGCTGTATTATTAGTATTAATATTTGTTGCTTGCGTTCATTTAAGAGATAAATCATCTCTCGAGTTTATTCTTGTAAATGGTCTACCCGACATTTTCTCCGCATACAATTTCGGCCGCTGTTTGTAGTACCCGTTCTTGCATAAAGTTGGAATGCATTATAAAATTTCGATCACACAACCACCGTAACAATTGTTGACGCCGGATCTTTGAACGTTAGCGAGCCCCAGTTGAGTCGGAGTTTCTTATGCGACCTTGTATGTCCATCACTGCAATTCAATTGATATACCTGCACAGAGTACACATGTTTTTAGTAAGGCCATGCCTCAGCATGACGGCTGATCAAACGGCGGGACGGATGTAAATGATGACTCTCCTTGAAAATTCGCCTCTCTCCTTCCCTGGTTCAGATATGTCACCGCAAAGATAAAACTGTCATTCAACTAACCTTCCTTTTCTATCTGGAAGCTTCGGCAGGCTGAAAGACTTCTTTATCTTTAAAACGGATTGTTTCAGACCTCAAATAGACATCTCCCAGCCGAACCGCATAGACAAATTTGTTCTTTTGCCTTTCCCATCGGAACCCAGATACAATAATCGAAAACGCAATCGTGAATAGGTGAGATCGATTGCAAATAGGCTTGGGGTCACCGTTTAGACATTATAGAAATACTCGCTTATCTTTTGAACGCATGGTTTCATGCCAGTAACGCTTTCATTCTCCCCTTGTCTGATGAACCCATTCTATCGATGCATTCGGAGCATTTACGTCACTGACGTCCGCCATGGCACGTGATTAGAAGAAACGGTGAATAAAAGCGCTCCTAAGTCGCACCTCGTTTCACAGAATATTCTTACAGCCGGGCTTCACGCTACCTACCGGTGAGTTAAAAATATAAAATATAAGAGATCAGCGGTGTCTTCATTTCGGCCGTCTCTTTTGTAAGAATATTGTTTATGCATACGTGTTGTACTAAACAATTTTTCGTAAAACAACAAACCCTAAAGATGTTTCGTTACAGGATCTTTTTAGTTGAAAGCATTTACCTTGCGATAATAAAATATTCCAGAACATGTAGGAAAATGTTTCTATTCTACACTGTTCTCTCTCAGTTCTTTGCACAAAGATATGACAATTGCATTGATAACAAAAAAAACGAAGTTTACGTTCAAGAATTGAAAACTAGAATGACAAAGGAGAAAAAGAGACATTTGTGTTTTAAGAGCAGTCTTTCGAACCATACGAAGAGTTATTCTAATTGTGGCGAGCATGCACAGCTTATGGTAAAACGAAGGCCACCCTGGTAGCCTATTTTTTTATGTTACCATATTCAGGAAATGTGCGTAACCTCTTCTGGGTTTTAATAGGTGATATTTCTTGCACGGTTAGTTTGTGAAATATATTGTGGTTGTAGCAGAACTATAAGTAGTTGTTTCAGGAGAACCAGCCGTGCCCCTTCCTATTGTTTGTCGTCCTTTCTCTTTGAAAGTATATTGTACAATAAAGACTGTATTCTACGAACAAAATTCGTATTATGTATGTCACAGCGTTATAATGATTTCATAACATCAATTCTAAATATTTTTTGAATACCGGGAAGAGGGGTTCTAGATTACTCGTAACATACCATTGGTCTACATTTCTAGCGTTATTCTAGTGAGCTGAATGAAGGGGCCTCTTGGTCTCGTAAGAATATTTTTAATGTAACTGTACCTTGTCCTACTAAGCCTGCAGGGTGACCCACGGGAATATTCTCGTTATTGTTGCCAGATTCAACTCATTGACATCATGAACTGCAAGGCGATTTTCTTTGGACTGGCCATTTGCGGCCTTCTTCTGGTGTCAGGTAAGCGATCTTATCAAAACTATACTTCTGCCTGCAATCTTGTCCCGAAATGAGTCAGTACTAGTGTAAATGCTTCTTTTAAAACGACTAAGTTTAACGTATGGATTTTACCTCCTAGGGGGCGTGCTCTGTTAGCCAATAAAATACAATACAAATTTCTTACTAGAAAACTTAGAACATTGTGCAACAAAAAACGTTTTTATCAACAGCGAAAAACCCACTAATATTTCATTTTGTTTTTGCAATTAGCTTTCTGTGCAGAGCCAAGAACTATTGTTTTGCGCTTCAATTATTTTTGGGTGACTATTTTCATATACCTTAACAAGGCACCCTTGTACGAAGGGATTTTATCTTTACCCATATTGTCTGAACTCTTTCCTGACCAACTATTTTCTGGTGTTTGCTGTTTCTAGGCACGGTAGTCGAAGCAGCCCCCAAGCCTGAAGCTAGAACCGATTTCCTAATCAAAACGACCACGGAGAGAGAAGCCAGATCAGCTTCCCCACTTGAACGGAGCGCCGAGGAAACCTCCTCCACGGAAGAAGCCCGCATCAGCGAGGCATGCATGGCGTCATTATGCGGCTAGACCCTGCAGCAGCAGTAACGAAAGCTCCAGCATGCCAAGCCGTTCGTGAGGGTGCCACTTGAAAGCACTGGTGCAAAAATAAAAATATTCTCAATTTCACAGCTAGATTCCACTGGGAATGCTTTACGCTACTGAAAAGGCGGATGTTTTATCCAGCACTTCCATTCACTGACACGGTAAAACCTGGTAGCTTGTTTTATATATGAAATCGTTTTTTTTTTCATCGCCGGTGTGACATATAGAAGCATCTGAATTTCAGCTTTACACCATGTAGCCTTGATGCGCGGCAAAACATTAAGGGTACTACAGGGAAAGTTACAGGAGGCAGTGAAGAAGTAAAAGATGTTCAATGCCTGGCAGGCTGCGGGCCCTGTTTAGCGGAATTAGAAATAGCCGATCAGCAGAAAAATACACCCGGAATTCACCGAACACAATATAGCAACTTGGCCACAAAATTAACGACGGAAATTCACTGGTTATAAGCCTTCACTTTTCGCGTATCCCGGAAATACGTTTAACGCGAACTGTCGTTCCCCTGCACTTTATTCAGCAACCTATAACAGGTGGCGAGGAGTAGCTGTGGAATTTTCGGCTGAGGAGTAGCGGCTGCGTCACCTTACGCGTATCAAAATGAGCGAATGTTCATATGCTGAAAAACCCCCAAAATGACAATGCGGAAAGCATGGACTACAAAAGAAAGATGGCCTCATTCTTTCCTATATTTGTTCCGAGGACAACTTGAAATCATAAAAGGAGCAAACATTATTCGATATATTTTATGGGAGTCGTCTAGACGGCTTTATTATAAAATAGGGAGTTGAAAGTTGTTTGCAATAAACAGATAAACACGAAGTATCTTGTCTGGTTCTATGATTTATTAGGATTCTACAATCATCGTTCACAGTAACACATGTAAAATAAAGCAGTAACACCCAATTCGGAAAACATGATACGCCTGCAGTCCCAAAAACCAATCCATTCCACAAAATTCTCTTCACAGTTCCGCCAATTCCAATACAAATTCATTCCGTATAAATTTCTGCAACACTCCGTGTTGCTTTAACTTGATGAGGACGGGATGCTGCACCACAGCTGCTAAAAAAGAATTTCACGCCGATCACATGGTAATCCCGAGCATCACCTCGCAGCGTGTGACAATCCTAATGGAATCATAAATACAAAATGCAAGTTCGTTTGATTCAAAGAATGTGGTGTTTTGTAGTGCTCCAAGCGCTTGTGCTGGAGCAAACGATGCTTTCTTCACTGCGAAATTAATAAACCTAGGTTAAAATTTCGGTTATGCCACCAAATCTTGTGTTTTGTGACGTTTGCGTTGTTGTGACAGGACCGGTCTTCAAACGAATTTTAGTGCGCTGTCTAGTCTGAAGCGGACCGCGCCACACCATTTTTACTGTTAGTCCTCCTAGAGGGCGCACCATACTGCGCTGGGCCGCTGTCTGCCTTTGCCTTGCTTCTGACCGTATGATTTTAGTAGCGGCAAGTAGAAATCGTTTCATGAAACATGGGGTATGCTTGACTAACAGGGTCACGTAAGACAATATGTCTTACGCCAAACCCCCTGTATCATGTGCCACAATTCCAAAATGCCAGACTGCATTGCAGCGATAACAATCGGAGTGCGCGGATACCAGCAACCATACAAAATTGTACTTCTGAACAACTTTTTTACCCTTAGTCCTGTTAGATGGCACCACCATACTGCTCAGGATCACTGTCCGCCTTTCCTTGCTTCTGACCGTATTGGCACCTGGCTTGTTTTGTAGCGGCAAATAGCAACCGTTTCGTAAAACGGGGTATGCGCGACAGACAGGGTCACTTAAGACTGTCGTTAAATTCAAACCACCTGTACCGCGTGCGACAACCCGAAAGCGCCAGACTGACGCGCAACTATACCAAGCATAGTGCCCGCAGTACCAACAATATTACTTCTAGGTTTACGTGTACTTTAGTAACTTCTCCACCACATTTACCTCTTTAAAATAAACATGTAATACATTTAAGCTATCTTACCTCGTAATTAGAGCTTATAATCCCTTGCCGAAGATTTGCGTTTGCTGTTGCCGACTTCACCATATTCCACATAACACATCATAGGCTCAAGGGTGGGAAATGAGTGACTCGCGTGACCGTTTCCTTTCTTCCTATATTTATAGCTTATTAATGCGAAGTCCACGTCAAAATTGTTGCTACTACGCTTCTAACTAGGAAATCTTTTGAATGAACGAAACTCGTGTTTTGTCTCTACGGCACCTTATTGACCGCAGCAGTCATGCATGTCCAGAAATGTCCATAGAACAAACACTGCACGCACAACAAAACCAAATCCACCCTTTTCGAGTGGAACCTTAGAAGCAAACCTATTGCGGGCTGGTAGAATTGCAAGTATTTAAGCATGAGAAAGATGCACATATACTACAAGAAAGGCCCCACAGGTGCTGTCTCACTACTATACGTCCTTGCAGACAAAATTACCAATCGTTTGAGCGGTTGTTTTCTATGCGAAGCATGTCATGCTCGGGGGTGTGTCCCTCCCTCCCTCGTTGTCGTTGTCCGCCGTCCGCACTCTACTGCTCATGCGCGCCTCTTCAGCCCCGTCAGCGTTTGGGCTGACGTTAGCGCAGTCCACTATAAAAAGAAATACGTAGGCAGCGCCCGGTTTCGATCCCACGACTCTCTGGCCGCAACGGGAGGTACGTGGCGCTCTTCCCGCTGCGCTACAAACCGACACGGGAGCATGCGCTACGAATGCGCCTTATGTCATTCACTCATTCAAACTACGTCAAGAAGCTACTGATACAACGAAGGCACGAGAAGCTGAAGGTTAACGGAAACGACGAAGTGAAAACTAATGGGAACTTCAGTCGACCCCATGGCTGCTTCGCATACTATGCAGGGTTACCCTACGGGAGATGGTTAATTTGTTTTAGTTTCCATAGCCTGCAAGCGCCGAGACATTTATGCGTGCGCTGCGTGTGTCTCGCATGTGTAATTTTCTTCTTTGTAATTCAGGAACACTGTTTTTTATTCCTAGTGTGGTTTCTCTTCGTCTTCGCACTAATCTTGTGTGTTTACCGTGTGTGAATGAAAATTTAACAAACGTTCTTTGCACCTCACATAAGCTGAAACCGTAGGCGCAGTAAATTGGTCAGCATAGCGTTTATGAGAGAGGAAAAGGCACTTATAACAGTCACTGCTTACTACTGCCGCCTACAAAAATGCCTTTTTTTAATTGTATTGTTTTCTTACTTTGATAACATACTGATAGTAAGTAGATCTTAAACAAAGGTCTCCTGAAAATCAATCATTGAAACCTAAAACTAAAACTAATCGAATGCGCTCGACGGAAGCGAGGAGAGCGCTGGGGAGAGAAGGACAGCGATTTCGACGAAAACTACAACGACGGGTGGAGCATTGAACATGTACGACGAGCACCACAAGCATAATGAAGTGCTCGTTGTATTCCCAGTCGAATTTCCTTTTTATTTCGGCTTACATTCGCGTTAAGCTTTGAGTATTTTCTGATCTAAATTTCGGCCGCTTACCTGGAATTGAGGCTGGCATAGATTCAAGCGAATATAACATTAGAGATAGAGTGGTCTAGTGAGGAGTGCATTTTGAAATGTTTCTGCCAGTTATGTCTCACAACTCTAATGCAGTGTTGTACAGAACGGCGTTCCTGGAATAGTTCTTTTTGGAGGAACGGAGGAACGCCGCCGTTCCATTAAGGTGGTCGGTGGAACTGTAACGGTAACTCGTTAGGTTTTTAATGGAACGAAAGGAACGGTGTTCCTGCCGTTACATCGCTAGGATTTGGCTGTTTTTGATGCCAAGGCTGAAGTACGAAAATCCACAAGTTGCTACTTTGTTTCTCTTCCTATAGTCTGGCCAACTTGCCCGCCCTAACCAACCAACTATCGCACTTACGGTGGCGTTACTCAGGGGAAGGGAAGGCTGAGGCCCGGCGGCTACAAGCCCCCTTGGTAGAGAGAGAGGGGCGTCACTTGTGGTTCACCATTGCGTCAACTGGACTTCGAAAACTTGAACACGACTGTTGCCGCTCTCGTCACACTGCCTTATTGAATTTTTTTGCTCCTTATAATGGGAGAAAGCAATGTATGCCTGGGGTGTCCATGATATGCGCGACTTGAAGAGTCGATTCCCAATGGGGAGACTTAAGACGAAGAAAGAGCGATTCCTGGAGTCGGGGGCGCCATCGGTATGACCGTGACGCGCGGGAGGGCGTAGCTAGCAAACTATATTGGCCATTGTGTTTTCAGCGGCTCTTTGGGTAGCTTTTTGTTGCACATTACAAAGGTTTCGTGAGCTCCTGGTGAATGTAAAGCTTTTTCCTGTATCACTGCGGTGAGGTTTTGGAGACCGTGAACTCCGCCACGCCTGTAGGATTTGCAGGGGAAACCAAAAATAATATGACTGAAAAAGAAATGTCGACGAGATTCGAGCGTGCGGGGGGTGGGAACGGTGGGTAGGGCATAGAATTGAAATCTGGTGAATGTAGGCATGTAAACATAATCTGAAGGTTGGTTTTCCCGAACAAGATGGGTGGAGTTTGTATGCACAACCCGTACGCCCTTAATCAACATTAACGACATTAGAAGCTGCGGCTGTTTTCAAAAAGGCCCGTTCTTCCTCCACGACAATATCCTAGACCAGTGCTCGCAAATTCATTTCAGCAAGGCAGCCCAGCCTACGTAATATCCTTCATAAGGAGTTCTGTATTTTGGGGGGCTAGCTAATGTTTACATTTTGGATATTGAGAGTGTGCATGCAATTTATAATTTTCGGAGTGTGTAATTTTAAAAAATACAAAAAAGCCGTCAGACCATCGTAAACACCGGTCTTAGCTTAAAAAGAGAGAATATAAATTAACAACCAATCGTAAATGAAAAAAAGAACGTGTGCTAAAGAATTCAATCGGCTGCAAAACAGGTGCCCCAGGTATTAAACAAAAAAATATAAATGTAGAATTTCTAAAAATACCTGGTAAAGATCAAACGTGGCATCAATCAATAAATAAATTCACTGATCCAGATTGTTGTTCATATCCCACGTTAAGCGAAAATAAAAATATAACGGCTCTCACAAAAAGGCAAGAACCGGATAATTTTGTCGCCGAAAGTTTGCAAACCGAAATGTCCGCACACCGAATTGTCCGCACACAGAAATGTCCGAGCACCGAAGCGCCCGTACACCGATATGTCCGTACACCGATATGTCCGTACACCGGAATGTCCGTACACCAAAATTTCCGCACAGAGACATCCTGCACCGAAATGTCCTAGCGCCGTCTGGAGTTTGTCCGGTGCTCACTGAAAAAATTCGCCTTGGAGATTTTCTTTTGATTATTAAGATCTCCAGATAGTATGCTGCCGGCGGTGTTAATATCCGTATAATAAATGTAGTTCGATGTCAGTTTTAAATTTCTCACTTATTTTCGCCCCAGGAATATCCGAAACTATATTTTAATTTAAAAACCTAATTGTAACGTTAACTTAACGACATGTTCCAATTTTCGAAGTGCAACTGGAACGCGTTCCTTTCGCAATAAAGAAACTTGTAACGGGAAATCGTTTCAAAATTGGGAAGGAACGAGGAACCTGCTTTCGTTCCTATTTTACAGGAACGTGTACAACACTGCTCTAATGTGAAGGTAGTCTTGCACACCCCACATGCGGGAGAAATAGTGCTCTTAAAATTTCATATTGCGGTTTTGCTGCATTTAAAGCAATCTCGGAGATTGGTTTGAGATGGTTAGATTGGTTTTCAGGAATTTGGCAATCGAAAGCTTAGTTGCTTTAAAGTTGTACTGTTTACAGGACTGGATCACTTTCCAGGTTCCGTTGAAGTAGCAATTTTATTTAAACTGTTTCTATTTATTTTCTTTACTGCTTGTAGCAGTAAACTTAATATAGGTCAAGGAACTACCCTATATACTCGAATTTCCGCCAGCCTCGATTGTAAACTGACCCACGAAATTTGGAAGCTCATAAAATAGGGCAAAGTTACCTTGAATGTAAGCAGAATGAAAAAAAATTGCCCCCACCTCCCCGAAGGGAATCGTGAGGAAGCGCGAATGCATTTCTTGCGCCGAGAGTACACGGCGTAGTAATTGTGCCATCGCCTTGAGAGGCGCAGTACCGGCGAGGGGGAGCTGTCAGGCGAGGGGAGAGGCGCGCGCCGAGGGTGAGTGCAAACCTAACGGGGGGAGAGGCGCGCCAGCTGCAGAGCATGTGACGTCACGGCGCGAGGAGAGGGGGAGCAGACGCAAAGGCGCCAGCGCGCGGTCACGTGGGGAGTGTGACGTCACGGTGCGAGGAGCGGTGCGGGAGCCGGCGCGGGCGCGCGCAGCCACGGCGCGGGAGGCGGAGCGCGCGCGGGTCACGTGGGGTGTGACGTCGCTGCGCCGTTGCTACAGACGCTCCTCTCCGCTCCTCGCGCCGTTGCTAGGGGAGAGGAGGAGGAGCAATGCGGACGGCGGATTCAGGGTCGCTTATAAAGTGCATCGCACTTAAATTATTCATTAATTCACAGTATGGTGCCTTACAGTCTAATGGTTCCTGGGAATCGCAATGTGATCACACGGAGGAGTTTACGTTAACTCACTGGCGAATGCCAACGGATTTTAACTTTACCCCCCTCATAGCATCACCCCGTGCATTCGCACTTAACCATGTTCACCCTCGGGGAAATGCCTGGGAGTTTTATTACTGATGATGATGATTGAAGTGTAATTAATGATTTAAAGTGTTGTTTGTCATGATGCATTTTGTACACACACACACACACACACACACACACACACATTTATATACGAAGTATTATTTATTTACACCTCACGATTTCCGTACGGTGCATTAAATGCACACATCGCGAGCGGGCGGAAGGTTCGGGGGTCGCTTATAAAGTGCATTCGCACTTGCCCCCACCTCCCCGGCGGACGATTCAGGCTCGCTTAAGAAGTGCATTCGCACTTATTCCTGGCCAATCTCCCACGTGGGTATGTGCCATGTCAGCGGCCAGGCAGCGCGCGCCCATCTCCCCCCGTTGCTAAGGAAGACGAAAAGCGCGCGCACCCGCAGCTGTTGCTATGCGGACGGCGGAAGGTTCGGGGTCGCTTATAAAGTGCATTCGCACTTAAAAAAGGCTCTGGAGTTGTGACTAAGGCATGCGCTTTATCGCGCTTGCGACACTCGTCGTAGCATGATCAATGCTAACTCGTCGACGTCGTCTTTGTCGTCAGCGATGTCGGTTTTTGAATGCGAATGCATTTCTTAGTCGGGGGTTGTCGTGCGTTGGCCGGCGTGCGCCTAGCAATAGCTGTGGCGCGCCTAGCAACCGGAGCATATGGTAGCTCGGGCGGGAGTAGCGGAGGGCAAGGGGAGAGAAGGAGCGCTCTCGGCGTGTGAGGGCGCTCGCATCGCGGAGCTCGGGCGGAGTAGCGGAGAGTGAGTGGAGAGGAGGAGTGCGCTCGGGCTTGTGAGGGCGCTCGCATAGCGGAGCTCGGCGGAGAGAGCTCGCGCGCGGGGCGGCCGTGTTGCGCGGGTCTCTCTCTCCTCTCCACGTACCCTCTCTCTGCTCGCTGCGCTCGGAAAAATATATATAAATGCAGTGGAGCGAGCGCCTCTCTCCGTGACTGCTTGCCGCAGCGCACTCATCGGTGACCCCAATGCATTCGCATTTCCGCACGATCCCCTTCGGGGAGGTGGGGGGAGTTTTTTTTGCTAGGCTTTTCCCAGAGCGCACTGCCCTCAATTCCGTCCAGCGCATTCGAGACGCTGCAGTAATGGAAGGCCGTTACAATTAGCTCGGCCGGAATTTCGCTCCATTATGCATTGACCCTAGTTTGCTACTTGGCTGAGTGAAGCGTGCCTGATGCGCCTGGTAGGTGAGAGTTGGTGGTCTTGCAATGTCAACCAATCATTGTAATGGTTCCGCAGCCTGTCACTAAATGGCTTGTTGATGGCCACGTCGAGCGGTTGTAGCTGGCTCACCATACTGCCGGGTATTACCGCAATGGACTGCCCCACCTTCGGAAAGCATGGACTTACCCACATCCGTCAAGTAACCATGGTAGGAGTGACTACTAGGAGTTACCAAGAGTGACTCCCTAAACAGCAGAGCCCACGGTATTGCCAGTCTTCACGAAATCTTTGATGAGGGCACAACTCTTCAACCCATTTTTGTGGTCTCGCTCGACAGCGTTTTTCCGATAAACCTCCCCGGTTGGAAGGCTTTGCCTTAAAATAACGTGGGCGGCACCTTTCCCGCACCTGCTGTGCAACATGACGTCATGCTGGTGCGCGGCTTCTCGTAGTCCGCAGTTTTCACTTTCACTTGTTTAGCGCCGTTCTCATTCATTTTGAAGGCCACAGCCATGCCAAAATACACTGTGGTCTGATCGGGGTTACTGATGTCTCCCACATTTTTTTGAGCTGCTTCTTGACAACATGTGATTGCAACACGACTAGCCTCTCCTTAATGTCAGAGGCTATGTTTCGTCCCACAGAAATACACCATTTCGCTCATAACTTCGGCTCGCTTTCGTAGGCTGTGCTTACTTTAATGCATGCCTGCTTCTGCTTACGAAGACTCGGAGCTCGAGCACCTCCGGTACTCATGGAAGTGCAGCATAAGCCAGTCGCGAGCTTGCGAAGTCACCCTCACTAGCTTTGAGTGTCGCGCGCCAAATTTAAATTATTACTTGCACCGCTCTAATTTGGCCCTGTCACCGCTATGCGCTTTCTACAGAGAACCAGAGACGATCCACTTTTTCTTCTGCTCCTGCCGACAGTTCTCTTGTATAAGACGAAGATAAGTAGAAAGCACATGCAGCCGGCTAAACCTCCCGCTGTCGGCTACACTGATTTTGTCATTCGGGGCGAAGTAACTGAGATTCTGCCACGGGGATCTTTGCCATACGTTGCACTCATTCATCATAGAATCAGGCCGTATGCCGTGTTAAACATCATTTGGCCCTGCTGGATTCTCCTGTCATGTATATGAGAGCCTAGCTCACTACTTGGTCTGTACCACATCCTTTCTCCGTGTTTCTTACTTCCAATTTCCATTCAACGGTGTTGGTTTTTACGTTTTCTATTTCTTTCTCTAATCTCATTACTTTTATTTCTGTAGTCATCTGCTGGTAATCCATTCTAACATTTATATATTTTTCTTTCCTGCGAAAATTACATAATTTCTTTCGCTAAGGAACCAATTTCCTGTCCAATCCCCCTGACTGGGTACGAGCCATTTTCACTGGTACCACCACCACCATTTATTATGAAGGATGCTTGTAGTCCTGGGAAGCGGCACTGTCCAGCTCGGACCTCTCCAGTCAGCGAGAACTGCTGGAAAGAGCCAAGCTAGGGGCTTTCGCCACTGGAGTCCTGGAAATAGGATTCCACCCTTGACTCCACCCCCTCCTCTCCTACCTTTGTGAATAAAGTTTACCACCACACCACCTTCTTAAGGGCGGAGCCCACCAGGGGCTGGGGCTGTTGGTGTCTCCTGTGGTCGACGTTGCAATCATCCTTAGTCTCATTCAGTCACGGTAATAAAACACCGGCAAACTCGTTACGCCTCGCGCTAGAACGTAACTCGTACGAAAAAATTCCCCGCATTTCCCCGAGGGGAAGAATGTGAAAGTGCGAATGCACGAGTTGAATTTGCGCGGTTCGGTAATGTTCGCGAAAGAGAGATCACACACAACACACACCAACTACAAAGAAAGAAAGATGCACTTATTCACAGACACCTATTTGTGTTGTCGTTGTACTTGATTGCTAGAGCGGATCTCAGCTTTGAAATTTCGTGTCAGTACTCCTTTAAGCAGGTGCATTAGCCCTTCTCACGCCCGATTCTTGGCCAATCCCCCACGTGGGTATGTGCCATGTCAGCGGCCAGGCAGCGCGCGCCCATCTCCCCCCGTTGCCAAGGAAGACGAGGAGATTCCTGGCCAGTCCCCCACGTGGGTATGTGCCATGTCAGCGGCCAGGCTGCGCGCGCCCATCTCCACGTGCACGGACATCGCCGGTGGACGCAGGTTCAGGGTCGCTTAAGAAGTGCATTGCACTTAAAAAACACCGGGAGACTTGTTTACGGCCCCGCGCTTGAACGCTCCGTAACGAGTAATAAAACAACCACCGGGACAATCGTTTACTCCTCAAGGAAAAAATAGTCGCGCTTCAAAGACAAGAAACTTTTACAGCAAAGCTCTATACCTCTACCTCCTAACGGTTCCATCTCCGTTGGCAAAAACGCCAAAGCTCCAAGAATGCACGCATACACTGCATGCTTCGCCCCTCCCCAGGTTTCATGTTAGTTGAGATGCCATGGGATGTTAAATCTCCCGCCGGGTATGCGCGGTCTATCATAATCTTCATGAAAGCGCCCCTGTCATTACCGTTATCGTCCCCGCTAAGGCAACCATGGCCCAGGTGTTCCTTGCGTTGTTCTTCCGCTATATTTTTGGAATGAACATGCGTTGTCAATGAAATCATTCGCTGTCTTTCTGAAACTGAGTTATGTTCACTGCATGCTATCTTACGCAAGTCTGCCTCTTGCGGAAACCGAGATCACTGCTAGGAATGCGAGTGGTTGCGAGCGCCTAATTTTACGTGGGTGTTCGAGTGTGGTAGTGTGTATGTTTGTGACCGAATTCAAAAGTTATGTACGACACCGTCTTGTTTACATTGTTTACATACAAAGCAACTGCGAGGGAAAGATGCCCAGCTGCTCCAGTGAAAGTTCGAAATAGAACTATATTTTCATGCGGAGTTTGGGCAAAGGGCAAGAACTGTTCAAATTTAAACAAACGGGAATTACGAGGCATGCCAGACACTTGTGAGCAGGACGGTGCTTCAGAAAGAAAATCCTTGATTGGCTTTTTGGCTCCCCGATGCCTGTAAAAACTAAACTGGAAACCTGCTTTTAGAAGGCGCCTTTGCATGTGTCCTTTGGTATGACGTGTTAAAAGCCTAATAGCCGATTCTTCATTGTCAAATCACGTTGTTGAAAAGCCAAGCACCAAGACAATGCGCGATAACCATGAGAATAATCCCGAAGTTGAGAAACGCATTTGGCGGAATCAGCACTGCCCGCTGTTGTGCACCGTCAATGTCTGCGTAAATTGGCTTCGTCCACACTCGCTGCGACTCGCATCAGTCTGCGTTGAGGAAGCACGCGTATCTGGCTTAGTGCAAGCTTCTCTTTTCAGTGCACCAAGAAAGCTCAGATTCACCTTCGGCCGGTAGTGGAAGCGGAGTCGTGGCCTGCACTTTTTTACACCAATCAGATGCTTCGCTGGCGGTTCCCCAGCATGCGTGTCCTCCCAGCGGCCTGAGTCTGGGTATTCGGGCGAACCTGCTGTAACGTTGGTCAGGCAAAATTGCATTAAAGTCTTCAATAGTGCTCAGCTTCAGAGCACTTGTTCCACTTAATTCAAATTTTGAGTCAATGCCACCAAGGGTCTGCTTTTTGATTGTGCCACCGACGCATAGGTTCGCCCGGAAGTCACGCGCGTTTAGTGCCACTTCATAAGGCTCCTCTGCGGAGTCGAGTTTTGGGCCTGAGGCGATGGTTGCTGGATGTTGCGGGGCAGAGTTGGCTTCGGTGGGTTTACTGCCAAACAGGCTCACTGCCTTGCCATTTACTTTGTATCTCATAACACCATATTTGGTGGAGCTTCTTTGTCCGGGACACCGGTAAGACAGTGAATACCGGTACGCTGTTGGATCCGCCGATAGATGTTCTTCCATCTCTATAAATAACGCTTGTAGGGCCTTCAGGATAAGGCCTAACGACCATTTTCTGGGTAGTTAGGTTTGCCATCTGACAAACTGACTGCCATGAATTACCGCCTGGACTATTATCAGGCATTTTCACACATGAATCCAGCTGTTGGGCATCAAACCCGTCACAAAAGGAAGGGCGTCGGGAATCCCTGCAGGTTTCGCGTGTTTCAAGCTTTTGTCAAATCTCTTACGTTTATCAAAATCTGTCGGCCTCTGAAGTTGCAATTTTTTCGGTGGTTGTCACTTCTGCTGTTGTGGTGCCTTCCAGATGTTTCTCCTGTGCCTTCATTTTTCAGGTCAGGCTGGTCGAATGCGGCTAGTGGTGTACGCACGGTTATGGGCATCTGAGAATCTTGTAAGGCGGCTTGGAGATTCTGTTTCAGTTGAATATACTTGGCTGTTCCTTTTGGAAGACACTGTGGGTTGCAACTCAGCTACATAACTGGCGGTGTCTTCACTAAAGTTGGTCTCGTCACCGGCGAGCAGTGCTACCCACTCTTCATCTATGGCTGAATTCAGTGAGAAATTCTTGTGAGGCAGAAGGTGTACGACTGCGGCGAGATAAGTTCATTGGTGCAGTTTGAGTACATTGATGAAGTCTCCAATCACTTTGCAGCCATTATGCGACACTTCTGTTTTCTCATTCATCTCGCAGCCTCCCAAGACCGGAGAAGTAGGGCTTGTTTGAAGTGTTTTCGGGTTCGTAACTTCCGGTTCCTTGTTTGCTGCTCTTTTTAGGTCCCTCTACGTTCTTGTCGCTCTGTTTGCTGGGAACCATTAATTGATATTTCTTTTGCCGGCATTCTGGCCATGCAGGCAAAGCAGGACGTCCTAATTACTTTGCTCCCTCGTGGTGCAGCCTCCTTCACCACGTTGTCTGTGCTTTCTCTGGGACCCACAAGAAACGGTATGGCTGCTGCTTGCTTTAGCAGAGATCTCATTACGGGATGTCTGTTTCTGGACTTCGCAATTTTTCCGGTCTCGTTCCGTGATCTTCCTGGCTTGAGCAATACGTGGGTATGCCTGCGCTATCTCCCGAACAGTTTCATTCTCAACCAAGGTAACGCAATTGGCACTTTCTGCGAGAAGGTTCGGAACGTCAGCGGAAACTTCTCTAAGAGCCCCAATTGTAGTGCTTCGTTTTCTGCAGCCTTGAACGCTGCTCGATACCTCGTGGAGAACATTGAGAGGATAACTTTGTCAACTTTGAAGAGAGGTCTTCGAAGGAAGCAGTCACTAGGGCAGCCGATGCATCGTCATCCGCAGTATCCGACCCAGCGGGTTGTACAGTTAAGGCAGGCACTGATTCGACGGACGACATACACCACGGGTTTTCAATCACCAGGTCTCTTTTGCAGCTGCCCTTGCCAGTTACCAGCCGATGAACAACGGACGACACACCTGACGCAAAAGAGGTTCCCGATACAATGGAGCGTTGGGAAGGAGAGGCAGTAGATTGGACGGGAATTTGCGCTTGAAGTAGTAGTGAAAGACTTGCTTGATCTTCTTTTTGGACTTGTTGGGAGAATTCTTCGGCGCTGCTGCAGGCTGCTATCGCTCTGTCAAGGGTTCTTTGTTTTCAGTTGGGGAGGCCTCCTTGCTCGAGTCAGCAGGCATGGGGCTACTGCAGATGGACGGGATGCGTCGCTCATGAGATGGATGGCGTTTCCAGTCGTCCATGATCCAGCATTGCCTACTCTACAACCGGAATGATGACGATTAAAAGGGAACATAAGGCCTGATGGACGAACGCTCCTCCGGGAGCCTGAACGCGGTGGTGGCATCTTCTTCCTTTTCGTCATTAGGGCTTTGTTCTAATCGGCCAAACGTGACACAACCAGCAATATCGCTAATCTGTTGGTGTCTCCTTTCACTCCTTATTAGATGCATCAATTGATAAAACAGTATACCTTTGTACCTACCCATAATAATAACTTATTATATTTCTTGCGCCCTCTACGCAGAGTTTGTGGGAATCCTCATAAAACGAAGCCACGTAATGAGGTTTGTACAACAACAGGGGCACAGCGTAGCTTAGGTAAACAACTTTTCCCGGTACTCAAGCATGCTTAGCAGCTTTGAGGAAGACAGTCCAGCGATATTTCTCAATGACGTCTTCGGTGCGACATTGTTTGTGAGTCTCTTCTTTACTTTTTTTCTGGTATCTTGGCACAAAGTCTTTTGGTGTTCTTCTGTTCTGCTACACCACGTTTTTTTTTTACTTTTTTGTTCAGGCGTGACATAACCACGCAACGCACTTGCAAACCCCGCAGCTTTCCTAGACTGATGCTCTTGGGCGCCTGGCATAGCTGTTCCAGTCATATTTCATGAGGTTCACGTGCCGCAGGGCACGCACTGTTCCGCAAATTCTACGATTGCAATTCCTATATTTTGGATTTTTGTGAAGTCGGCAAATTAGCCGCTCAAACTTTGCGATCGCTGGCTAATCCTCAAGTGGGTATGTTAAAAAAATTTAAGCGCAACCAACCACATCGAGCTTGGTTATACCGCTTGAAACAATGGTATTCAAATCTGTTATGCCAGTGGTTCTACAGGAGTGATAGTATTATATCGCATAACCAAACATATACGCCTTATTTCTTCAGTTCGTCAAAGATGCCCGCTATCGCCCCTCCTGTTTTCCTTATACTTTGCACCATTATGTATATGCATCATAGAGAACAATATAGTTAATGGGTTTACGATATCAAGGTTCTGGGTAAGTAGTCTCGCGCATGTCGATTACGTTACTTTTTTGGTACTGAGAAGGCAGCATGTAGAGTGCTCTTGCAATCACACAAGTATTTCGAGAGGTTCAGGTGCGAATCTGACGTTTGAGGAAACCGGTTTCACTTGGTTGTGAAAATGCGATACGCCAACTGATTATTTCCCAGCAATCCATGGGGACAGTGACATGACGCATTTGCGTCTTCCTTGTTGACAAATAACGATGCGGAAACGCGGGCTACAGTAGAAAGAGAGGAAGAAGAGGATCGGAGGCGCTCACTGTCTTGCTAGTCGAGGACAGTGAGCGTATATCGGAGCGTATACCATAACCATATCTGAAGCCACAAGCTGGTCTTCTTTTGGCTACATTCCTCTCTCGGGGTTTCGCAATTATAAGTGGCATTGGTCGGGGGAGGCTGCCCATGGCGCAACCCCAAACGCAGGACTGGCGTGTACGGCAGCTGTCTATATTTTCTCGTGCTCGGGCGTGCAACACGTGTCTTGTAACTCGCATTCTTCATGCTCTGCAGATGCTACAACGTTCTCGCCTCAAGTTACAGGCATTTCAGCGGATTTTCGCAACGCTCATTTAGTGTTCACGTAGTTGAGCCAACGCGTCGCCTAGAGAGAATTCGGTTTGTTCACGTTTCTGTTGGGCAGCTTCTGCTTATTTTACTTTGGTTATGTTCCACATCCGTTTTGGAAAGCTTTATGGCAGCATGTCTTTCTCATTTTCTCCCTTATAGTGTTGTAACTTCAATGTTTGCGGGAGAAGCACAGAGTCCATAGGGATTTTTCAAGCAAGTGATTAACGCGTTCCAATTTCCGGAGGCTTGTTTTAGCCTTCATTACATATTTATTGCTTGGCGCGATTATATTTCTGCTGCCTTTGTTTATAGTCTTATTCCTGACTCGGTATATCGTGTTCTCTCCGTCCAGTGCTCCTAATACGTCATCAAAAGCGCGTGTAAATTGTGTATTCCGCCATGCGGTTAATTTTTTAAAACTACGAACTGTTACGCCTAGTGTAAAAATACAAGACTGCCGTCTTTTTCCGCTTGGTGGACAAACTTGCGCACCTTTTCAGGACCATAGACAATTGATCCCGGTTTTGGAAACCGTAGTAATGCTGTCTTTTCCGCGGACTTTTCGGAGCGACAAAGAAAGCAGAGTCAGTGTTCTCTAGAATATTTGTGTGAAACCTCTGTATCAAAGAACGGGGGTTTTGCGCGAATACCTCGTAGAAATTGAACAAGGCAACACTGGTTAGCATATTCAATACTGATAATTTTTAGGTCATGAATGTACAGGGAAGTAGGTGAAGAAGCCAGGCACCTGCTTCGAGGTGTGCGAGAAAACCGTAAACGCAATGCTGTGTACAACCCTTATTTGGGCCTTTACAAGTCGAGGGGAGGAACGAATACAGTCCCTGTTGCAGGGTGCTTTATCCAGCTTGGGGCCGATCGACCTCGGCGTTGTGCGTCATTACCCCAAGTTTGAATAATTTTTTTTATTGGAATGATCTCCCTTTTCATTTCAACCACACGGTTGCCACGACAAATTTCACCCATAAGTTATAGGACAGCTTCTGTATACGAGCCATGACTGCAATCTTGAACAAGTGTGAGGGTACACATGTGCGGTGCTTCTTACGTTATGACAGAGAGTATTTCATCTCGTCTTTTTATGCAAAATCAGTAATAAGGCGATTTTAATAAAGTAATAAAGAAATCGTAATTCGTATGAACCATCCCCGTAATGAAGAATGATAGTAATAACGCTTACGAATACGACCCGAGCTTCCTTGATCAGTGAACAAATTCCAGAAAATGGTATCACAGTTCAGAAAAAAATGAGTACACTTCGGCTGGCCTTGTAGTGAGAAGAAAATTCCCCGCATTTCCCCGAGGGGGAAGAATGTGAAAGTGCGAATGCAGGAGTTGAATTTGCGCGGTTCGGTAAAGTTCGCGAAAGAGAGATCACACACACACACACAACTACAAAGAAAGAAAGATGCATTTATTCACAGACACCTATTTGTGTTGTCGTTGTACTTGATTGCTAGAGCGTATCTGAGCTTTGAAATTTCGTGTCAGTACTCCTTTAAGCGGGTGCATTAGCCCTTCTCACTCCCGATTCTTGGCCAATCGCCCTAAGTGGGTATGTGCTAAAGAAATTAGGAACTCTTCTTGGCCAATCGCCCTAAGTGGGTATGTGGTGCGGACGGACGGACGGCGGTGGACGCGTGATTCAGATTACTTGGCCAATCGCCCTAAGTGGGTATGTGGTAAAGAAATTAGGAACTCTTCTTGGCCAATCGCCCTAAGTGGGTATGTGGTGCGGACGGACGGACGGCGGTGGACGCGTGATTCAGGGTCGCTTAAGAAGTGCATTCGCCACTTAATATGACAACCACTGGGCCCACGGTGTAACAGGGTGCATACCGACAGATGGGTCCAGAAGAAGAGGAAGGCGAGAAGAAACATGATGGAGGGTTGAAATTAGGAAATTTGGGGGTGGAGAGTTGACTCGAGCAGCCTAGGCAAAGGAGTGGTTGAAAGGTAATGGGTGAGGCTTCTTTCTGCAGTGGGCTTATGTAGGCTGTTGTTGCTGTAATGATGATGATGACGATGGTGATTATGAATGTGATTATGACGTTGACATACATGACATACTAACACCAATCTGGTAAGGTACTTTAAGGAGTACCTTTAAGGTACTCTAAGGTACTTTAAGGAGTAACTTTAAGGTACTCTAAGGTACTTTAAGGAGTAACTTTAAGGAGACCGCCACTATTTGTGAGCGGCTTCCAGAGGTGTAGTTTCGAAAAAAAGCACACCCATTCAGTTTGGCAAGTTTCTTCAAGTTTCGAGTTCCCTGAATGAGATTTAGTGCGTCCTGGGCTGTTCGTGTGTCTTCTACTGCGGAGGTTTGATGCGCGCACCTTTCGGTCTTTTTACGGACCGCCGTAAGATTTTCGTGCTCGACGTCAGCCACTGTATACTTCTTGTGCATGCTCGCGGTTTTGCTGCATAACATCCGTGTTTTGCGATGCCGTTATTAGCGTCGTCGTGAGAAGACGCTAATAATGACGTCGTATGACCTCATCATGTGACAGCGCTGCTGTGGTGACGTTAAACCAGTTGCCAAAGATGGAACTCAAAGTTAGTGCATTCAGGTAAAGCAAGGCCACATTATAAAAAAATGGTACTACACACAGAAACACAAAAGAAAATTCTACGGGAACTAAGCAGTCCTTACGAAGGGGAGACAGCAAAAGCATTAGTATTTAAATGTGGAACTATCGTATTGGTAGTGTTCGAGTCATGCTACCCATGCTACCCCATCTGTTTTTGATGTCCACGGTTCATGGTCCCTTGCTGCATACACGACGTAGTTGAAATTTATACAACACGTGTCGGGTGGAGCGTAGCGCTCTGCGTCATTGCACGGTAAAAAAGGGTGCCTAAATCGCCACGTCTTACGTATACGCACGTGTCTTATAGTTACCCGCAAACGCACTTTTTCTTACATATTTAGTTCTTTTATGACTGTGCGCCTTAGTTAATGGTGCTTGTTGGTTCTTCATACACACTATTACAGGAAACGGGCTTTGCTACTCCCCGAATTTCTACATGTGTAAAACAGACACGCATTTTTTTTCCTGTAGTACCGAGTACATGTGTCTCAAAATGTGTTTCATTTGTAGGTCACATCAATTTCTCTGCGTTTGGCTTTGGCCAGCTGAAATTATTGTGCGGGGGTGAACCTTAGACACCCTGACCGATCGTTCCGCATTTCCAAGGAGCCTGATTAGAAGTCCACCTCACCCATACCCCCAATTTTTAAGTGAGTTTATTACTTTGTTTATACCAGCTCTTCTAAGACATGATAAGTCATTTTGAGCGTAGCGCGGTGAAATATTTTGCCATTTTCATTAAGCCACAGACCACAAATTCTGTCAGCTTTTCTACGTGATACAATAGGAGCTGCTGGTGAAGACGGTGATAGTAGAGTTACCGCATTGTTGTCCCTTTACACGGGCCTAACCTTTTGTCGATTACCGCTTAATCTTTTTTTTTACTCCACTGCCTGAAGAAAAAGGATTACGCCGCTGAAAATGGCCGCGATGATCAAAATACGGTGACTGCTAGCTCGCGTTTAAACATATTTTGTTAAATAGACGCCTTATTCTACGACATTCTCAAATTGAAAAAGGTATTGATTATTTCGTTGAAAGGTGCACAAAAGTATGTGTATATTTTATGTATACGTATGCATATGTATATGTATATGTATGGGGCTGTATATGTTGAGGATGTGCATTTTTGGCCTGGGATGGTTTTGGGCGGGAGGATGGTGACGAGGAGGTGCGGGAATAATGAGGTAAAGGTATGAGGGGCTGCTACGAGATTGCAGTGGTTAAAGATTGCGACAGGAGGGCTGCAATAGGGATTATGGGCAGTGTAATTGAGCAGTTTAGGGAGGGTATATTACCTCTTGTAGTGCAATAAGTGTTGGAGGGGAGGTGAGAGACTGAAGAAGTGCTTGGAAATTCATACGCTTTTGTTTGAAGCCGCGGCAGTTCCACTGCCATTTAACATGCTGTTTTTATAGATCTTCGTCATGATCGATATTGGCTCTAAGGGCATGCTTTCCGGTGAGAACAGGTGGGGATGTTGGAGTGAGGGTCCTTAAATGCAGGCCCATTTCAGGAGCTCGCTGTGTAAGTCCTGTACTGTCTTTTCTAAATCGACTATTTCTTCATGTGTTTGCTGTTTGAGTGTAGTGAAAGCATTTTCAAAATCTGTGCGGAGGGACTGCATTTCGGGCGCGGGTGGGGTATTAGTAGTTTGGATTAGGGCCTTACGTTTAAGAGGCGGCTCGCCTGCGGTGCATCAGGTAGTGAGGTTGGGGTGGTGGCTTTAGCTTAAGAAGGGCATTTCTCGGGCGAGTCGCTCATTGTCATGTTGGTTGTGGAGGAGTTGGGAACGGAGCGTCTTGTATCTCTTTAAGCATGTTTTGCCATTGAATGTTCCATGAAGGAGGTGGTTGGGAGTATTATGAGGAAGTGGGGGTGTAGGGAGCAGGCCTGCGGAGCTCACCTGTCCTCGGACGGCTTGACTGTAGGTGCCGGGTTCCCTTGGTGGTCGATGAGGTCTTGGAGGTGGCATTCCGCGGATCTTGGCCGTTGGAGACCAGCTGGGCGATGTGGGCGACCGATTGCGAAGCTGGAACCGTCGGGGGCAGTCCGCAGAGCCCGTTGCGTGTGGGCCTTCGCACACGATGCAGAGGGGGTTGCACGGATGCTCATCTGGAGGGGTTCAAAGTTCCGCAGCGGGAGCACCTTGGGGATGGTTGTGCACTGGGACAGACATCTTTTCGGTGTACGGATTTCCAGCAAAGGGCGCACGCTTCGGTCTTGCGCCGTAGGAGTTTGCATCTGTACGTGGTAGATCGATAACGAATCCAGAAGGGGACCTTTGTACCACCAAATAGGATTTGCGCCATATTCGATGTATTTAGGCGTTTCGCTTCTAGGATGCGAAGGTCTGGATTGAAGTTGCAGATGCTGTCCCGCACCTGCTCTGGCGTGTCTTCTTCCGGGATGTTAAAAATCACCCCGGCAACGGTGTTGTCGGGTGCCGACACATGCGCAGCCACTTTCGTAGCACTGCCCCCGAATAGTGGGGGAGTTTACCGCCGCATACTTCTTCGCGCGTTCCTCGGATGGGGTGCTGATGAGCATTTAGTTGGCTGTCTGCTGGAATGCGAACTTGATCGGCTGGGTTTAAGGGTATGCCGGCTTGGTGCACGACGGCATCCACGAGAGAAGCTTGTGCCACTGACCTCAGGCCCAGTCCCACCACGCGGGCGCAGAACGATTTTGATGTCGGTGGCCGGTAGTGGCGAAGTGGGAGGTTTGCGGGGTGGCGGTCGAGAGCCGGAGAGGACCGTAAGAAAGACGAAAAGTCATAATGGCTGACCGGAAGAAAATGGATGCACGAGCAACTTCATACGACGGGCAGGTAGTGGCCGGCATGAGTGGGTTTCCTGTACACTGTGAAATTTAGTTCACCTGGCTGTCGTTTTTCAAAACGTCAAGGATAGTAAGGTGCGGTTCGTTTCTTTTTCCATGGCGATTGGATGGCTGCTCAATCGAATCTAGCTGCGGACAGGACGTTGTCTGCTGTAGTTTCTTTGATGACACAAAAGCAGTCTGTCGACGTACCGGAGAAACAACTTGGGGTTTTCAGGGAAATTTTCCTCGAAAAGGTGGAACTGCGATGGGGGCTGCTATTTCCGTGACCACAGCGAATCTAGTAATGGAAAAAATTGAATGGGACCGTTCTAGAAAATTTCTACATACTATATGTCGTCCTCAGCTTGAGTATTGCATCTGAAGTCTGGAACAGAACGTGCAAACAACCGCTGTGCTAATCGAACGGGTCCAAAACAAGTTTATACCCATCTTCAACCATCGCTTCGGCGATAGTAGTAGTTATAGCCCTGGATCACCCTCTTTATTGACTCTATCATGCTTAACCTCCAGGCGTAATAAGGCTCAAATTTGCTTCCTCTAAAATTATTCACGGCATAGTGTCTTGTGGCGAGCACTGCTTCATGTTCCTCTTTACGTGCCGCACAAATGACAGGAAACATGATGCCTTCTACAACCCCCAATTGTCTGCGTGTCTTGTGCCCTATGGTTCCGGCTGCAATACACGTACACTCGGTACTCAGATTACCTGAAAGTAATTTAATGATTGCCGTACCCTGTTTTGCAAACCTGGGGGGAGGGGGGGGGGCAGGGGGTTGGCGGCGGGGTATAAGTCGAATACAGAAGAAATACAGGGTCTTCACAAACATTAGGACTTCGAAGATGATTTTTTTTTGCGGTTAAATGGGTTTAGTTGCTATTCCAACGCAGTTTTTTAGACCCACCCATGTGCTGGTAAATTTCATCAAGTAATATTTGCTGTACAAAAAGTTCACACTAATGTAGGCGTAGACCGGGAAGCCGAGGGGTAAACTTTGAGATGAGGAATTAAAAAAGTTAAGATACCAGGCCCCGTTTTCGTATGCTGATAGCGATGGCAACAGAACTACTTTACGACCTGAAACGATTTCACGCGCAAACAAAACACCTAAATACAGTATTACTCATCGCTGCTTTCATGAGAAAAACGTGTCCTCTGCTTGAGTTTCAAGTTGCTAAACTGGGTGGGAGTGGTGTAATGATCGTGCCACTAAGCCCCGCTGCGGGTCACGGCCAAATGGGTGCCAGAGACCGTTATTGACTCCCCAGATCTCAAGCAAAGGTTTTTTGCATAATTACTAAAGTAATCGTGATTATTGAGAACGCATAGAAGCGCGTGTCAAGTGGGATGTATTATTGTTAGTTGCGCGCCTTTTTTTTTAGAAGTGTCTTATCACTCTCCTTCTAGTCTGCCTTACTGTAAGCGCAGAAGTTTGTACGTTTCAATGACCTTACAATTATGCGCATATAGGTAGGCAGCCGATGAGGTTACTTGTTCTTGCATGATGGTAGAATGCAATATCAAATGTCAATCACACAACCCGTGGGACGGGTGCAGAAGCTATATTTCTGAACGTTTGACAGCCCGCTTGAGTTGGGATTTTGTTAGGCGACCTTCTATGTCATGTATTGGAATTCTATCAAGTTGAAATTGCTAGACAGGGTGAGCATGTTTTCACGGGGGGAGTTCCAAACATGACAGCTGATAAAAGTGTGCGACGGATGGAAATTGCGACCCTCAAAAATTGGCCACTCTCGTTATTGGTTTCCTAATATGTCACCGTAAAGATGAACCTGTGACCCCATCGACGTTTATTTTCTAGCGAGTAATTTTAATTGGCAGAAAGATTTCTGTATATCTTTTTTCAGAGCCTTTCAGCCCTCATTTGTAGATTACCCAGCAAAAACACATACACAAGTTTGTTCTTTTATCTCTCCGAACATACCTACATAGAGGGGCGGTCAAGGTAATCTTGTATAGGTGGCCTCCATTGGTAATGATGTCCAGGTCAGCTGTCTAGACGTTTGAGAAATACTCACCTGTCTTTTTCAACGCATGCTTTTGATACTACCGCTTTTAATGACCTTTTGTCCAAATTGACCCTATTATAGCGATAGATTTGGAGCCTTTGCGTCAATAACGTTGGCCATGACACGTAATTAAAAAAGGTGAATAAAGGAGAACCGAAATTGCCCTCGCTTAACAGAATCTACTGGAAGCCCGCTTCAGGCAACCAAACGGTGAGTTAATAAGTGTAAAATATAAGAAAGCGCATATTTTCCAATTGGTCTGTTCCTTTAGTTAAAACATTTTTAGCGCATACCGTTTGTACATTATCCCTGATTTGTGACACAACTAATCGGGGATATGCACTGTTAAAGGGTGTTTTCTTTTCACTGCATTCACCTTGTTATAATAAAATATTGCAGGATATTGACTCAAATGCGTTCACCTAACACCGTCTTATGGCAGTGCTTTTTGAGAAAAGCTGAAATGTAATTAGGAATAAAAAAGATGCTTGCGCAAAGGAAGCCAGACGAAGACCGAGAACACAAAAATAGCGACAGCTAATACTTTTAGAAGTAGTTTTTGTGCCTCAGCAAAAAATAGTTCATTGTGGAAAGCAAGCAAAAGAAATGACAAGAGTAAAGACACCATGTCAGCCCATTCAACGTTCACAAATTCAGAAGATGCGACTGGTTTGTTCTTGTTCTTCATTTGCGATGAAAGCCATGGGCACACGGTTTTTTCAAATATTTCTCGCTGTGGCGCAAGTAAAAGTATTTGTTTCACGATAGCTAGTAGTGTCTCTTCCTCATGTTGGTTGTCCTTTCTGTAACCAAATATATTTAGTTAAGTAAGCTGTTTTGTACACTGACAATCCCACTTACGTAAGTCAGAAAATTATCACGTTTGCGTAACATAAAAAATTCCCCGCATTTCCCCGAGGGGAAGAATGTGAAAGTGCGAATGCACGAGTTGAATTTGCGCGGTTCGGTAATGTTCGCGAAAGAGAGATCACACACACACACACAACTACAAAGAAAGAAAGATGCATTTATTCACAGACACCTATTTGTGTTGTCGTTGTACTTGATTGCTAGAGCGGATCTCAGCTTTGAAATTTCGTGTCAGTACTTCTTTAAGCAGGTGCATTAGCCCTTCTCACGCCCGATTCTTGGCCAATCCCCCACGTGGGTATGTGCCATGTCAGCGGCCAGGCAGCGCGCGCCCATCTCCCCCCGTTGCCAAGGAAGACGAGGAGCGCGCGCACCCGCAGCTGTTGCTATGTGGACGGACGGCGGTCACCGGAATTCAGGGTCGCTTATAAAGTGCATTCGCACTTAAAAAGGAGTAAGGCGATAGGCGCCGTAGTTTTTTGGTTTACAGTGGCAGAATTTTCAATTTTTCCGTGAGCCGCTAAACGCGCCAGTGACCCAAGCCAACTTTGGAAATTTTTAGTGGCGAAGCCCCCTAGGTGTTCGAGCTGTCGTCATCCCATGTCGTCGTCGTAACCGCCGCCTTATGCAGTAACGGTACCAGATCACCGGGACACTCGTTTACGCTTTGCACTGGAACGCTTCGTGCTCCAAAGACACGATACATTTACAGCAAAGCTATATACCTATACCCCGCTACGATTTCATCTCCGTTGGCAAAAATGCGAAGGCGCCAAGAATACACTTTACATGGCGTGCTTCGCCTCACTCCAGGTTTCATGATAATGGAGATGGCACGGGATTTCTGGGAGGAAGAAAAATTTATTTTCCACGAAATTAAATATTTTCCACTGTGCACAAGCAGATATTTATAAAATTTTTGTGAAAATGAAAAACAATATCGTCCGGACACGCCTGTACCATCTCTCGTGAAAATATCCTCAAGTAGATTGAGATAGCGGTACTTCCTTGGTGTAGTTGGTCATCGAATAGTATTTGTATCGTTAAGGAAAAATGGACTTGTTAGATGTAGCCCGTGTCAGCATTTTTTTTGTGTGAATTTTATAAGTGAGTGGTTCACCGTATCTCTGATAAACTTAGAGTGTTTGCAGTTTCTGAGTTTTATTGTAGTTTTGAACGCCCCACTGAGCGTTCATGATGTAAAAAATCTTGTTCGTTCGTCAACCCTGGTTTATACCGAGGTCAACATGATACTCCGATGTATCAAACCTGACACCATGTAAACCGGTCGCGCAGGTTGGATGCTAAGTTTCAACAGCGTGACTGCGTATCCTATGGCCAATTACCTAGGCGCTGATAACTACAACACCCCATAAATTTAAGAAACACCGAAGTTAAAGGCTGCTGTCTTTCCAGAAACAATAGGCCTTTCGCAAAAAAAAAAGGTCTGGATATCAGCATTTACCCACGCACCTGCCAAAAACGGCTTCGGCAAAATTAAAGGGCAGTACCAGATTACTACCGAGCATGATATTGGAAACGCATTCATAAGTTCTCTCACGGAAAAATACGTGCCGGATGATCAGCGAGATCTGCCTAATAGTCTGGAAACACTGGTCCGCACAACGCGTCCCTCGCCTGAGTCGAGTGGAAACCAAAGTTTCACCCTTGAAAATATTAGTATTTTCCTTTGACTGTTGCTACGCTATTCCAAGAAAGCCTTCTTTTATTTGGAACTTAGGCACGGCCACCTTTTAGACGAAGAAGCCAATGAGATTTGGCATTTATAAAAGCGAGCGCCCTTACATAATACGGGTTCCTTCCGGAAGGCTGCCTTTATATAGACGCAGTAGTTCTCCACACGGAATGAGGTACACGCTGATCAAATGACCCATCTCGTCCTCTTTATTTTACCATTTCGACAATCAGAGAATAAATAGCATTCCGAGCGCGGCTTGTATTGCGTACTTCTTGGTTATGGGTAAATGTGGCTCACGTTCACGCTTGCGCTACAATCCCGTCTGTGTTTTTACAGATGTAAGCGAATAAGCTTCTTATCCGCAACCAAAGATTTTGTCAAGTTAAAATTTACTCCTAAAGAGCGGTGATCTGAAGTCAGCATATGCATTATTAGGCTTGACGCGCGTTTTTGCTTTACGTGTTTTTATCCACTAAATTCCTGATGATGTAAATATTGTGTGCTTAAAGTTTTTTTAGGTTGATGCTTTGTTTATTGAACTTCATTCCGGCTTGACGGGAAGATAGGAACGCAACAATAATCC